>CM076580.1:1810906635-1811335744 GCA_034641835.2 Pinus albicaulis | reverse complement strand
CAGAAAGCTAATTCTTGTAAACAAGAACTCTTAATATAAGACACCAAAATACTCAACAAGAAGAAGAAGAAATCAAAAGACAACCTCCTTTCACAATCAAGCGGGAAACTAGAAGCAAGAAACTTCACTAAAGTCCCAAAAGATGAAGCCAAACGAAAATGACAAAGGCAACAACAAAAACAAAAACAAGAAACAATGTTTTTTGAGTTTTTGATATGCAAAAACAAAAAGCAAAACAAATGTTTTTGGGCTTTTCAGTTTTATAAAACAAGAGCTTCAAGAAAACCAAGAACAACTATCTCAATCCAAGCCAAAATGAGACCGAATTTGAAGCATAAACTCCAACTATGCCCCCAAACCTTATAAAACTAATGATAGCAAGATCAATAAGGGCAACGGAAGACTAAAAACTCAATCAAACAGCCAAGAGAAATAGTGCAAATTCGTTGCAATACAAAACTCCAAAGAAACAAGAAAAGATCTTCGAAAAATGCAACAAAACCCTAGCTTATGAAACTCAAGAAAACCAATCAAAAACAAAGCAAAGAACGCAATGCAAAGCACAACACAAAGACAGGAGCGATTCAGTGAGCAGAAGCTCTCTGTTCTGGTAAAGCAGAACAGCCAAGAACGCTCAGAAAGCGATCTTGGAACTCAATCCAGGAGTGCTAGCACCAACAAGAACACTTCGCCAAAAAGATCAGTTTTCGGACAAACGAAAGAGAAACAAGACTTGAAACCACTTCTCTCACACTCCGGTAAGTACAAAGACTCTGCAGACACAGGCCTCCACAGCCAGAAAAGACCAAAAACACCAGAATCTTAAAATTTCAAATTAAAGCTAAGGTATCGCGACATGACTATGAAACGGGCGTGTATACGCGTACGTGTCGAGGTAAGTCCGCGTGTACGCAGATCTTCTACACAAACTCGCGGGTATACGCGATTGTGTGCAAGAAAAACTGCGTATACAAAGAAAGATAGTGAAAAATAAAAAGTACAAGTCTGGGAAAGGTATAAAAGCTTCAAACTGACTGCAAGAAAGCAAACTGGACTGTAAAAGACAGAAGAAACTGTTGGCAACCTACCAAACAGCTGAAACAACCCAACGGGAGAATCACAAAAATGTGATCCCCAGCGGAGTCGCCAGTTCTGTTTCGGGGATTTAACACCCTAGAGGTTGGTTGGGATTCAACCTCCACAGAGCAGGGGCGTACTATTTAACAGAGACTCACACGATCATGCACAATCATGAAAACGAAATAGAGCAGAACGAGAGGTTTACCCGTTGGTCCTACGTTTGAAGTAGATCCACGTGGAGTTCAAACTCCCTGCAACCGTCCTTCCTCTTTCACCTGCAATACAAGAAGAAACCAGCACAAAGGACAAGTTGTACAGTATATTTCTACTCTATATGTTAGCGAGATTCATATAAAACATTAAATAAATCATCATAAATGCTTGTATAACAAATATTCTTCATACATTAAAGCATACACTAACACGTTTACTTCGGGAAGAGCATGATACTTCTGTATTATAAAAATAGTACGTACAAAAGTAAGTGGAGAGATCACACAGTCGAGTCAAGACGCCACAACGGAGACCGTCGTGGGATCGAGTCGACCTTGCCTCGCTAAGACTCCTTCCAAATGAGTGCATACGAGATAACATATAAAGGGATGTGTATCTCGAAAACAAGGGTTCCTAAATGAGAAGCTGGGGAAAGTGCAGGAGGCACGGGGAATCAGACTTGGATAGGGAGTACCAACAGAGTATAATATCAATAATTCTCTCTCTCCCTTAGGCCATACACATGAGGGGTTTTTATACTCCCTCCAAGTAGTTTCAACAGTTGGAAACAATTGGCCACGTGCTGGGGTGGTTGAACTACCTGAGTAACCATCAACCCAACCTGAAAATAGGGAATTTTTATATATTTTTTCATAATTTTAGTGGCATAAGCGGAAAAGTCTAGCTGGACTCGCGTATACACGCGGAAAAGTATGGGCATAGTCACGTATGAGGATTTTTACACTGTTTTTTAAGTGAATTTGTCCAAGTCTGTAGGAATGGGTGCCCAAAACCATCTAAGCAATCATGAATCATGTCGAGGTGAGAAATGATGCTATAACAGATGCTTCCTAATATATGAGGTCAGAAGGGGTACATGATGGCCAAAATGTATTATGCACATAGAAAGAACTTCGCAAGGACAAGAGAGGACTTCACCAGATTTCAGCCTGCCAAAAACCAATGAAAGAAACAGAGAGTCAACTCATGCTGAGGTGGGCATACCCATGCTCAGTCGAAAATACATCATATATATAGAAATGCGAATAGATCAACATGTGTACGAGTATAAGCGGGCGAAAGTACATAGTGAATCATACGAGCGAGGGCCGGAAGAACAAGTCTGTATCCGTGTCCAAGTATCACATATAGAAAGCTGATCAAAGATAGTGCAACTGGATGTCTGATCAAGTAACTGAATCTCCAAGTACCGGATCATAAGAGGCGGATCAAACGGTACAATCACGCAACTCGGGGATCAACATATAAGATGCTGCTGTGCTGAACTGCAACATATAAGGGTGGACGGAAACACTGGCAGAAACTGAAAGAACTGTCAACAGTGATCCGAGAAATGCTGATGCAACCCAACGTCTTCACCGATCACAACGGCACAATTCTACACACTGGGAATAAATGAGCTGAAGTCGACCATGTGAGAAATCGTTGGATTACCGGGCAATGATGTTTTCCGTTAACCAACGCGAGACAACCCACCGATAATGATAATGAGTGTCAAGGTGCCCCAGTACAATCTGACAAGTGTGAATGAATGAGTTGAAGTCGAACACCTGAAAGAATCTACCAATCAGGAGGCAATAATGAATCCCCACTGTCGATAGCGAAGAGTCTGCCACTGATGACTGCAAACCCTAAGGTACTGACAAAAGACTCTAGATCTTGTTCCCAGAGAAATGAGTCGGAGTCGATGGGAAAAGATCTGCTGGAAGGAAGGCATTAAGGCATCCCACATCAGTCCAGCGCGAGTGTAACCCGCAGGCCAAGATTTGGAAGGGATCGGACGAAGGAGAGTGATGGAACCAAAACCGAAGTACGTTTCCGACGTGCACAAGATGAAGCTAGCGCACGGAAGAAACCCTCTGAACCAACCAATAATGAAAGCTGACACGGAGGCGAGAAATCCACCGATAGGGTCAAATGGAAATCCAGGTACTGCACGAATCCCAAGTGTGATAATGTGTGCTGACGTCGAACACAGGGGAAACCACTCAGTCAAAGACCCATGATGATGATCAAATGCTGAGCACGAGGTCACCTATCAATGATGGAAATAGACCCAAGGTGCGGCTCTAGGCTTGCTCTCAGAGCAATGTGTCGTAGTCGATAAGAGACAAACCCGCCGGCAAGAAGTCAATGGGGACCTTCTCAAACCAGCACGAGCAGAAGATCAAAACATCTGATGTGATAGAACATGATAGTGACAAGACCGGGAAGGCCGACTGAATAATGAGTCAAGAGACACCGCAGAATGGCCGACTCGGGCTAGACTTCCCTTGAACAAAAGCACGACTCTGTGATGACCATGGCAGTAAAAAGTGACACTGTATAAGTCTGTCTTGCAGGAGGCAAAACAAACTCTCCATATGATTGGAAGAGATAACCAGCCGGGGGAGAACTGACAAGTGAAACATGGTAAAGGCTGAACCTAGGTCAAACTAGAACCATCCCAAATGAAGGAAATATATATAAGTATATGTGCTTTGTTCAAGGGCGACAAACTGACTCTGTACTGCCATCGAAATAACGAAGATACATCCCGTTCCCGCTCTTTTTGTTATATTTAATTTTTTTGTATTTTTCATAATAAGCCTGAAAAAGAATAAAAGAATGCTATGATACAATGGATAGAACGAGTATCGAAAAAAGCAGATGCACTAGTTCCGGGGTTTGGAACAATCCTATGCTCAATGCAAGGGGGCGAAAAACTGGTCAGTGATACTCAGAGGAACGTTCCATCCATGGGTACAAAGGTGTCAAGTCGTGATAGATAAGTGCATGCAACGGTTAACTTGTACAGAAAGTCAAGGTCAAAAGTTGGCTTAAACATCGAGTCCAAATGAAGCCGGCTAAAGGCCAGGATAAACAAGTAGCCAATATGCAATGCAGTAATACAACTTAACGACACCAGGGAGCCTCTAGGGTATAAGCCAGAAAAATGATAAGTGATGAAGGAGAAGAATGAAGCTTCAACACGAAAGACATGGCGGGACTAAAGAGGACTCCCGAGCCTACATAAAAAGCAGCATGGGCAACAAGCGATAGCGAGGAACTAACTAGGAAGCCCATGTAAAGGAAGGCTCTACCATCAAGTCATGATTTTAAAAATCGGCGAGTGAAAATGGTATAATACTCATGACCTGATGGGATCGACCCTAAGGCAAGTGATCAGTATGGAGGCTAGAATGCAAGATGCAACGGAAAGTGATTCCCTAACCTATATGCCAGTGAAGATCATAAACCTGCCATGAAGAGTCTGAACACATGGGCCAGAAACCGGGAAAAATCTCGAAAATGTCAAAATGTACCTGAAATATACCAAACTGGGCACTTCCAAGCAATCGAGTTATACAGCATAAGACAGATCGAAAAAAATAAGCACAAGGAAATTTTTTGCGAAAATTTTCAATTTTTTAGCCATAAATACACAAATTACCTCTCAAATGGTTCATTATTGCATAGCTGATTTGGAAAAAGAGCTCTGGAGCTAAAAACTTGTTTCGTCAAACCGGCAACAACCGACCGTCGGAATTCAGCGAAACTTCAGGTAGGCTCCTTATTCATCCTGTTGATTCATTTTGTCCGTTTAAAATTTAAAATTAAGTGGATTTTTACCTGGAAACCCTTATTAAAAAACGCGTACCTGCGCATACGCGAGTTCAAAGAAGGAAAGCCGCGTGTACACGCGACTGTGCACAGCGAAACTAGCGTATGCGCAAGTCCGAATTTTAAAAATGAGTTTCTAATGCAAATTTTAATGAATTTCTTCAGGATGACAATTTCATGGAGGGAACGCGAGCATAGTGCTGTGGACCAAGAGGTCATGGAAGACCGTGCAGCACAAAATGTCCTCCGAAACTGTGGATTATTCAAATTTTCAAAATGCCCAATATGAAAAGTAATGTGAGATTGCTTGAAATGCTGGTAAATTATTGGGAACCGGATCAGGATTGTTTCATCATTGATCAAATGCCACTACGCATAGAGGTGGAAGATATATACTTCATCACTGGACTCTCCAGAAGGGGAGACCCGGTGGATTTGCACGGAAAGCCCCTGGGAGGGTTAACCGTGGAGGACTATGTCCAACTCTATTGCATAGAAGATTCCAAAAAAGTAGGCACACAGATTGCAATCAGAGATATCAGGGACTTGCACATGAAGATCCTCCTGTTCACCATCGGCAGAGTGGCAGGATCTGCCTCACTGCATCAGGCGTCCGGGGCGCACATGAGCATAGCTGTAGAGTGCTTAATTCATGTGTATGATTGGTGCACTGCCCTGCTACTGAACATGAAACAACAACTGACGTCGATTCGCAAAACACATACAAAACACTTTGGCTATGGAACCATTTTGACTACATTCTTCTTCGAGAGAGTTCCAGCTTTGAGACCCAAAGTCATCTCAGCTATCAGCAGCCCTCGGGACCCAAGAATTGCCCGTTGGGCAGACATGATGAAGAGACTGGGGGGCAGCGAGGTACCCCGAACTACCTGGGATGATGAGTTCTTCTTATGGTGGAGAGAACAGATCATCGCAGTAGATGACTATCCCTATGCCGGGATGGATTTCCGAGGAGATCCGGATCTAGTACTTCCACCCAGTGCAGCATGGGGAGCAGTCGGTAAGTTTTTTCAAAAATTTTAACTTATATGATTTTTTTTGGATTTTTCAAATATGTATGAAAAATGAAAAACAAACATGTTTTTGGATTGGATTCATAATGACTGACAAATAAAAATGATCATGTTTCAGATGTTGGACCGGTGCGTCCTGAGGGCCTAGCACGTCACAAGCGCCGCAGAGGTGAAGCAGAGACAGCGGATTCTGACAGAACCCTCCAGGCCGTGCAGAGAAACTTGGAGGGACTAACCCGCCAAATCCCTCTGGCTGCTGTGGAGGACTTGCCAGAAGCCGTCGAGAGACGGGTTGTAGGAGTACCCCGGGACTGGGTTAGACTGTTCCGCCGTGTGGCCACTGCAGTGATGTTCTATAGGAACGCTGGGCAGGGTCCTCAGGATTAGACAGATTTTCATATTAGATGACTGTATATTTTTTGAGACTGAACATGATGAGGCATAAGCCCAAGTTTTGTACGGCATTGATGGATCCAAAATTTTGTAAAGTTTTTTGACATACTGATGATATATATACAGCGATATTTTGATGTGATGTGATAAATGTATCAAATGTATGATGTTTTTGATGATTTAGATTTTATTGTATTGAATGATTAATATGCCAATCTAAAGCTTGATTAGCTAATGAGTCAGCAAACCAATTGTCAGCTCAAGGAATATGAATGAATGTCAAAAATTGAAATGACCTTTGTAACAAACGTACCCTCAAGAACAATCGTAATAAAACTGGATCTCGTACCCGATAAGTGTTGTTCAACTGCGACACCACCAGCTGAGAGTCCAAGAAAACTACCAACGAATCAACACCCAAAGATATTGCCTCCGAGAGTAGATGAATGACTGCAGTGTATTCTGCTACGTTATTGGAGGCAGGACCAATGCAGACCCCTCTTGATACCAACAACTGACCGGAAGGATAATGAAGCACCCAAGCCGCGGAAGCTAAGTTCCGGGTGTGTCTACTAGCACCATCGGCGAAACCATAATGACTCATGACATCAACACAACCTGCCAAAGCAAATCAAAAACATCACCATCCCATCAAAAATCGAAAATCAAACAGATATGTACAAGACAAAAACTACTATATACAAAGCAAAATGCCAGGCCAAAGCCTAGGCATAATACTTCTTCAGATAGAGCCCATTTCGGGGCTCCGACAACTCGTTTCCTTCGAAGTCAACCAAGGTATACGCTTCTTTCTTAAGGACCTTTTTGACGATATAGGGGCCATACCACATCGACTTAAACTTTCCTGCCCCCAAGGCATCCTTTTCTTGGGCATAGACCAAAACAAGGTCGCCTTCGGAAGAGACCCTAGGCTTAACCGCCTTATCGTACTGGACTTTGACTCGGTTTTTATGCGCTTCGTTCAACGTGGCGGCATCTCGACGCTGCTCATCAAGATGTTCCAGATGAAGAAGACGCTCTGCCAGACTAGAAGTGTCAGGAAGAAGCTCAACAGCCAGTTTAAGGGAAGGAATCTCGCATTCAATGGGAAATACGGATTCTACCTCGTGGACTAACTGAAACGGAGTAAAGCCAGTTGCAGTTTTAACTGACGTCCTGTACGCCCAGAGTGCGGGATATAGCATAATGTGCCAGTTGGATCTATGTTTATCAATCGTCCGTTGAAGAATTGTCTTCAAGGACTTATTCACGGCTTCCACTTGGCCATTGGCCTGAGGATAATATGGAGATGAATGCTCCTGCCGGAAACCCAATTTAAGAGCCAACTCAGCCATCATACTGTTCTGAAAGTGACTGCCATGGTCAGTGACAATCTCTCTAGGTATACCGAAACGAGCAATGACTTGATTGAAGAAGAAAAGAGCTGCAGTCTCACCGTCGTTCCCAAAAGTAGGCATAGCTTCGACCCACTTCGTAAAGTAGTCTACTGCTACGATAATGTACTTGTGACCTTTTGCCGAAGGCGGGTTACAAGTAGTATAATCCATACCCCACTTTGTAAAGGGGCCGACAGTAACGACTGGAAAAAGCGGGGCTGGATGAGCGCGCATTTTTCGAGTATACACTTGACAAGGATGACACTTCTTGACCGATTCAATACAATCTTTGAAAATCGAGGGCAAGAAGTAGCCAGCACGCAAAATCTTTTGGGCTGTAGCAAGCCCTGATAAATGACCCCCACAAGCTCCACCGTGAGAATCATTGAGCACAGCCTCAGCTTCTTCGAAAGTTAAGCAGCGTCTTAGGATTGAATCAACCCCTCGACGGTACAAAGCATCACCAATAATCAGATAAATTTTAGCTAAGTGACGCAGCTTACGACGCTCATCTTTCGAAAAGGAAGAGGGAAACTTCGCAGTCTGGAGATATACAATGATATCCCCATACCAAGGATCTTGTGGAGAGATTAAAAACAAGTGTTCGTCCGGAAAGGACTCATCATAGATCATCTCCTCTCCACAAGGCAACTCGGAGATCAATTCCGCAAAGACTAATGACTTCTTGGATTTGGCAGACATGAACTCTAGATCAAATTCTTGTAAAATCACAATCCATCTATTATATTTGCCCCCAATCACTCGCCTGCTGAGGACAAACTGAAATGGATTGGCAGCTACCAAGACATAAGTTTTGCGAAGAATAATATAATGCCGGAGTCGCTGCACAGCATGAACTGCTGCTAAGGCTAATTTTTCTATCGGGGTGTATCGTAGTTCGGGTCCTACCAGTCCTCGACTAAGGTAGTAAATAACATGCTCAGCCAGAGCATCATCCTCCTGAACCAGAACCATACCAATGGTAGATTCTGCTGTAGCCAGATCCAAAAGAAAATCTCTGCTATAATCGGGTGGACTCAGTAAAGGAGCAGAGGTCAATGCCTTTTTCAAGGCATCGAATGAGCGTTGAGCATAGTCGTCCCAAAGAAAAGGGACTCCTTTCTTCAACGGTCTCATATATCCCTTTGTAATCTCAGCATAGTTAACGATAAACCTCCGAAGAAAGTTAGACTTCCCTTGGAGACTTTGAAGTTGACGGATTGAAGACGGGGGGGGCAACCGAAGTATTGCCTCAACCTTGAAGGGATCTACCCTTATCCCTTCATTAGACACGATAAATCCCAACAGCCGACCGGATGTTACCGCGAAAACGCACTTGTTCGGATTCAAACGAATTTTATAAAACCGACATCTCTCAAATATTTGCCGGAGGTGTCCTGGATGATCCATTCTCTTTCGAGAATGAGCAGCTAGATCATCTAAGTATGCCTCGATAATTTTCTTGATGTCGTGGAAGGCGTAGGACATGGCCCGCTGAAAAGTGGCTCCAGCATTTTTCAGACCAAAAGGCATTTTCTTATATGCAAACGTACCCCGGGGACAAATAAATGCGGTCTTATGTTGATCTTCTGGACGGATAGTAATTTGATTGTAACCAGAAAAACCGTCCATGAAGGAAAAAATTTCGTTACCGGCACACTCATCGATAATCTGATCAATGAAGGGTGTGGGGTAATTATCTTTAGGACACGCCTTATTCAGGTCTCTGAAATCGATGCACACTCGAATTGTTCCTTGCTTTTTATCAACGGGAACGGGGTTTGAAACCCATTCAGTCAGAGGAACTGGGAAAATGAATCCCGCCTTAAGCAGCTTTTTAACTTCAGCTTTGATAGCTGCTGCCTTCCTAGGATTAACCGGACGAAGTTTTTGCCTGACCGGCTTAGCGTTTTCATACGTCTTGATCTCATGCTGGACGATAGATGGGTGTATGCCAGGCATTTCCTCATAAGACCAAGCAAAAACATCCCTATACTCTTTGAAGAGCTCGGTATAGATTTGAACTTCTTCACGGGAACATTCAGCTCCAACGAAAACGTTCTCAATAATGTTGGGATTCCTGGAGATGTTCACCGGGATAGTCGGAGAGATCACAGCCATGTTCCCTTCAGCATAAACCTGTGCTGGTGCTAAGGGGCTCAAGACTGGGTGAACAGGTCCAGGAGACTGAGGACTTGGAAAACTAGTTTTGACTTCGCTCAAGTCAGGTAGGAAGTAAGACCGATGATGCAAGTCATCCCACGGTCTCTCTATACCTGTCATTGCTTCCAGGATGGCCTCTTCAGATGGAAGAGTGGTATCTAGACAATCCTGGGCAGAAGAAGAAGTAAGCGTCCAAGCCGGAGCCACATCACCATCCAACTCTTCCGTCGAAAGAGGAGCTGGATCAGACTCTGCAGTGTCAACAACAGACTGATATGCAATCTCAGCTGCAGAAATCGGGAATGCCATTCCACCCACTTGCCCTTCCTCCAAAGTGGCGGTTGGGGAAGGTAAAGTCCAAGGGTCCGAAAAATAATGAGTTCGAAAGAACTCTCTTCGAAGGGGAGCCTTGGAGGATGAAATAGCATTGATAGACACCTTAGGAGGAGGAAGATCAAAAGATCCCATCAGGGAAGAATACATTCCAACTCCCAGATTCTCGATAGGTGCCTTAGTATTGTCCAACTTAGGGGCAGATGAGTCAGGAGGCGCATCCAGGTCTACAGGAGGACAGTCCAGTTGATCCACCGTAACTATCCTCCCTTCGTGGGGGAAACATACTATCCGAAATAGTGAAGATGCAATGGCATCCATATCATATATCCAGTTTCTCCCCAACAGAAGGTTGTAGTCCAAGGTTGCATCTACTACCTCAACCTCTATGTTAACGGTTTTGCCCCCAACACAGATGGGCAAAGCCGGGACAATACCATGGGGCCTATGAGAATGGCCATCGAATGCAGTAAGAATAGTGCTAGATGGAACGGCTTTGGGAGATCCTAGTGTCTTCCAGCATGCGAGAGACATCACGCAAGTAGAAGCACCCTCATCAACGACCGTGCGAAAGATATTAGTCTTCCGGTACGATGATTTAATATGGAAGGCCATATGATGAGGAAGTCTCTTCTTAAAATTCTTCATATCAAAGGTAATCCGAAGAGAATTTTTCGGATCTATAGCTCCAATGGCAGTGAGCAAAGCACTGCGCTGAGCCGGACAAGACTGGAGTACCTCTAAAGCTGACATAGCACAAGGACTCTGCGCCAGATCTTCTACAATCGAGTAGTTATGGGCAGCCCTCATGTTCGGATTAATCGTTGACCGCTTAGAGGATGCCTTCGGTATCCGAGGCATAGACTCGACAGTTGGCTTCGTGATATGAAGCGGCTCGGTAGCATCAGGAACTTCCTTAGCTTTCGAAGATTCCTCTCCGCCATAATCACGGGATCTCGTAGCGACATCCACGTGAGCACTCATCATAAAGATATTCGATGGAATTTCCCCTTCCTGAGGACCTCCAGAGGAAGCCCCGGGATTTTGATTCGCGCCAGCAATTAATTGCTGCCCTTGGGGAAAAGGGTTTGTTAGCACAGCCTGGGAACTAGAAGAACCCTGCTGAGATAACAGGCGCTGAGCATCCTGAATTTTCGGGCAAAGATGCGTGAGATGGTCTCCAGCACAAAGCTTGCACGGAAACTTAACTTTCTTTTTCTCCTTTTGCCCTTCAACAACACGCTCGTTGGTCTTATTTGCATTGCCCTTCCCATTCTTGCCCTTCTTCTTGTTATTACGTCCCTTCTTCTTCCCATCGGACTGTTGATTTCCTTTGGGTTCAGAAGATTGGACGGCATTAATGGACAAAGACTGGGAAGGTGAAGAATCAGCAGGCACAGCCTGACCAGAAGAAGCAGATTGTAAAGACAACTGCTGCAATTGAGAAAGCAGGCTGGCTGCACTACTACTGACCGATCCGACAAGTCCGTCACCATGCGGACCAGGTTTAGGTTTCGATAGATCCAATTTGGAGCGAGGAGCATTAGGCAAATACTTGTAAAGCATGCCGGACTGAGAATAGATCAACTCTAACTGCTGGGCCCTAAAGATGGCCTGCTCCTCGGAATATACCCCTGACATGGATACATCTTTTGAAATATCTGACTGAAGCGATTTCAAAAACCACTCGAGAAGGAACTCACCTGGAATATGGGCTTTGATAAGCCTCTTCCTTCTCCTCCATTCCTGAATATGACCAGAAATGTGAGTTGCCTCATCCTGCTTAAAATTAGCCAGGAGTTCGGTCCCAGCCTCATATCTGACGGGCAACTGGAAATGGTTAAGAAAAGTGACAGCGAGTTCTCCAAATGTGGCGAAACTGCCCCCAGTAAGCTCTATATACCACTTCGCGGCGTTTCCAGTTAAGGTGCGCTGAAATAATCTCAATCTAATCGAATCGTCGATCGGAGAGTTGGATGAACACCATAAGTGGAATGTGGTGACGTGGTCTGCCGGATCTTCACCATTCTTACCTTCAAACTTAGGAATGTCTGAAGGAAGTTTGGTTGGAACCGGAGGCCAACCCGGACTATATTGAATCGGGTCATTAGTTAACTTCGCCAAGTCTGGCAAGTTTAACGTTGCCAGAAATGGTAATCGCGGCGGAGCCTGAGAATTCCATCCTTGATGGGATGGATTTCCCACATTCTGAAAAGAATAGCCTGGATTTGATGAGGTACCAGGCTGCCAGAAAGGACCCGTAGAAAATGGAGAAGAACCTCCTCCCCACGCCGAGTTACCAAGACCCAGACTAGTTCCCCCCGCTGAAGTATTGACTGAAGATGTAAGCCCCTGGTAGGGGTTCCATGCATTAGATAGAGGAGAAAAAGGCTGATAAGCACTCGATGCAGGGAAAGAAGCATTCCCTGGATGACTCGCGATGAACTGATTCCCTGCCCCCGACGTTGCAAACATAGGATTCCACCCCATAAAAGCAATCGAACTTGGCCCCTGAGCCCAAGGATTGAAACTTTGGGTCTGGGACGTAAAAGGAAACGACCCTAAAGAAGGATTGGGACTAGGAATATGCCCAGTCCCAAAGGGGAAACCCTGAAAAGAAGCTGATCCACTAGCCATGTTGGACATGGGCGTAGATCAAGCTGCACCGGCGGTAAAGGAAAAAGAGGGATTTCCAGCAATGGACATCCCTGAAACAAAGGGACCAGATTGAGAAGCATATGCTTGGGTGAACCCAGAGCCAAACATAGCAGTGCTAGAAGCACTCGAAGATAGAGCAAGAGTGCCCCCTGCCTCGATAGAAGCAGGGGTCTGAATACCCGCAGCACTCACGGTAGAAGCCGCGTTCCCAGTCGTGGCCATCGAAAGATAAGAAAGATAAGGAAGATCCGGCGGTCTCTCAGACTCCGGTCTGATGTACTCTATAACAAACGGATGATTAAGAGGAAGAGGAGATGGACCTGTAGCTGCAGGCTCAGGTATATCTTCTATCTGAAAATCTTCCTCCTGAGGAAACAATACCCTCAAGGTGAGCGAAACGCTCCTCTCGGAACCGACACCGGAATCAGCAATGAAACCTTCAGACCTTAGTGGAGGATCTCTCTCCACAGCGTCAGACTCTACAGGGTGAAAACCACCTGCTAGATCGCTCCTACGCCTTCTCGAAGAAGGCTCTGCACTCTCGGGAGATAACCCCCGGACTCTCCTCGAACGTCGAGGCGCTTGATCAGCCACTTTGACAAATTTATTATATTAGACTCAAGAAAAGTGAAAAGCTAGGCAAGCTAGGAGCAAAGAGCACTCACTAAAATCAAAACCCTGAGAAACAGCAAGCAAACACCCTCCAAGTATTTCCGCTCCGGGTGATGAGGACCGGACACCAAAATACAGGAAAGCGAAGTATAGGACCTTCCGAAAGCAGTCTGGGATGATTAGGGCCCAGAACTACTAGCGAAGGTATCAGAAACAGTTACGCCGACCTCCTAACAACAGCCTTTGCCGGCTCAAGCACCCAAGCTTCGCAAGGGCACCCCCCAGAAGTACTGCTGGAACTGATGCGACGTCTGCCTCGGGTACCACGGGTATTCCCCCCCGCAGTCACCTGTGTGGAACCTAGGAACAGCAACTATGGACACCAATCCGTATCAGAAGCTGGGCGGAACGGTCTTGAGGTTAGATTCAGCTAATCGGAGGGGGGTATCCCTCTTCTTAACCTTCACTTCCCCTCGCGCTTGACTCTCGGATGAGAGCTTTCCCAGTCCACTTCACGGAGTTGGATTTCGCTCAATTAGTAAACTTCTATGTCTGTTTGAGCGGCCTTGGAGAGTTAACTCTCCTCTCTCCTATTCCAAGGCCCTACAGCCTAGCTAGTTGGTGATTGACACTAAATAAAACTTGCTAGTTGATTTTAGATTTAATCGCTTATTTTAAGGGCTGTTGTATTAAGTCACAAGGATATGGAGTTGAAACCAATGATGTTCTGACGCAAAAGAAATTAATAAAAACCTGACTACATGCACATGCAGTTCTTAGTCTTTCGATGAAGAGCAATTTCTATGTAAGTTCTATGAGGCTAAAAATGTATTTTTCTTTTCGAATTACAAACTCACACGCACAAAAATTAAGAAGCTAATTAAATGATTCAATGCACCTAATGCAAATGACCACTAACATGTAAATTCTAAGATGCAGAAAGTCCCTTGAAACAAGGTGAAATTTCTCAAAAGGCTCCTTCAGTTTCAACTAATCTTTTGATATCCAGAAAGCTAATTCTTGCAAACAAGAACTCTTAATATAAGACACCAAAATACTCAACAAGAAAAAGAAGAAATCAAAAGACAACCTCCCTTCACAATCAAGTAGGAAACTAGAAGCAAGAAAATTCACTAAAGTCCCAAAAGATGAAACCAAACGAAAATGAAAAAGGCAACAACAAAAACAAAAACAAGCAACAATGTTTTTTGAGTTTTTGATATGCAAAAACAAAAAGCAAAACAAATGTTTTTGGGCTTTTCAGTTTTATAAAACAAGAGCTTCAAGAAAACCAAGAACAACTATCCCAATCCAAGCCAAAACGAGACCGAATTTGAAGCATAAACTCCAACTATGCCCCCAAACCTTATAAAACTAATGATAGCAAGATCAATAAGGGAAACGGAAGACTAAAAACTCAATCAAACAGCCAAGAGAAATAGTGCAAATTCGTTGCAACACAAAACTCCAAAGAAACAAGAAAAGATCTTCGAAAAAATGCAACAAAACCCTAGCTTATGAAACTCAAGAAAACCAATCGAAAACAAAGCAAAGAACGCAATGCAAAGCACAACACAAAGACAGGAGCGAGTCAATGAGCAAAAGCTCTCTGTTCTGGTAAAGCAGAACAGCCAAGAACGCTGAGAAAGCGATCTTGGAACTCAATCCAGGAGTGCTAGCACCAACAAGAACACTTCGCCAAAAGATCAGTTTTCGGGCAAACGAAAGAGAACCAAGACTTAAAACCACTTCTGTCACACTCCAGTAAGTACAAAGACTCTGCAAACACAGGCTTCCACAGCCAAAAAAGACCAAAAACACCAGTCTACTAGCACCATCGGCGAAACCATAATGACTCATGACATCAACACAACCTGCCAAAGCAGATCAAAAACATCACCATCCCATCAAAAATCGAAAATCAAACAGATATGTACAAGACAAAAACTACTATATACAAAGCAAAATGCCAGCCCAAAGCCTAGGCATAATAGGCATCCTTTTTGAGAATCTTGAAATTTCAAATTCAGCCTAGGTATACGCGACCTTGCAGCTATGAAACAGGCGTGTATACGCGTCTGTGTCGAGGGAAATCCGCGTGTACGCGGATCCTTCTACACAAACTCGCAGGTATACGCGACTGTGTGCAAGAAAAACTGCGTATACAAAGAAAGATAATGAAAAATAAAAAGTACAAGCCTGGGAAAGGTATAAAAGCTTCAAACTGACTGTAAGAAAGCAAACTGGACTGTAAAAGACAGAAGAAACTGTTGGCAACCTACCAAACAGCTGAAACAACCCAACAGGAGAATCACAAAAATGTGATCCCCAGTGGAGTCGCCAGTTCTGTTTCGGGGATTTAACACCTAGAGGTTGGTTGGGATTCAACCTCCACAGAGCAGGGGCGTACTACTTAACAGAGACTCACACGATCATGCACAGTCATGAAAACGAAATAGAGCAGAATGAGAGGTTTACCCGTTGGTCCTACGTTTGAAGTAGATCCACGTGGAGTTCAAACTCCCTGCAACCGTCCTTCCTCTTTCACGTGAAATACAAGAAGAAACCAGCACAAAGGACAAGTTGTACAGTATATTTCTACTCTATATGTTAGCGAGATTCATATAAAACATTAAATAAATCATCATAAATACTTGTATAACAAATATTCTTCATACATTAAAGCGTACACTAACACGTTTACTTCGGGAACAGCATGATACTTCTGTATTATAAAAATAGTACGTACAAAAGTAAGTGGAGAGATCACCTGATCCTTCCAAGGCCTTCGCAGACCGTCGTCCGGATCCGTCCGGCCCTTGCCTCGCTAAGACTCCTTCCAAATGAGTGCATACGAGATAACATATAAAGGGATGTGTATCTCAAGGAAACAAAGGTTTCCTGAAATGAACTGGGAAAGTGCAGGAGGCACGGGGAATCAGACTTGGATAGGGAACCAACAGAGTATAATAATAATAATTCTCTCTCTCTCTTAGGCCATACATATGAGGTCCTTTTATAGTCCCTCCAAGTAGTTTCAGCAGTTGGAAACAGTTGGCCACGGGCTGGGGTAGTTGAACTACCTGAGTAACTATCAACCCAGCGCGAAATTAGGGATTTTTATATATTTTTTAACCATTAAAATGGCATACGCGGAAAAGTCTAGCTGTACTAGCGTATACACGCGGAAAAACACGGGCATAGTCGCGTATGAAGGATTTCCCACTGTTTTTAAGTGAATTTGTCCAAGTCTGTAGGAATGGGTGCCCATAAAGCCATGTAGCAATCATGAATCATGTCAAGGTGAGAAATGATGCTATAACATTGTGCCTCATGAACCATTCATGTAGAGATCCCTTTACTCTTTGTATTTTAAGTATGAGGGGTTTTCGAAGTGCATTATATTATATATCATTTTGGGGATTCAAATGTGTTAAGTAAGTCATTAATCTATGACCATTTCCATGAGAGGTAGTCGTAACTGACTAATTTCTCATGATTTTTGAATAGTCCACTTAGCACTCGTTGCATCGGGTGATGCTCACAGGGGTGAAGAAGTGGGATTTAAACTAGTGAAATGAATCACATATTGTTAATCATCACTTCCAGGGCTTGCACCCGGTAACTAGGAAATGGTCATAGATTAATGAATCACTGTAATATTCCTAATTAGCGACAGCTAATTGGAATATTCAAATTTGTATAGTTTTGCCGTATATGGTTTGCAGATAAATAAAAAAGTGAGTAAAGAGGGTCTAACTCACTTTAGTAGAATAAGACATCCGCCTAGTAGCACAATGTTGTGACTCAAGGGGGGGGTCAAGGGGGGCCACACACCACGTAGAGGAGGGGGCCTACGTGCACTCTAGAAGCTTCTGCGCAGATAAGGATGAGGATGTGGAGGAGAGAGAAGTTATGACGGGTTTTGGAGGGAAACGAATGCTATAAAAGATGGAGGAGCCTCCTCATTTGGATTATTCTGGATTTGTTGATATTGGAGTGAGACTTTGGTCTTCTTTTGCACGCTGGCTATTTAGCCTGTTTGCAGCACTGTTTAGTGCACCGAGTGTCTCCATGCGGAGATCTCACCCTTAGCCCCGGGGGACTTCGAGTGCCTGCTCGGGCAAGGTTTTTTTTCTTGCTTTTTGTGAGTCGTTTTATTGTTTGGGTTTGTTGAGGAGCTAGAGCTGATAGAGACTACGCAGTCACTGGGGGAGAGGATGCAGTCCATTGTGGAGGAGCTCTGGATTGGTGTTTCTGCAGAACATTTCGCCAGGATTTCGAGCAGAGGATCAGCCTTTGCCAGTCGGAGGTTTTTGGCGGAGTTTGTGGCAGTATTTCAGCTGTTTCTATCCAGTATTTCACTAGGGAGGAAGTTTCTGGTGTTTTGGGGGTTGGCCATTCTTGGAATGGTTTTCGGATCTTATCCGGGTTGTTGAGGAGAGGAGGTTTGCCAATTTTTAGCTCATTCCGGCAAGGGCATCAGCCCCTATTTTTCTTTCCATTCCAGCAGTTTCCAGCAGCTAGGACGTAGTTCCTAGAGCGGCCATCTCTGGTATTCTCTGAGAGTGTTTTCTTACTTTCCTTGTGCAATATTAGCCTATTGTATTCCATTACATTTCTCAGATTAATAAAATGGCTTAGCATTTATTCTATATGATTTCTGGATGAGTTGCCGTAGTTGCCGTTGTTGCTGTGGTTGCCGTATACTCTTTATATTGTATGTCTATTATTGTTTTTGAGCATTCTAGTTCTATACCACTTGGTTTGTTATCTTTCACTCTTAGACAGAGTCTGGAAAGGGCCAGGTAGCCTCTGGCTCTCGTCCTCTTTTAGAGGCGAAACACCCGGTAAATGCCCTCCCAGTCTATCTCTGGTTGGAGTTTTGTTGTGTTTTAGAGATATCCCTGAAACGGGATATTACACTCACTTATTGTAGTTGAATCCCAAAAATGATATCTAATATAATGCACTTTGGAAACCCCTCAATACTTCAAATACAAAGGGATCTCTACTTGAATGGTTCATGAGGCACAATACTTGCTAGGGTTTTGCAAATGGGGTAGCAAGCTAAGTGGGCTTGATTGTGGGGAAAAATCCACAATTAAGTGCATTTGAGCCAGAGGAGTTATGGGATGGGTGACCTCCCGGGAAGTCCTGGTTACCGGGTGCAAGCCCCGGAAGTGATGATTGATGCTATGTGATTCATTTCACTAGTTTTAATCCCACTTCTTCACCCTTGTGAGCATCACCCAATGTAATGAGTGCTAAGTGGACTGTTCAAAAATCATGAGAAATTAGTCAGTTATGAATATATCTAGAAATGGTCATAGATTAATGACTTAATTAACGTAGTTGAATCCAAAAAATGACATCTCACATGTTATAATGTTAAGTGACTGCATGACATAAAGATGAAGGAACTGAACAATCAAATGAATGAGATATAATCCAGATATGCTTATGAAATCTCTTAACCGTAGCCTTAACACTCTTAGCTTGTGGTTGAAGCACCCTTAACCGTGACTTGGACGTTCTGTGCTCGTGGCTACAGGTCTAATCAACCCGGAGCCCTAGCCACGCCTTGAAGATGGTTTACCCACGACTTTACTAGCTAAATTGTGACCTTGAAAAATCCTACCTATGGTTCTGGATCAGCTCAACTACTACCTGCCCGCGATTATGGCCCAAAACACCCAGATCATATGTGAGACCCTGTTGGTGATCCTGATCCTTTGCACGAGATTCTCCTGACGTACTTGTGCGAGCCAAGATAGAAAAATATGAACCAATCCAAGACAGCATGAAGGCAATATCATAATATAATGTGTGCAAATGAACTTGGGGTAGCTTCTATTTAAACTTTGTGAAGGACCACTTGGGGCTTTAACCGAATCCACATGAGTTTAGGCCGACCCATAAAATAATAAAATAATTCATAACTTAACTTTTGTTTAACCGATTGGGGCGATCTATAGCTCAATTTTGGTCCTCTCTAAAAGAGGAATCTAATGAAATTATAATATTAACCATTTGAGATGTCCAATGTGGAATTTTACTCTAATTTCCAAAAAATAATAATTAAAATTGGGTGCAAGACATATATGAAGAAATTGAAGCTATTGAAAAGAATGATACATGGGATTTGGTTGATTTTCCAAGAGACAAAAATATCATTGGTGTAAAATGGGTGTACAAGACATATTTGAAAGAGAAAGGTGAAATTGACATATTTAAAGCAAGACTTGTAGCATAAGAATTCTCGCAGCAACCGAGAATAGATTTTGGAGAAACGTTTGCTTCGGTAGCCATATTGGATGCTGTAAGAGAAGTTCTAGCCGCAATGTCTCATAACAAGTGGAAAATATATCAGATAGATGTAAAATCAACCTTCTTGAATGGAATTCTAGAAGAATAAATTTATGTGCAGCTACCTTCAGGATATGAAGTCGAAGGTAAAGAAGATAAAGTTTACAGGTTGAAGAAAGCAATCTATGGAGTGAAGCAAGCAGCTAGAGCTTGGCATACCATAATTGATAGCTACATGATCAATAATGGATTTTGCAGAAGCAACATTGAGCCTACCTTATAATACACAAAGGTAAATGAGCATGGAAAATTTTTGATTGTTTACTTATATGTTGATGACATGATTTCTACATGTGACCTTGATTTAGATGAATTTAAAGAAATAATTTGAGATGCCATATCTTGGTCTCATGAAATAATTTCTTGGCATAGAAGTTGAGCAATCTGAAAAAAGAATTTTTATTTGTCAAAATAAATATGCTAGATATTTGTTGAAAAGATTTAGGATGGAGAATTTCAAACCTGTCCCTACACCAAATGCAACAGGTACAAAGTTAAGCAAGGATGATGAAGGATTAGATGTCAATTCAACTCTATTCAAAAGATTGGTTGGCAGCCTCATGTATCTCAAAACTACAAGGCTAGATATTATGCAAGGAGTGTGTTTTATTTCCATATTTATGTAGACTCCAAAAGACACACATTGGAGAGGAGGAAAAAAAATTCTAAGATACATAGCAGGAACTAGAGATTGGGGCATAATGTATGTAGTTATAGAAAAGAAGGATTTGATGTGATATACAAATAGTGATTTTGTAGGAAGTTTGGATGATAGGAAGAGTACTTCTGGTTATGTGTTCCATCTTGGTTCAAGTGTGATTGCATGGGAATATAAGAAGAAGCTTATTGTGACACTTTGTCAGCGGAAGCAGAATATGTAGCAACAACATTAACAACATGTCAAGCAGTATGGTTAAGAATAGTATTAGATGGACTCAAGAAGAAACAACAAGGATCAACAACAATATATTGTGAAAAAACCTCACTGATTGCAATATCCAAAAACAATGTGTTTCATAAAAGGAGAAAGCATATTGATACCAGATATCACTTTATTAGAGAACTTGTGAGAAATAGAGAATATCACTTGAAGCCTTGTAAATATAGTGATCAACTCGCTGATATATTTACTAAGTCATTATCAAAAGAAACTTGGGTGTTGATAGCCTATCTTAGACATAGACAAGTAGGCATGTTTTAGTTTTCATAAGACATGTCTTAGTTTAGCGGACATAATTAAGGGGGAGTGTTAAAACAACTAATTAACTCCCGCATGAAGAATTTGCTTAAAATTAGAGAGTCAACTAACTGTGTGTTTAGTCAAGTCGACTTAAGTGATAGATAAATTTAGTGTGTGGTTGCATGTCAAGTTATATTAGGTGAGTCACTAGTCGAAATGGTATAAAAACCCTTCATGAGGTTCATTATAATAGAATCAAGTTTTTGTGATCAACAGAAGAGCCGCAACTTGTGTGTTATAGTGTGTGAATTATTTGTGTTATTTTGTGCTTTTTCTCCTCTGTTTTTACCAAATTGATCAGTTGCGGCTCTTCTATTGATCACACAAACTTGATTGACATGACTTGATTAAAATGAACTCAGTGAAGTGTATTTAACCTCTTTCATCTAGTGAATCACCTAAAATACCTTGACATGCACACATTTACTAAATTCGACAATGACTTAACTCGACTTGACTAGCTCTCTAAATTTAGACAACTTCTCATGTGGGAGTAATTAGATTATTTTAACACTCCCCCTTAATTATGACCTTATGAATGAACATAAATCAAACATGACTTAACTATTCCTGGTAGGGTTACATTAGAAATTGACTCAATTATCACTCAAACATGCATGTTGGTCTATGTTTGAGCTAGCATTAAAATGAGTCAAAACTTTTACAATTTTGCATTTTCTATTTTGTTTCTTCTAGATTTTATATCCTCGAAATTGCTTCACTCTTGTTGTAGGATCCATATTTTTTTTACTTGTTGATGCTATTACAATTTATCTTTGACTTTTCTTGAATTTGTTTTGAAAAAAAATATGATATTGTCTTCTACACCTCCCTCTTCAAATATTCATTCAACCACGGAATTCTACCACAACATTACATCTTTTGATCCAGATGGATATTTGTGGCCACCCTCCTATTCCACTTGGGGCCCCACCATTGTTTCTTTCAGTTTTTCAATTTCCTTAACTATAACACAATTAACTATTTTTAGTAGTTTTTCGGGTCTTGAACTTCTGGAGCTGTTTTGAGGCCCTAAAATGGGAGCAACATGTAGGTTCCTTCGATGTTTCTCAAATCAAAAGTTGTATTCCTCTGATAGATATTTCTAATGAGGTATCATGTGCGTAAAACAGAGATCTTATGCCAAATTTACTTCCCAGGAAGATTAATGTACCAACTTACCCAAACAGGACCCATATTTTTGGCGCTTCATCTCCTAGGATTAGGTTTTTGGATGTTTAGGGTTATCCATTGTTTCTTAATAATAAATAGGCCCTCGAGCCTGATTGTAAAATAGTTCAAAAGCTTGTAGCCGCCACATCTCTTCTCAGAGATAAGCTACCATCGCCCTAGCTAGGTTATTTCCATTTTGTCTATAAGCATATTTCAGTTATTTGTTATTAATGAAATGAAGTTTTATTTATGTTGCATCTCCGATTTTATGTGTATTTATGTATTCCATTATTTCCCTGCATAAATCTAGATCAGTAGTATCAGAGGGTTTTTCTCTTTCTTGATCCTTCTTTGCATGTCCCCAACGAGGTCGGGTATAAGGAGTTAGGGCTTGATCTGGTTGAATCTTTGCAAGACTAGCCTCGCAAACCAAAACGGCCGCCTATGGGGGAAGAAAAGAAATATGAGGGAGCAGAAGATCCTATCAAAATATTTCTCGAGGAGGCCCTTGTGAAACAAAGGAACGTGATGATGGATAACTTTTCCCAAATCCTTCAACAGTTTCCCACCGACGATGCATCTACATCCAACAATCACTCTAGAGGCACCACTCCTTTTAAGATATAAGTAAACTTTGAAATTCCAATATTTGAGGGCCAAATATATGCAGACACCATAGATAAATGGTTGAATCTATTAGAATGATATTTCTTGGTTCATGAATTTTCCGACCATGAGAATATTATTTTTGTACTCCTCAAAGTCGTCCCCCATGTCAAGGAGTGGTGGGAAACCTACTGTGAGAAAAAGGATGAGGGGGAACCCTCTTTGTTCTCGACCGTACCCACTTAGAATTCTTTCCGAGATGCCATCAAGGAACAATACTACCTCGTGGGGAGCTATGAGGACAATTACATACAATGGACTATGTTGCGGTAGTAAAGGGATGAAGATGTGCATGAGCTGACGAATTAGTTCCATACCCTGCACACAAATTTGGGTATCAGAGATTCAGAGAAAAATTTGGTGCTGAAGTACCCCAGTTGTCTGCATAGATACATTCAGGAGGAAATGGAGATCTTCGACATCCCCTCTCTTGGTACGACATACAGGTATGCTGCCAAGATTGAGAAGAAATTCAAAGAAAAGAAGCAAGACTTTGGATCTGCGAATCAAAAGCAAGGGAAAGGTTCCCCCAAACTGCAAAACAAAGGACAAAGCCAAGGCATGGTGGCCCAAGACAACTTGCCAAAGCCACAAGAAAAAACAACACCATGAAGCTGAAGAAGGACACAGGAAAGTGGTGTGAGTTCCATAAGAGCTCCACTCACAACACAAGTGAGTGTCAAGCCAAGCAGTCACTAGTGGCTGAGAAGAAGGCTTCTAAATCAGATGCATGCTCCGACTCTAAATCAGAACCTAAAAAGGGGAATGACAGAGGGAATCATATTATCGATGCGTAGCCCAACTCAATCATTGCCACCATGAAGATCCAGAAGGAGGAACTAAAAGATCTGGAGGAGGAGGAGAGACTCTTCCACTCCTAGGTGTGGGTAAAGGGTTCCCCACTATAGTTCATTGTTGAATAGGTGGGTGGCTACCAATATCCACCTCGGAAAACAAATGAACGTGATGATGGATAACTTTTCCCAGATCCCTCAACGAATGCCCATCGGTGGCACATATGCATCCATCAGCTACTCTGGAGACACAAATTATTTTAAGGTATAAGTAAAATTTGACATTCCCATATTTGAGGGCAAAATATATGCATATGCCATATATATATGGGTGAATATATTAGAAGGATATTTCTTGGTTCATGACTTTTTCGGCCAAGAGAAGATTATTTTTGCACTCCTCAAAGCTACCCTACATGTCAAGGACTGGTGGGAAACCTACTGTGAGAAAAAGGATGAGGGAGAACCCTCTATGTTCTCGGTCGTACCCACTTGGAATTATTTCTTAGACATCGTAAAGGAACAATATTATACCGTGGGGAGGTATAAGGATAAGTACATACAATGGCCTACGCTGCGGAAGCAAAGGGATCAAGATGTGCATGAACTGACGAACATATTCCATACCGTGCACACAAAGTTGGGTATCAAAGATTTAGAGAAACATTTGGTACAGAAGTACTACATTTTTCTGCGAGGAAATGGAGTTCCTATACATCTCCTCGCTTGGTACAACATATCGGTATGCTACCAAGATTGAGTATAAATTCAAGCAAAAGAAGTGAGACTTTGGATCTGCGAATCAAAATAAAGGGAAAGGTTCCCCCAAACCGTAGAACAAAGGACAAAGCCAAGGAATGTCAGCTCAAGACAACTTACCGAAGCTACAAGAAAAGAACAACACCACAAAGTCGAAGAAGGACACAAGAAAGTGGTGTGAGTTCCATAAGAGCTCCACTCACAACACAAGTGAGTGTCAACCAAGTAGTCACTGGTGTCCAAGATGAGGGCTTCTGAATCAGATGCATGCTCCAACTCTGAATCAGAACTCGATAAGGGGAATGACAAAGGGAAGTAGATTATTGATGTGGAGCCCAATGCCATTGTTGCCACTATAAATATCGATAAGGAGGAACCAGAAGATCCAGAGGAGGAGGAGCGTCTCTTCCACTCCCACATGTGGGTAAAGGGTTCCCCACTATAGTTCATTGTCGACAGTGGGATCCAAAAGAGCTTCATTTCAGCAGAGGTCATGAAGCGGTTAGGCTTTCTGACCACAACACACCCACATCCATACACTATCAGGTGGCTTCACCAAGGAGGGGATCTTTGAGTCAGCCATCAGTGTTGCTTTCCCTATGTGAAAATTCTACTGCAGTGTATTGGTTTATTTTCTCCTACTTGATTTAATTAAAACAAGTTATTTTCAAAAATTAGATTCATAAAATACCAAAAAAAACACAACTACAGCCTACACATGCAGATCATTTACTGAATAATACACTCACGCAACAAAGTGACACATGGATTTTTGGACATAAGTCAGCGGAAAAAACCAAAGCGGGAAAATAGGTGCAACAAATATGAGGGTTTATTATTAAGTAGTTCTGAGTACAAAAAATCTGGGTTCTAAGCCTGGAAAAACTGACAGAGAATAAAAGAAGTAAAATATCAGCTAACCCGAAGTTCTAGTGCCAAATATCAGACTTATCCACACCCTCAAACGCAATTTATAGAACTCATCCCTGATCTAACCCTAGAAAACCTTAGTGCTAATTGTGAAGCCCCAGTGTTGCCATAGAAGGCATGCGTTAGCCTCTGTGTGGCCCTAGGGGGGCCTGCGTCACCCTTGGAGGGTCTACGCTACCCCTACGCTGCCTTTGCTAGGCCAGCGTCATCCCTGCGTGGACCTAGCTGCCTCTGCGCTGCCCCTGTTGGACTGCGTGCCTCTGAAGCCCCTCTGCGCTATCCTTGTTGTTGCTCCTCTGCCTCTTGGCCCTAGAATCAGATCATTCCCTTGGCCAATACTACCCCTCACTGCAAGAAACTCCTCTAGAAATTCTTAGCAAACCCGCTCTAGAATTCCATATCCATTCCTCAGTTCTAACAAAATTGTGTGTCTCAACTTCCCTCAACTCTTTCTCTTTTAATTTTTCGTTGAACCCTTCAATGGTAGAGATTAAATCATCCATCAACGGATGAGATTAAAATACTGCTTCATCCATGTGACTTAAGATAATTTCAACATATGTGTTAATTAATCCACTTTAATTATTTTATTTTCCTAAGTTAGACTTAGAAACTTGATTAAAAATAATTAACTATTTGAATAGCTTGAACACTAACTGAAATTTCCCAAATCCATTTATGGGTCTTGAAGATCAAGTGTACTCTAGTCCATATACAAAAATTGGGAGCTAGAGCACAATTGATGCTACCCCAAATACACAAAATCTCAACACTCCCTCTTAGCATCACGAGTGTGCTCTAGCAATAAAGCACATCATGTATCACATGATCTTGAGTATTGGATCTGTGTTGTTGATGCTTGGCCTACTGCCCTCCATCTACTGCACTGCTTCTCTCTATACTGCCACCCATGCCACTGTCACTAACACTGCCACATCTGTACTGCATCTCCCTCTCAAATTGCTGCATCATGTTGCCCATAGCACTGCCACTACTAACTGCTGCACTGCAACTCAGTTGCTGAGAAGTAAGAAACTAAAGAACTATGCCCAATTGTTTGATAGATAATTCATTTTTCCCTCTACCACTGAAGCTCCCTAGATGTTGAATCATGCAGTCCTCCTGGAGACACTGTCATGCTGCAACACTGCAATGTGTGAGCCCAACTTCTCTACACTGCTGAAATCCCATCAGCCTCTCTACGCTTTTGCCTCAAGCTGCTGCTGCCTCTACATCACGTTGCTCACTCTTCATATCTTCAGCTCCCACTTGCTCTTCAATGTGGTCATCTGCAACCATCTCTCGACTCATCCCGCTACTGTCTTAAGGCTCCCATAACTCGTATGTGATCCAAGAGTAGGTCTGACTCAAGGATCATACCATTATCTGTAGATTTTATACAGATCCATGTCACCCCACCTCTTCTCTCAAGGTTCATGAGCACTCATGGCTGCATCATCATCAGAGCCATCATCATTTGTTGCTGCAGCCTTGGAGTCAGAAGCTCCTTTGTCCTTCTTCTTAGGAAAATTGCTGGCGAAATGACCAAGATCACCACAGTTAAAGCACCGGAACTTGGAGAGGTCCTTTTTCTTCTTCCCTTGCTTATTTTCCCTTGATGCAAGGGTTGCATCCTCCTCTTCTTTCTTCACTTTAGTTGATCCTCTACCTCCACTGATAGATAGATTCTTTGTGATCCTCCTGATCTTCTCTTGGCAAGGAATAGCCCACATATTTTCCCATGATGGTAACACTGCCCTTCCTAGAATGCTCTGGACAAATTTTTCCCATTCTTCAGAGAAAACATTTAGGGTCATCCTCAATAGGAGCCCCTCATATAGATTAGCAAACATGCCAATTATCTGGTCTTAGATAGCTTGAAGCATGAAGAGGAATGTATCTATCTCTTCACCCTTCATCATTTGGAACAACCGCATCTGGTTCTCTAAAAGAATTCTCCTTTGGACAGAGCCTCCTTGGTACATCATGTCCAAGGCAGCCCACATGTCATTTGCCATTTTATTTCTAGCAATATGAGGTATCACGTGAGCCTTGACTCCGTCTATGATCAACCGCTTTATCCGTGCTGGATTTTCTTCATACTTCTTGAGAGGATCTGCATCGGTTGGTACAACAAGAAATTTCCCTAGGTGATATTTGAGACCATACTCACCCAGAACCAAGAGGATTCCGGCCTTCTAGATAACATAGTTGGACATGACGTCTAATCTATCTTGATCCCTCAGTCCATATCGAGCCATATTTTCTTAGATCCGAAAGAAACAGTACTCCTCCCTCTGGATCTGGGCTTCTTGGTGACTATAAATCCTCTAGTAGCTGCTTCTACTGAAAACTGACTTCGCTCCTAGAAATCTTCCACCAAAATGCAAACAGATAGCATTATTCAATCCTCCTGATCGAATCTCAGATTTTTTTGGCTCAGAATTACTGAATGACTATCTTTCTCCTGCCTTTGTTGCCTTATCTAGGCACAATTCTTCACCTACAGAATCTCTACCCCACTAGCACTGCTTCCGGATCTTGGAAAAATTCTTCTGCAACAGGAGAAGTGACTAGACTATGTCTTCCTCGCTGGCCCAGTGCAGTCCTAGCGCTGCTCGGAACTGGACTGTGTAACCCCAGACTAGGTGACGCAGTCCTTATGATGCCCTAGGAAGGGTTTGCATAAGCCTAAAGGCTTTCTGTAGCTTCAGCGATGTCTCTTGGATCCACTTTCCCCTGTTGTCAAGATGCCCCTTCCGAATCTGTTTCTTCTTCTGCCACTCTGCAGAAAAGATACTTCTTCAACTGATTGCTGGAGATTCAACTTGATCTGCTATTACTCTGATACCATCTGAAAATTCTACTACAGTGTATTGGTTTATTTTCTCCTACTTGATTTAATTAATACAAGTTATTTTCAGAAATTAGATTCAAAAAATATAGAAAATAAACAAAACTACAGCCTACACATGCAGACCATTTACTGAATAATACACTCATGCAACAAAGTGACACATGGATTTTTGGACATAAGTCCTAGAAAAAACCAAAGTAGGAAAACCGATGCAACAGATATGAGGGTTTATTATTAAGTAGCTATGAGTACAACAAATCTGGGTTCCAAGCCTAGAAAACCCGACAGAGAATAAAAGAAGTCAAATCTACAGCTAACCTAAAGTTCTAGTGCCAAATATCAGACTGATCCACACCATCAAACGGGATTTACAGAAATCAGCCCGGATCTGACCTTAGAAACCTTAAACACTACATATGAAGCCCCAATGTTGCCCTACAAGGTCCGCGTCAGCCTCTACGTGGCCCTAGGAGGGCCCCCGTCACCCCTAGGGTATCTACGCTACCCCTACGCTACCTTTTCTAGGACAACGTTAGCCCTGCGTGGCCCTAAATTCCCGCCTACGCGTCCCCGCGTACTATGTGGCTCGTCTCTCGTGCCTCTTATCTAGAAAGCATGGGTCTTTTCTCCTGATACAGCTAGGCTTTCCGTTTATCAATTTGGCATAAAAATCTTTAACTCCTCAAGTTTGTCTTCAATACAGCATCAAAGTTATGCTTTTTCTTATTATCAAAAATACTTCGAAACAGAGTATCACAATATTGGCAAAGATAAGAGTTAACTTGTCTTCTCGGTCTCACCGAGCTAAATTTATAGGTAATTACATAACTGATATTGAATGAAAGTAGGCACATGTGTATTCTAAAGTCAAAATCAAACTAAAACTCTTTTTTAGGACTCGTGATTTGCTGAAAGCAAATCAAGAGTCTTTATCCTTATAAAAATCTGCTTCTCGGACTTTTGGTTTGACCACGTGCATAAGCATCTCCAGTTATTGACTCAGCCTTCATGGATGACAAGGAATGATGTAGGAAAGATTTAGAATCTAACCATATACGCCTTTTCTTCAGATGACACCTGTAATATGTTCAAAAACCAAAATGGCTACGGAATGTGTAAATGGCTACAGAATGACTGCATTCTGTAGCTAAAACTGCTCAGAAATTATTAAGACAACAAAACCACAAAAGTACAACAAGTTAGTCATTGCATGTATTTCTTAAGTGATTTTAATCATTTTTATTGATCTTTAGGTCTATAAAATGACAAAAAAGAATGATAAGATGAAGTGGAATTTGGCAAAGGAGAAGACACTTTTAGGGCTCAACATACCCCCACTGCAAAACTTTTGCATGTCCTCATGCAATTTCATTCCATTTGCACTGATACTTCTGCAAGAACATCTAACCTCATTTTTCTGCTTCTTCTAGTAGTTAATGCCATCCTGGGTTTCCTCATTAGTGTTTTGAACTTTAGATTAATGAGTGCCCTGTTTGCTTTATATAATACTTCCATTTTCTGAGAGAGAGTGTTGTTAATGCTGCCTTTCAATTTAACCTACTCCCTTAGGATTTCATTTTCATTCTTAATATGGTTATTCAGTATCTCCAATTCATAATTGTCTCTTTTTAATATTTCAATTGGAGGTTCTTGTGGACTGGAGGATCTTTCTTTGTTCTCTGAGGCTTTTCTCTCTAATGATTCCACATGGTCATAAAACTTCTGTTGAGTTGGATCTACATCTGGGGTTCTTCTACTAGGGTTTTCTTCATATTGGTACACAGGAGATCTGCCAATTGGTGCTTGGATTGGAGTTTCTTCTTCTTCAATGTTTATGATTTCAGTTCCCTTAATGCATGTCTTTTTCACCATGTCTTTAAGCCTGGAACTTCTTCTCAATTTGGGTGGATTTTCACCTTTTACATCTTCTCCCTCAACATATTCATTTGTTAATTCCTCCTTCCTTTTATTCTTGAGTTGTTTCCTGATTTTTACCAACTTTTCAGAGATTATTTCATCATTGTCTTCCTGTGCTAATACATTAGGCTTGATTTCAACAGTTTTAACATCTTTTCCTCTCCTACTTCTTCTCACAGGTTTTTCTTTAGACAATGTTTCTCTTGGTTCTTCAAAATGGTTCTTTAGGAGGAATTCATCCCAATTTTCTCCTATCTTCTTCAAACGATACTAAATTAACATTTTAATTAAGCCATGATGATGTAAGGTAGTTTCTAAGAACTGAAGCCTTTTCTGGACATTTGAGGACGTCGTTTTCAAACTATTAAGTAGGAAAAAGGGCAGATTTGTTTCTTCATCTAGAAAATTCATCATGAGTCTAATATGATATAAATACAAAGTGCCAAATATACCTTCATAGGTTATGAAATTTTTTAAAATTAATAGCATATTCCTCCATTTATTCTTCAAATCTAAACTAGGAATACCTTTCTTAAAAACTGCAGTGTCCATACCTGGGTTTTTTAGCATTTGTCTCCAAGCCTCATTATGAAATTCTTTGTTTTTAAACCAACGTTCTCCCTATCTTGGTAGCTATGTTTCTTCTACTATGAATGATTCTGTGATGGTGAATTTGATATCCCCAATCTCCACTTCTGATCCATCGAACGACCTGGAAAATGAATTTTTGATTTCCTTGTGGAATCCATTAAAATTCTATGTAACGCTTAGCCATCCAGCTTGTTTTAATAACCCTTTAATCTAAGGGTGTCCTTCTAAATACTTAGTTCCAATTGGCTCTGACCTTACAATAAGCCCCATTTCTTCTTGATAAAGATTACTTCCCTTCTTTGGCTTCAATTCATTGCTCTATTCCTGTTCTTCCGTCCAAAGAAAAAGCAACTGTGAAGGGTTGTCTTACCCTAAAATGACTTCTCTATAGATGAGGATTGGCTACAGAAAAAAAATAGCAGTCAATGGATGTGAACGAAATAGGGTAGTGGTAAATCATGAGGATAATCGAGTGTAAGAGTTTGATCTATGATGAATGACTGCAAAGAAATCTTATGAAGATTTTTCAAAAATCATCAATGAATGCTACGGTCTGATGACGTGACCTAATAGGTCACTTCTAAGTTCTGATCATTAATTTTCAGTTAATGATGACTTGTTATGGAGCGGGATGAAAGGGATTTTCTCAAGGAGTGTTTATGATAGGGGTTTGATCAATTCGAATCATAAAATAACTTACGAAAACATATGACCTAACCACATTATACCTTTAATGATTTGCTATCAAAAATAATTTCACACAATTTCACCTTAGCCCTTTTTAAATTTTTGCTGCTTTGATGTGCTTTGTCTTTCATCTGAAAAATATTGATCTTTTAGGCTCCATAATCTTCTTTGACTCATCCTCTGTTTACTGGAGTAGTTTTTGCAGAATCAATTAGCTGTAGAATAGATTTCGCTACAAAACAGGTAGCTACAGAATGTACCTTTAAAAACTCTGAAATATGAAATGGAATGAAGTGAAATGTGGATGGAATGAAGTATGGAAGGGAATGAAGTGAAAATGTGGAAGGAGTGAAGTATGGAATGAAATATGGATAAAGTGAGATATGGATGGAATGAATGAGATGGATCATGAATATGTGAAGTGAATATGCAACTTATGATTTGATGATACTTAATTGTAGAAAAGAACAATTTTGAAAATCTAAAGTGTCAGAAAAATTCTAATTTTCACCTTAGATTTTCTATATAAAAATGCCAATCAATGATTGGTTTCCATGTTTATACCACTTATTATTATTATTATTATTATTATTATTATTATTATTATTATTATTATTATTATTATTAATGATTGAAGAAAAATACAATTAAGTTAGTGAAGAAGAAGAATTCTTCTTCACTAACTTTATATCAATGTTATCTTGAAATTTCTTGACAAATACCTCTCTTGAAAGTGGCTTGTGATACAATTTCAGTCTGTGTCCATTTACAATAAAAGATACCTTTCCTTCATCTATTGTCCTAATTTTTATTGCTCCATTTTCAAAGATTTTCACAATCTCATATGGCCCAAGCCAATGAGCTTGAAATTTACCTGAAAAATCCTTGAACTTTGAATCAAATAAGAGGGTCCAGTCTCCTTCTTTAAATTTCTTTTCCTTGATGTACTTATCATGCCATCTAGTCCTTTGTTGTTGGACTATGCTTGTTCTTTGGACTGCATCTTGTCTAATCTCATCTAATTCATTAATCTGCTCTATTCTATGCTTATGTGCTCTTGTTAGATCAATTCCTAACTGGACTACCATTTTGAAAGTTTGGATCTGAAACTCTATGGGAAACAAGACTTGTTTTCCATAAACAAGTTCATAAGGAGTGTGACCTGTTGTGTTTCTCTATGTAGTTTTGTAGGCCCATAAGGCTTCAGGAAACCTTTCTTCCCAATCTCTCCTATGTAAATGAACAGTATTTGTTAGGATCCCTTCAATGACTTTATTGGTAGATTCCACTTGGCCATTTGCTTGTGGATGGTAGGGAGTAGATTTTCTGTGTCTGATTTTGTACTTTTCTACCATTTTCTCCACTAGATTTGATGTGAATTGAGCTCCTTGATCTGTAACAATTTCTCTTGGGACACCAAAATGAGCAAAAATATCCTCAAAAAGAAAATTGAGTATAGATGCTTCAATAGCAGAAAGTAATGGTTTGGCCTCTACCTATTTGGTAACATAATCAGTACAAACTAATATATATTTATTTTGTCTTCATGGGGGATTAATAGGTCCTAAAAATCCAAAGCCCATTTATCAAAGGGTCTAATAAAAATTGAGGATGCAAAGTGGTATCTCACTCCGAAGGAGCAGGTTTCCCCGCTCTCATAACAATCACACCTTTTTAAAATACTCTTAGCATCCTTAAATAAGGTGATGTAGGCATTGATAAGGAAATCGTATTTGTATTAAGTTCTAATCAAGCCGAAAATATGGGTATGCGAACAGTCATGCAAATTTGGGGCAAAATTTGTTTGAACCGATACTGAATTTTGTAACTAATTGAGCGAAATGATCTTCCATGTGTGCATTTGAGAAGATGAAGAGTTTTTTAGCGATTCGGAGAGATTTTGCATCTCAACCGATTCATGACCTTTTGTAATTTCTATATAAACAGCGAGCCTGTAATGTTTGAGGAGAAGCGAGCACAATGTAATAGTGTGAGGATTTTGGCTAAGGCTGAAATGCCTTAGATGTTCAAAGGATATTTTGTATATAGTAGAAGGATTGAATTATGGATTCCTGTGTGTCTGTATATGTGCGTTGAGTTATTTATGATTAGATTATGTAGTTAATTTTATGCATGCGAGTTAAATATGGGTTATCTGCAGTTTCATTTATGAGTGTATGTCGTGATTTTCAATGATCTATTGACCATCGATCACTTACAGTGATCGATGGCAATCTAATGTCATATGATATTATTGAGGGGAATCGATGAAAGACTCGAGTGGCATAATCGACATCAAAATTCATATGAAACCCATAATACAAAATTTCATTGAGAATTGAATAGTGAATGCGTTTTAAGCCTTTGTGGAGGGTTCAATATAAATCGAGTTAATGGTACAAAATGGAGATCGATGATTTATGAAGGGCGCAATGGTGTTATATCTCTGATTATTGAATGTATATGGAAACTCTATTTTGTAGAGCCCAATTTAATACAGTCAGAGTTTAATTTTCATTTGGGTGTGATTAAATTGGCATCGAATTCGGTTTGTTTGAACTGAATCGGTGAGGTCGATTTGCATTGTAAGACAGAGATGAATGGTTTCATTCGAACGCAGCATGAAAGCTTATGGTTTTAAGCTCTGTTTGCAGCATTTTGAAGTAAGCAGTTTTTTGAGAAAACCACTCGTTTCGCACCGCTTTTGAGCAAGAAGCGGTTTGACCAAATAAAATGTGACCCGATGAGTTTTCAACATGTCACGCCTATGAAACTGCCTATTTCGTATTTTTCTAAGAGTTTAAAGTTCTGTTCCCAAATAAATGTGACTCGCGTTCGATTAGAAGGGAGAAGGATCCAAGGGTTCTCGTTTACGAGAGGTGCTCGGAGGTTAAGACATGTATGGAACCGATATGTCATAACATTGTGGCTAAATGGGTTTTGAATTCCAGTTGAAAGCGCGTGCAGGTGGGACCAAGTTTCGTGGTTATAGGTAATGGGCGTATTGTTTTGTTTAACCACCTCAGTTGAATGTTAATGGTTGTAAGTTTGGATTCGGGGTTTTAAGTTTAAAGGTGGGCCGCATATAATAAGACAAAGATATGAGGAGACTCGAAGAGCTTAAAACCTTGAATTAAGATGTTGTCAATACCACATTGCCGAAGATCAAACATTGGGCCTTAAGGTGTTTTGGGCTTCCGATATATTGGAAGAGGCAAAGCTAAAGCGGAGTGGGCCTAACCCATAGGTCTCAAGATCAAAGTATCAGGGTATGAATCTGCAATTTGATACAGTTTAGAGGTTGCAGGTTCATTTTGTAAAATGAAAGGCGAAACTGCTTATAGTCGGTTTCGCTCCATCATGGTATCGAGCAAGAAAATGATTTCCTACGGAGAAGGAGTTTGCGTACAGAGGAAGAAGAGGTACACTTTTGTGAATTTTTGTTAAGCTTGTGAAGGTTGCAATAGAGGAAGGTGAGAAGATTGCAACAACCTAGAGCAGGAGTGCTCAATGGTTCCACAAGAGAGAACCAAAGAGATGCCAAAAGACTGAGCTCAGGAGAGAAGCTTCGTGAGGTATCTGGTAGCAGGGAGGAATTTCTATTGTAGAGGTCTTATTGCAGCTCACAGAGGATGTCGGTTAGAATTTTTCAAGCATGTTGTTACAGAAATATCACAAGGAGCAGTTCCACAAATGACGTGGGTAGAATTGCTGATAGTTAAAGAAGACATATGACCAAGAGGTCATAAATTTTTGTGCCTTGAGGGTCTGATGCAGGGGCATCTAAACAGATTGAATTGGTTCAATCTGAAGCTGAAGAGACGGGTATGCGAACAGTCATGCAAATTTGGGGCAAAATTTGTTTGAACCGATACTGAATTTTGTAACTGATTGAGTGAAATGATCTGCCATGTGTGCGGTTGAGAAGATGAAGGGTTGTTTGAGTGATTTAGAGAGATTATGCATCTCAACCGATTCATGACCTTTTGTAATTTTGATATAAACAGCTAGCCTGTAATGTCTAAGGAGGATCAAACACAATGTAATAGTGTGAGGATTTTGGCTAAGGCTGAAAAGCCTTAGATGTTCAAAGGATATTTTGTATATAGTAGAAGGATTGAATTATGGATTTTTTTGTGTCTGTATATGCGTGTTGAGTTATTTATGATTATATTATGTAGTTAATTTGATGCATGCGAGTTAAATATGGGTTATCTGCAGTTTCATTTATGAGTGTATGTCATGAATTTCAATGATCTATTGACCATCGATCACTTACAATGATCGATGGCAATCTAATGTCATATGATATTATTAAGGGGAATCAATGAAAGACTCGAGTGGCATAATCGACATCGAAATTGATATGAAACCCATAATACAGAATTTTGTTGAGAATTGAATAGTGAATGCGTTTTAAGCCTGTGTGGAGGGTTCAATATAAATCGAGTTAATGGTACAAAATGGAGATCGATGATTTATGAAGGGCACAATGGTGTTATATCTATGATTATTGAATGTCTATGGAAACTCTATTTTGTAGAGCCCGATTTAATACAGTCAGAGTTTAATTTGCAATTGGGTGTGATTAAATTGGCATCGAAGTCGGTTTGGTTGAACTGAATCAGTGAGGTTGATTTGCATCGTAAGACAGAGATGAATGGTTTCATTCAAACGCAGCATGAAAGCTTATGGTTTTAAGCTCTTTGCGGCATTTTGAAGTAAGCGATTTTGTGAGAAAACCACTTGTTTCGCACCGCTTTTGAGCAAGAAGCGGTTTCACCAAATAAAATGCGACCCAATGATTTTTCAACACGTCACACCTATGAAACTGCCTATTTCGCATTATTATAAGAGTTTAAAGTTCTGCATGCGACTCGCATTCGATTATAAGGGCGAAGGATCCAAGGGTTCTCGTGAACGAGAGGTGCTCGGAGGTTAAGACATGTATGGAACCGATATGTCATAACATTGTGGCTGAATGGGTTTTGAATTCCAGTTGAAAGTGCATGCAGGTGGGACCAAGTTTCGCGGTTAAAGGTAATGGGTGTATTGTTTTGTTTAACCACCTCAATTGAATGTTAATGGTTGTAAGTTTGGATTCGGGGTTTTAAGTCTAAAGGTGGGCCGCATATAATAAGACAAAGATATGAGGAAACTCGAAGAGCTTAAAACCTTGGATTAAGATGCTATCAATACCACATTACCGAAGATCTAACATTGGGCCTTAAGGTGTTTTGGGCTTCCGATATATTGGAAGAGGTACACCAATCGTAGTGGGCCTAACCCATATGTCCTTGAAGATCGAAGTATCTAGCATGAATCTACAATTTGATACGCTTAGAGGTTGCGCTTCATTTTGTAAAATGAAGGTGAACCCGCTGTAGTGGGTTTCGCTTCTCCATCGAGGGATGGCCAATAATATCCTAAATGAAGGATCTTATAAGTTGTCCTCTTATCAACAAAGTGTCCACCACATGGTTCATCATGACATGCCTTGAGAATCTTAGGCATCTCATCTTCTCGAACACATCTCCTGATAATAAAATCTGGACCTGTTTTGTATAACTCATTAGCAATCCATGAATATTTTGCACTGTCATAAATGATCTTTCTTTTATCTCTTGTATTCATAATTGAAGGAAATTTTCTTGAAACTAGATAGTTAGCAATATCAGCAAACCAAGGAGTTTGAGTGGTAATTGAAAAGAGATATTCATAAGGGAATTTGTCTTCAACTGGAGTATTGTCTTTAATGTTTTGGAGTCTAGATAGGAAATCAGCTACTGTATTTTTTTTTCCAGGCCTATCTAGAATAGTGATGTTAAACTCTTGTAAAAGCAACAACCATCTTGTGACTGTGCCATTAGTAATTGATTTGTTCATTAAGTACCTAATTGCAGAATGCTCTATGTGAACAAAAGTTTCATAGCCTGTTATATAGTGTCTAAATTTATTTATATCATGGACAACAGCTAAGAACTCTTTTTCAGTTACAGTATAATTTAAATCTGAAGGAGTCAAATTTTTACTTGTATAGTAGATGGCATAAGGAATCAGGTATTTTTGTCCCAATACAGCTCCTAAAGTTGTATCTGAGGCATTTGTTGAAATATGAAAAGGTAATTTCCAGTTAGGTCCCCTTAAAATAGGTGCTTCAGAGATTTTTGTTTACAGGGTTTCAAAGGCTAACTGGCAGTCAGGATTCCGATTGAATTCACAGTCCTTGGTAAGTAATTTGAAAAGTGGAGATGCTATCTTGGTGAAGTTTTCTATAAATCTCCTATAATACCCTGTAAATCCTAGAAAACTCCTAACATCTTTTTGACAACTTGGAACTAGTAGTCTGGAGATGACTTCAACTTTTGACTTATCAACTGTGATCCCATCTCCTGAAATGTGATGTCCTTGAACAATCCCTTCAGTAAACATCATAAAACACTTTTCATGACTTAATGAAATATTTGTTTCTTTACATCTCTTTAGAACTTTTTCCAAGTTTGCTAAGGCTTCTTCAAATGTGTTTCCATAGACTGTGAAGTCATCCATGTATACCTCTACACAGTCATGTATTAGATCTGAAAAGATTCCTAATACTGCCCTTTGGAATGTTGCAGGTGCATTGCATAATCCAAATGGCAATACTCGGTAGGCATAAGTACCCCAAGGACAAGTAAATGTGGTTTTGTCTTGATCCTCAAGTGCTACTTGAATTTGGTTATAGCAATTGAACCCATCCAAAAATGAAAAGTACTTCTTGCCTGCTAATGTGTCTAACACCCGATCTATGAAAGGTAAGGGAAAATGGTCTTTAAGAGTAGCTTTGTTCATTTCTCGGTAGTCAATAAATGCCCTCCATTTTCCATTCTTCTTGGGTACAATCACCAAAGGAGAGACCCACTGACTATCTGAAATGGGATAAATAAAATTGACATTTAACAATTTCTGCAATTCTTCTTTAACAATCTCCCTAAGGTTTGGATTCATCCTTCTCTGAGGTTGTCTGATTGGTTTACAATTTTCCTCTATATAGATATGATGAGTGCAAGTCTTAGGATTGATCCCTTTCATGTCAGTGTACTCCCAAGCATATGCAACAGAGTGTCTCTGTAATGTTTTGACTATCTTTTCTTGTTGAAATTTCTCTAGGTTTTTGTTTATGTTTAAGGTTTTTCCTGGGAATATTTCAATTGCAGAGCTGCCAAATTCTTCCATGGAGTAAAGAGACATCTGTCTTGATGATAAGAACTCAATGTTATATTCTTCTTGAAATTTTTCATATTTAAATTCTGAAGAAGATTCATAATTTTCCAAAGTATTCAGAATCTGACTATCTTCACTAATTTCTGAAATAGTGAAGTGAGGTTGTATATCTTCATCATCATCAATCCACTGAGTATCATCTAATTCTTGGATTTTTCTTGCTGGAGGATACAAGGTGAATTTCTTGGTTGAACTTCCATCAGAGATGTACATATCACCAGATCTACAGCTAATGAAAGCATCAGCTGTAGCTAACCAAGGTCTTCCTAATATAATAGGATGTCCTCCTAGATCATTTTTAGGAGTTAGGATCATGAAATCCACAGGATACTCCCAAGAATATAAGGACACTGGAATATCTTCTATTATCCCATCTGGTTTGATCACAGATCGATCTGCTAATTGTAGTAGTGTGGGTGTAAAAAGAAGATTAGGAATTTTTAGTTTTTCCATGATTTGCCTACTCATGATATTGATTGTTGCTCCTAAATCAATGAGTGTATTCTGAATTTCAATTCCATTGATGTGTATTCTGACAACTGGATTTCCTGGGTCTAGATACTTTAGAATGGAAATCTTACCCATCATTATATCTGCTATTTTTCCTACTAGTTGTATTTTCTTTATCTCTTTTATTCTTTTTCCTGTTTTTTTCATACTCAACTCCTTTATTGTTTTTTCTAAGATTGGGGTTTCCTTGATAGCTTGTAATAATGGAATCTTAATACAAAAATTTCTTAACTCATCTAGAAAATCATAGTTAGGCATCATAATTTGTTTCTCTCCACCCCTATCAATTTGTAATATTTCTGGAAAAGGAGGTGTAGGAGTAGATGTTGATGGATGCTCTAATATAGGAGTTGAAATTATTGGCTCTTTATGTTTTGATTTTTCCATGTTTTGGTCTCGAAAAGATGTGATTTCCTCAAGAATTTTATTTACCTTTAGAGAATCTTCCTTAGAATTGTTTTGTTCTTGTATAATTACAGAAGGTTTCTTCTTTTCAAGTATTCTTCCATACCTAAGTTGAACATCATTAAAGTCTAAAGGAGTAATCAAATAGGTTGGAAATTGTTGACCTTCTATCATATATGTATTTTGAGGGTTTTTATTGTTGGGGTTTGGTATAGGTTGGGCAGGCAATTGATTTTCTTTTTGAGGAAATGGTAATGGATGTGGTTGATTTTGATTTTGGTTTTGATATTGTGGGTTCTGTTGAGGATTTTGTTGTGGGGGAAAGTTTGAATATGTTGGATATGAGGGATAAGAAGGTGGATATTGATAATACTGGGAGAACCTTCCATAAGGATTTTGTGTTCCTTGTGCCCAAGGTTGAGATTGATTTTGAAATTGGGGCCAAGGTTGCTGCCAAGAGTTCCAATTTGGTGGGGGTTGATTATACATTTGATTATTAAACCCTTGTGTCTGAGGTCCCTGCCAAGGTCTTCTAGAGACAAAGTTAAGAGATTCTGTGGAATTTGTGGGTGTTTCTTCTTGAAAGACTGCCTTAAGACCAGGGAGTGAAAGACAACTTTTGGTCTCATGTTTTTCTGAACAAATTGCACAAGTCTCTATTACTTTTGCATCTAAGGGACACTCTCTCAAGGAATGCTTCTTCCTACATTTGGGACAAAAGATTGCTAAGGCATCAGTTTCGGCCTTTTGCTTGTTTTGTAACTTAAGGGTGTCTATTTGTTCACTAAGACTCCCTAGAATTTCAGATTTGAATTCATCAAGCATATTACCTATTTATGCCCTACTTACTGTTCCGGCTATAGATTTACTTGCCCTTGCAAGATCAGGGTCTCTTGGTCCTTTTAGAATTTTAGATTTCCCTCTTGAAATATTGATACATAATTCAACTATATCAGGTAATGGAAGCTGAGATATGTCCCCTTTTCCCATCATATTGAGGATATCTATCCATTCATCCCTAATTGTTTTCAACAAGAGAGCTTTCAAAGTTTCTTGATCTAGGGTTTCCATTTTTTCCCTCTTGATGTTATAATTGAATCTTTCCAACAAATCTTCCAGATTTTCATCCTCTTTTTGCATCATCTTGAACACTTCTTCCTTATGATTGACTGGTATACAGTAATCCAAGTATCTATCTAGAAATGCTTTCCTCATTTCATCCCATGTCCTAATAGACCTAGTGATTAAACTCATAAACCATTTTAATGCTGCTCCTTTCAATGTTGAAGGGAACAGTTTAAGTTTCTGAGCATCTTGTAGATAATCATAGGTTCTACATAGAACTTCAAATTCAAATAAGAAGGTTTCAGGATCCTCACTTTTTAGTCCATGAAAGTTTGGAAGAATAGAAGGTGAGATATTTTTCATAGTTGCATTAGTCTCTTCATCTACTATAGGGAATCCAAAAGGACTTCCAGTTCCTCTTCTACCTCTTCCTCCTTCTGCATTTCCTCTTCCTCCTTCAGCATTTCCTTTACCTCTTCCTCTATCTCCTCCTCTTCCTCTACCTCCTCCAAATAGTGTATGTTCTCCATTAAAGACTTCTCCTTCCCCTTCTTCTGCCATGATAGACTCCTCTGAACTGATATAGGGTTCAGTTGGAAGAGCTAGTTGTTCTACTGGTTCTTCTATTAAGGGTATATTGAAGAAATAGTCCTCTTCTTCCTCTTCACTAGGGATTTGTAATTCTTCTGCTGGAATATATTCCCCTGTGGAAGTGAAAAAGGTTATCCCTTCTGTAGGATTCCTTGGATCTTCTTCCTCTAGAATTGCTTCAGTGGATGAAGTGGGGGATCTTCCTGATGGGATATCTGATCTTGAGACTTCTGGAAGCCTATGACCAGTATAGTATGGAATGTGAGTTTGAGTTGGAGGTGTGCTACTTCTTGGTCTTGATGGAGTGAGTGGAGTTGTGGGAATTAAACTTCTGCCTCTTACAAATCTACCCCTAGAATCTCTTTCTCTACGCATATCATTGTTTTTTTTGGGAAATAGGAAATAAGGCTACCTAATTATACCTCCCCGGCAATGGCTCCAAAATGTTTAGTCAATTCAGTCTCCTAAATTGATAGCATAAATTATCGACTAGGGCTTGTAAACTGATGAGGTATACTTGCACTATATGTGCATAAATATCCTTATTCTTATTTCATTGTTTTCAGTATTTTGTTGATGTTTTTGAGTTTTGTTATGTTTGAGTTTTAGTATGCTACTCTATGTTCAGAAGATGACATCAAATCTATGTCAAAAAGAAAAGAAAAGGGAACCTTAGACTCAAAACAGAGTTTAGTTGTAAATTCTGTCCCTAATTAGGAAAATGATGAAAAACAGAGTATTCTAATCCATGGATGTTCTAGCTTGCAAATGAACATGAAATGTAACTCAAGACATTATATTTCAACCTGATCCTTTTAGTTAGAGGTTTGTTGGAATAATTTGTGAAAGAGATTGAACTCCAATGTGATGAGGATCTTCCTAAAAATAGACAACAAATTAGAATATTATAATGCAATCTTATTCATATGATAGAGATATTTTGGAACAACTTGAGAAGAAAATTTCTATAATATGCTAAGGATCTCCTATGAATATTTGAAACTACTTATGACATTATAACTAGATCTCAATCATTAGCTAGAGATTTATTGGAAGAGTTTATTGAAGGTGATTAGATATAATGAAATAAGGATATTCTAAACAACAAGCAACCCACAGTATTACAATTAGGTCTTTTATGTGATTTAGAGATTTATTGGAAATGTTTTGAGAAAAAGACTGTTTGTAACAAATGAGGATATTATATCTAATTGCAGAACAGAAAATGTTAATTAACTCAACATAGTACAACCAAATCTCATTCATATAATAGTGATATGTTGGAAAAGCTTTTAAGAAAAATAATGGTTGTAAGATAATGAGGATATTTTAATCTGAATAACAAAAGCTAAAGTACTGGTAACTCAGAATGTCACAATTAAATCCATTCATTGAATAGAGATATGTTGGAAAAGCTTTGAGAAAAGACTAACTATAACATCATGAGGATCTGTTAGTTAAAAAAATAATGCAAGACATGATACTAAAAGATATGAACTCAGAAAACTGTCTAAGTAAGAAATATAACAACACAGAATTAAAAGCTACTTATCTAGAAAGCAAGTGGAAGCCTCCTTGGATAGTAGGGGCCTTCTACTATCAATTTGGCATAAAAATATTTAACTCCTAAATTTTGTCTTCAATACAACATCAAAGTTATGCTTCTTCTTATTATCAAAAATACTTCGAAATAGAGTATCACAATATTGGAAAAAATAAGAGTTAACTTGTTTTCTCGGTCTCACCGAGCTAAATTTAGAGGAAATTACATAACTGATATTGAATGAAAGTAGGCACAGGTGTATTCTATATTCATAATCAAACTAAAACTCCTTTTCAGGACTTGTGATTTTCTGAAAGCAAATCAAGAGTCCTTATCCTTATAAAAATCTACTTCTTGGACTTTTGGTTTGACCACGTGCATAAGCATCTCCAGTTATTAACTCAGCCTTCGTGGATGACAAGGAACGATGTAGGAAAGATTTAGAATCTAACCATATACGCCTTTTCTTCAAATGACACTTGTAATATCTTCAAACACCAAAATGGCTACGAAATGTGTAACTGGCTATATAATGACTGCATTCTGTAGCTAAAACTGCTCAGAAATCATTAAGACAACAAAACCACAAAAGTACAACAAGTTAGTCATTGCATGTATTCCTTAAGTGATTTTAATCATTCTTATTGATCTTTAGGTCTATAAAATGACAAAAAGGAATGATAAGATGAAGTGGAATTTTGTAAAGGAGAAGACACTTTTAGGGCTCAACATACCCCCGATTGGAGTTATATGTACACCATGTTAGCCATGGCCTTCTCCATCATCCGCATTATGATGTTCCCCCACGAGGACCGCATCATTATTGTAGACCAACTGACGCATAGCAAGAAGTGACCCCTAACAAAAACTGACGTAATTATACCCTACGTGGATACATCCTTGAATGCGTTTTCACCGTACCAAGAATATGGCCCCGACCAGTTCAAACCGTCATCCGTTCTAGGATCATTCCTAGGAGATCCTCCCATTATCCCCTTGTCATCACCTGATGTCACAGGGGCTCTGGTGTGCATGATGTCCACATCAAGCATCGAAGCTAGTCAAGACATGGACACGAGCAGTAATGGCACCGCAGTCATAGAAAACGGGTTTACAAGGAATATATTTGTTTTACCAAGACTATAAAAGGGAATTTTATTTATCATTTGGCTCATTTGTCACTTGCAAAAAGAGTAAGGAGCCTTCAAAGAGAAATTTCTGAGTTTCAGTGAAATCCAGGCAAGGTTACCCCGTGGTGCGCATTCGTGCAGGCGCTACACTTACAACACCCGGTGCTGCGCGTAGGGGAGATTTTGTAGTGTAAAATTACACTACATTGCGCATTCGAGCGAATGCGCTATGCATTCAGATGGGCACTGCCCTTTCGCCCAGGAGCCTGATAGATCCACAGAGGTTTCCCAGTGCTGCCCTTAGGGAGAGCCCGATAGGCCCACACCATGTAGACACTATGCTCATGAGGCCTGACAGGCCTAGAACTTTCCCAACGCTACGCTCAAGAAGCCTGGCAAGCCTATACGCGGGTAGGTGCTGCGCTTATAGCATGGGCGACCTAACAGCATGTTTAGGCACTCAACCTAAGCCACAAACCTTCTTCCACTTGCAATATTGCCAAAAAGTCACAAGGGAGCACCTCCAAGCTGCCCTCAATGACCTGCAAAGAAGTTAAAGGTTGGTAGGTGCATATTTTTCCTTCTCCTCCATTGAAATTCATGATTTTATGCTTAAAGGAATTGACTAAACCCTAGTGACTAGAAACCCTAAGTCCTCATGACAATCAACCTCTTTTGACCTCCAAGCAAGAACTTATTAGTTAAGGGGGGTGTGAATTAGGGTAACTGTAGTGAGTTCAAGTTAACCCTTCATCAAAGATTGGGGGGGATCTGTCACAAACCTACACCTCCATCTCACTCATTTACAAGAACCTCCTTTCACCATCTTTTCATTCCACTCCTCCTGCAAATTTTCATAAGCAGGCCTAAATTTTTCTAAAGTCGGCCCTAATGACCATGTCAGGAGAAGAAGGGAGCATTAGCAGTGAAGGAGGCCAAGTGCCTATGAGGGAAAAGCACAAGGGTGGGAAGGTTAACAGATTTTAACCCCAAGACACTATGGATATTACTACCTCTCCCATGACTCTGACATGCTTTCAAAATGTAGGATGTTTTTAGTTTTGTGAAAGAGTCCAACAAGTGAAAAATCACCTAGAGCTCACAAGGTTATTCATTCTTAACCTACATAAAAAACAATCAATCTTGGAAGGGGTGACCTTTTAACTCTCATCAGATGCCATTTCTAGCGCTACATGTATATCTGATGTTGGTGAAAAATGGTTCAAAAGGGAAAAGTTGGACATGAGCTGCTATGAGACATTTATCAAACCTAGGTACAAAGAAAGATGCAAAACTATTTTCCCTTTCTCACATTTTCTGGAGTGGTATGCACCCTTGATGAGGCTCATCAAGAAATACTTTACCTGTGAGGGAAGGTACTCTATACTCTACTCCTACCATGTTAGATTGCTCATGCACTTCACTGGGCTCAAGAGGCTTCATTTGTGCTACTACCTCTATAGGAGTATTGACAAGATGCCTTCTATTGTTCGGAGGAGGAAGTATTCCCAACAAATGAAAAGTTTTTTTCCATCATTCCTTGATCAAGATCGTTGTGCTACATCAGTTAGATCAAAAAGGCATACCTTGGGAGGTGTTCATTTCTCATGAAATATTCACAAGCCCACAACCCCATCATCAGCTAAATTTACCGTCATCATCTCATCCTCCCCCCTCTACTCATTCATCACCTCCTATTGACCATACCTCATCCTCTACACATGTATCCCCTCCTCAAGGAAACCTCCCTTCCTCATATTCTCCTGATGCATCAGATCAAGAAGGATGTGGCAGTGAACAAACAAGTGAAAATGCCAACAAGAAGAAGAAAACATGGAATTAGAGGGGGATGATGACAGTGAATAAAATGAAGAAATTGATAGTGGAAATGGATTAAGTAGTGATGATGAAGAGGTCAAAAATGAAGCAGAAGACATATAGGTGGATAATAATGAAGATAAGGCAAGTGACAATGAAACAGAGGATTATCATAAGGAAAGCAGTGAGACTAAGAGCGCTAATGACAGTCAAAACAGTGAGGCTCATAGTCATGACATAGATAAGGGAAAAGATGAAGAGGGCAACTAAAATGAAGATGATGACAATGCAGAAAATGAGAAAGTTGAAGACAACATGGAAAAAAATTAAACCAACATTAGTAAGAAAGTGGGCAGTCATGAAAACAGTGCAGAAAATGAAGAGGTTGGTGGTGAAAATGAAGATCACATCAATGAAGAGGCAAGTAGCAATGATGATGAACAAAATGAAAGTGCAGAGATCAGTGAAGAGACTAAAGGTGAGGCTGATGTTGAAGGTAACGAGGTAAGTAGCAGTTAGGGTGATGAAAAGGAAGACACAGAAACAAATGATGGTAGTCATGATGAAAACACCAAAATGGGTAGAGGAAAACCTTTTTCATTAGTATACCCTCTTGGCCTTGGAATCAGATAATTCCCTTGGCCAATACTTACCCTCATTGCAAGAAATTCCTCTGGAAATTCGTAGCAAACCTGCCCTAGAATTCCAGATCTATTCATCAGTTCTACCAGAATTGTGTGTCTCACCTGACCCTCAATCCCTTCTCTTATAATTTTCCTTTGAACCCTTCAATAGCCAAGATTAAATCATCCATCAATGGCTGAGATTAAAATACTGCTTGATCCATGTGACTTAAGACAATTTCAGCACATGTGTTAATTAATTCACTTTAATTATTTTATTTTCCTAAGTTAGACTTAGGAACTCCATTAAAAATAATTAATTATTTGAATAACTTGAACACCAACTAAAATTTCTCAAATCCATTTCTAGATCTTGTAGATCAAGTGTACTCTATTCCCTATACAAAATTTGGGAGCTAGAGCACAACTGATGCTACCCAAAATACACAAAAATCTCAACACGCTGCAACATCAAGCCCTTCACGAATAAGGTATTATGTGACCTTTCCCCTCTTGATGTTTGTGATGTATTATTAGTCCAACCATACTTGTGGAAAAGGGCATGGTGTGTATGAGTCTCGACCTAGCGATGTTATTGTTACTTTGGGAAATAATTTGTATAGGATACCAGAGGTACCACTGCCTGTCGCTATCTCTTTGGTTACTACAAAACAATGAAGTAAGATCATTTCCAAAATTGGGAAATTTGTTTTCCTGATGATCCGCCCCCAGGGCAAGAAGAATACTGTGGCCACAACCTCCAGAGAGGGCTCCTATGCATGACAACAAAAAATGGACAATGTAATGGAGGAGTACGGGGACATATTTACCTCACCCACATGGGTTCCTCTGCTATGTCAGGTCAAGCACACCATCGATCTGACCCCAGGTGCGTCGCTGCCAACTGGGCCGATCTATCGACGCTCTGTTCTGGAGAATGATGAAATCAAGAGGTAGATTCAGGATTTGCTGCAGAAAGGTCACATCTGGGCGAGTTCATCGCCCTGTGGGAGCCCGATCGTGTTGGTGCAAAAGAAGGATGGGACTTGGAGACTTTGTACTGACTATTAGGCATTGGACAAGATAACTGTCTGGAATATGTACCCGATCCCACGGATTGATGACCTTCTGGATCAACTCAAAGGGGTAAAATATTTTAGCAAGATACACTTGAAGTCTTGGTATCACCACGTACCAATCGAACCCTTCGATGTGTGGAAAACTAACTTCAAAGCCAAGGAGGGCCTTTTCAAATGGTTTTTCATGCCTTTCGGGTTGATGAATGATCCCACAACCTTCATGAGGCTGATGGACGATATCTTGCGGCCATTCACCAACTAATTTGTATTAGTGTACTTGGATGACATCCTGATATTCAGCCAAACTTGGGAATATCACCTCCACCACATTCGACAGGTCCTCCAAACATATGGCAACACAGGTTGTGTGCCAATTTGGAGAAGTGCACTTTTGGCATGACCCAGGTTCAGTATCTACGATACATTATTGATGAAGGGGGGGGGGGGGGGGGCGTTCATGTGGATCCAACCAATATCCAAATAATTCAGGATTGGCTGGCCCTAACCACTCTAACAGAGCTTCATAGCTTTCTCGGTCTTGCTAATTTCTACCACAGGTTCGTGTTGGGATTCTCTCATATCACTTGGCCCTTGAATCAAGTCACCAATGTAGGAGCGAAAGAAAAATTATTTTGGTCGGAATCTCAATAGAAGGCGTTCGTAGAATTGAAACATTGCCTATGCTCTACCCTAGTGCTCACATTACCAGACTTGCAACAAGCATTTGAAATCGAGATAGATGCCTCCAGAGATAATTTTAAGGATGGAAAATTATCTTGAATTTTAAAATGTTGACGAATTTCACTAGTCCCTAATATGCAAACTATAAAATTTTATTGATATGTTTGTAAAATTATACATATTTATAGCTATTTTATATATAGTCTCTATATAATGTTGGCTATTTTTAAGGTAAAATAATTTTATATTGTAAAATTTGGGCGAATCATTTTTACAAAAAAATGGAAATTGGCGAATATTTTTTTTGGAAAAATCATGGAAAATTAGCCCACCTCCAAATATTATCCCCTAAAATTTTCCATGGATGGATCTGACTATGCTATTGGGGCAGTTCTTACTCAACAAGGGCATCCAGTGGCATATCACAGTGAGACACTGTCTGACACAGTCTGCAAGTGTCCCAATTATGACAAAGAAATGTGTTTCATTGTGTAGGCTTGCCGACAATGGAAGAATTACATTTTGGAGAAGGAAACGACCATCTACACTGACCACTGACCCATATAGTTCATACATACACAAGGGATGTTGCAGAACGATTGCCATCAGAAGTGGTGCACATATCTGCAAAACTTTCATTTGAACATCAAGTATAAGAAGGGAAACACCAATAATGTTGCAAACTGCCTCAACCGATCACCGATCGTGGTGCTAACCACCGTTCTCAACTCTTATGGGCACAATAATTCTTATTGGACACTTCTCTACAAGAATGATCTGGAATTCAGCCACACATACAAGACACTCTTGGAGGGTACGCAAGTTCCAAAATTTCACCTCCATGATGCATTGTTATGTCACTTGGGACACCTTTGTGTTCCTTCAAGCGAGCGTGCTAAGATGATTTGGGAAGCACAATACAGTCGAGTGGCTGGGAATTTCAGGGTCGAGAAAATAGTGGTAGTACTAAAAAATTATTTCTATTGGCCGAACCTTCGACAGAATGTTGGGAAGTACATCAGATCCTACACTTCTTGCGCCATTACCAAACCGACCATCAAGAAGCAAGGAATTTATACTCTTCTACATACCCCTATTCGACCTTGAGAATCCATCTACATGGATTACATGTTGGGCCTTTCTTCTACTAAGAATGGAAACAATTGTATTTACGTGGTCATCGATAAATTCTCGAAGATGGACATTATGTCGGTCTACAAGAATAATATCACAGCAGAAGCCACTGCTAAACTCTTCTTTGAACGAGTCAGGGTGCACTTTGGAATCCCATAGTCTATCATCTCAGATAGGGATAGTAGGTTCCTTAGCACATTTTGGTCCAACCTTTGGTCAATGATGGACAACAAGCTCACCAAGTCCATAGATTTCCATCCCCAAACTGATGGCCAGATATGGGTCATCAACAGGATGCTTATACACATTATGCACATGTACAATTCAAATAATCCACCCACATGGGATGAGAGGCTTCCCTATGTACAAAAAAATTATAATCAGGCTCTCCACAACTCAATCGGCCACAACCCCTTTCAGGTGGACCTGGGGTTCCACCCACTATGTCCCATTGACGTAGCCATGCCATTTACGGCTATGCAGGCTGATTGGGCTCATGTCTAGTCTGAAGCTGAAAAACTGAACAAATTCATTGAGCACATTTAGCACATATGCCAATAGTTTCAAGACATATTGGACAAAGCCAATTCTAAGTACAAGAAATTACATGATCAACATCAGATGCCACACAACTTCTAGGTGGGCGATAAAGTGTGTCTACATTTGCAGAAGGAGCACCTCACTAGACCCCGCCACAAGCTTCACCCACTCCGATATGGGAAGTACACCATCACCAATGCTATAGGGAAAAATTTCTTCAAGCTCAGTATTCCATCATTCCTTGGTCTGCTCCCAATATTCAATGTGAACTGCCTTCGGCCCTACTTCCCACCTCTACTAGACACCTTTGATATTGAATAACAACTCACACCAACAGAGTTAAACCCAGACTACATGCAACAAGCCACCACAAATTGTATCATGGAAATGAAAATCAAGAACACTCGCCAGCAAAATATCCAACTATATCGGGTTGTCAAAGCTAGCCAACTCCTCCACCAAGGCAAGTGCTTCACTAGGGACCAAGTTCAATAGAAGTTTCTTCAACTAATGGAGAAACTTAATACAATGAGGACCATTGGTTCCTAAGGGGGGAGGAATGATATAGGTTGATATTGGTGGCCACTCGCATATTCCACTTGGGACCCGACCATTGTTTCTTTCAGTTTTCAGTTTCCTTAATTAGAACACAATTTACTATTTTTAGCAATTTTTCGGTTCCTGAACTTTCAAAGCCGTGTTGAGGACCTAAACAACGTTTTTTGGAAAAACAGAGAGTAACATAGAAGTTCCTTCTATTTTTCTCACTCTAAAGTTGTATTCCTCATATAGATCTCTTTAACGGGGTATGGCACGCATCAAACGGAGATCATATGCCAAAGTTACGTCCCGAGGAAGTTGATGTACCAATTTACCCAAACAATGCTGATAGTTTTGGCGCTTCATCTCCTAGGGTTAGGTTTTTGGATGTTTAGGGTTTTCAATTGCTTATGAATAATAAATAGGCCCTCGAGCCTCATTGTAACATAGTTCAGAGGCCTGTAGCCACCACATCTCTTCTCAGAGATAAGCTACCAATGCCCTAGCTAGTTTATTTCCATTCTATCTGTAAAAAATTTTCAGTTCTTTGATATTAATCAAATGAAGTGTTATTTCTACTGAATTTTTGTATTTATGGTTATATGTGTATTCTATTGTGTTCCTGCATAAATCCGGATCACAGTGGGAGCCAAAAGAACCTCATTTCAGTAGAGGTCGTGAAGCAGTTGGGCTTGCCGACCACAACATACCCATAGTCGTACACCATCGAGTGGCTTCACCAAGGACAAGATCTCTGCATTAGCCAGCAGTGTTGCCTTCCCTACAACATCAAGCCCTTCACGGATGAGGTATTATGTGACATTGCTCTTCTTGATGTTTGTGATGTAATATTAGGCCAACCATTCTTATGGAAGCGACCTGCTGTGTATGAGTCTCGACCTCACGCTATTATTTTTAGTTTGGGAAATAAGTTGTACAAGATACTAGAGGTACCACCGCCTACCACTATCTTTTTGGTTACTACAAAACAATGCAATAAGCTCATTCCAAAATCGAGAATTTTTTTTCCCGATGATCCACCCTCAGGGAAAGAAGAAGACTGTGGCCACGATCTCCACAAATGGCTCCTCCGCATGACAACAACAAATGAAAAAGGTCATGGAGGAGTACAAGGACATATTCACCTCACCCACAGGGGTGCCTCTGCATTTTCAGGTCAAGCACCCTATCAATCTGACCCCAGGTGCATCGTTTCCCAATGGACCGATATATCGGCGCTCTGTTATGGAGAATGATGAAATCAAGAGGCATATTCAGGAGTTGTTGTAGAAAGGTCACATCTGGCCGATTTGACCACCCTGTGGGAGCTCGATCATGTTGGTGCAGAAGAAGGATGGGACTTGGAGACTCTATATTGACTTTCAGGCATTGAATAAGATCACTGTCTAGAATAGGCACCCAATCCCATAGATTGATGACCTTCTGGACTAACTCAAAGGGTTGAAATATTTTAGCAAAATTGACTTGAAGTTTGAGTATCACCAGGTACCAATCAAATCCTTCAATGTGTGGAAGACTGTCTTGAAAGCCAAGGAGGGCCTTTTCTAATGGTTGATCATGACTTTTGTGTTGACGAATGCTCCCGTAACCTTCGTGAGGCTGATGGACGACATCCTACAACCATTCACCAACTCATTTTTAGTAGTGTACTTAGATGACATCCTGATCTTCAGCCATACATGGGTAGAGCATCTCCACCACATTCGACAGGTCCTCCAAACACTACGGAAACACAAGTTGTGTGTCAATTTGGAGAAGTACACTTTGGGCATGACTGAAGTTCAGTATCTGGGATATACTATTTATGAGCGGGGTGTACATGTGGATCCAACCAATATCCAAGTCATTCGAGATTGGCCAGCCCCAACCAATCTAATAGAGCTTCGCAACTTTCTCAGTCTTGCTAATTTCTATCGCAGGTTCATGCTAGGATTCCCTCATATCACTTAGACCTTGAGTCAAGTCACCAAAGGAGGAGAGAAAGAAAATTTCTTTTGGTAGAAATCTCAATAAAAGGCATTCATAAAATTGAAACATCGCCTCTGCTCTTCCCCAGTGCTCACATTACCAGACTTGCAACAACCATTTGAGATCAACGGGGGCAGTCCTTACTCAATGGGGGCATCCAGTGGCATATATGTTATGTGGATAAATCGCTCTTGTGGACAAGAGTGATCTCCCTAATATCCTATGGATAGCTAGAAACAAACATCCATTTGTAAATCATTTTCTCAATATCATTTGCAATTCAAAATTATTATAAACAAAGAAAGAGTACATGCCCCTACCTTGAAACTCGACGCTTGGTACAACCTTTTATCCAGTCACTCCAAAGAGGCTTCTTCAGTAATGAGAACCTGCAATAAAAAACAAACAAAAGAATTAAAAGCACTTGCAACATATAATAATTGAGAAAATATAATCTAACTCAATGATCAAGGAATCCAAGTATTGAATTATTCAAATAGACACAAGAACAACTCAATGAGAAAAGGAGATCCATATGTATTATCTTGTATGAAGAGAGTAACTTTACAACCTGTCACCTTGATGTTGCACAAGTTCCTCCCGAGGTCCTAAACAATCATTCCTCCTTTAGATTGAAAAGACTTCTTCTCTCTAAACTAGCATGAAGTTATGGATATGAGTGTGTGATAATTCTCATACCAAAAATGACTAGTATAGAGAGAATGCTTTCTTGAGAATTTCTTTAGCAATTACCACATGTGTGTCTACCCTTGAGACTGAAACATGAGCTCAATTCTTAGGGAAAGGGAGGTAGTTTCAGTTCCATGAAGAGGGGGATGGATTCCTCTCATGAAGGGATTTCAGCTCCATATACCAAGGGATAAACTCCATGAGTGAAGGGATAGAGCTCCATGACTGGAGGGATAAAGCTCGAACTGATCACGTGTCTAGAAGCTTCCAATTGGGAGAATATTGGTCCAGTTGGGCTCCTAGAACTTACTTTTTCCTTTATTTGATTATTTACGAGGGTCCGTAGGTTTTATAAGAAAAACGTGTGGGATGTGTGGATCTGCAGGAAAGATCTAGAAAAAATGTGGAGTTAGACTTTTTAGGGTTTTAATGAGCTTTTCTCCAATTCCAAGACTTGGTTTAGGAACATTAGGGTTTTTTGACCTCTAAGGGAGTACAATATAGGTAATGATGAACCTATATAGATAGTTAAATGTCACAGTGACAAAATAACATGTAACAGATTTCCCCCTAAAGTGCGAAGTCTGAGGTAGTTCTGAAGAGTGAAGTGCTTTATCTTTCTAAGGATTGGATTGCAGAGACACTGGTTGAAAACCATTAAAAAAATTCAATGCAAACATATATACGTATATCATCGCTGAGGTAGGCATTCCCATACTCAGATCAAAACTAACTACATGTTCTCGTACAAAAATGATTTTAAAATTACATTAATAGTAGACACAACATGGACGCAACAATCTGCCATAAGTAGTCTACTGTATTATGAATAATAAAACTCCTTGCAGCTTGGATGGTGGAAACTAGATCCAGGGTCTTGATTTCCGCTTCTCGAACTAGTACGATTCTATCCATGCGATTGATTGTATCGAAGTCGAACATGGTAGAAACCACTTGATTACCAGTCAATAATGTGAACTGTTAACAAGTGTGATAGAAACCACTAATAATGACAATGGCCCTCAAAGTACTTAGTACAATCCATGAAGTTTGAATGAATCATTTGCAGTCGAACACTTCACGAAATCATTCAATCAAAGGTCAATGATGTAACATGTTTTTGAAGATGAGAAACCTGCCATTAAGGCATGCAGATCTCAAGGTACTGATAGGATTCTAGATCAACTTTCTAGATAATTAGCTATCGTCGATAGAAAGAGACCCGTCATAGGAAATCCCATGACACGAAACCATTAGATTAATTTTTTAAGAAATATTTGCAAGGACTGACTCAGGGATGGTCAACGCGAATGGAGACAAATGTTTGTAATGAATGGTTTATTTTGAACTGTCTCTTGAACACATAACGACACTGCAAATGGTTGGGTAACAATTGTCCTAAAACTAATACCCAGTTCTAAACTGGCTTAATGCTTTCAATGTGGCTTGATTAACTATTAGACAAAGGATTTTCCCAACTCAGGTACAAGTGTGAAAAAAAGTGTCGTGTTCAACAGTGGCATAATTCTTTTAAAACAAGGGTGACAACTGGATTCCTCTTCTCTTTTTTTCCCTCACCATTATTGGCAAGTCCCTCTTTATTTTTGACAAGATTGAGGAGGATAGTATTTTCCTATTGTGTAAGATCATCCTTCGGATGAGTCCAACTTAGTATTAAAATTGAACCCTAAGAAGGAGTGGTTCATTCCTATTAGTAATCGATCGATCCTTTACTGTTAAATTTTAATGAGTCCAGTATAGGAGAAACTCTGTGTTTTTCAATTTTAGGGAGTCAAACGAAAAACATAAGTAAACTCAGTGGTTGTACTTTTTCGTAAATTTAGTCTCTCAAGTCCAAAAAAGGATATAATAATACAAGAGAGAACTTTGTTGACCATGATTAGTCAACGTATGCCTTTTTCGTAAATAGTTCATTTCAGTTCGGAAAAGGGGTAAACTTATACTGAAAGGACGTCTGTTCATTTCCTTTAACGAGTTCGAATAGTCAAGTACTCAGTGATATTTTCATATTTAGAGAGTCTAAAAAAGGATTAAAATTGAACTCCAGGGTTTTGCTTTTTCGTAATTTTCAAGAGCCCGAAAAAGTGATAAAAGTGTACTCAGCATCAAAATAATTCTTTCACTAAAAAAACATGTATTCTGCACAAAAAATCGAAATATTAAGAATACCTATTTCCAATAAGTAAAAACATTGAAAAATAACTTTTTAAAGAGAAAAATAAATAAAATATAATATTTTATTCATTCAAAAACTATAAAAAGGAGTTTAACAAAGTAATTTTCACCTTTTGTCTTCAAAGTTTTAAATTGAGAGCTTTTGGAAAAAAAGTTCCAGAGTTGATAGCAGGAGAACTGTCCCCTCAAATCATGATTCGTCAGAACCAGGTAATCCACAACACTCTTCTCTTCATTTATATCTAATGAAATTCTCTTTTTTGTCTTTAAATTCATTCTTTGAGGAGAAATTATGTTAAAAATTGTGCTCTTGGGGATCTACAGGTCATGCATGTGTTACCTGCGGACCTCGATAATTTTCTTAAAGGAAAATTATCTGGTCACTGTAGTTTTTTTGTGGAGCCTACGCGGACGTCTACACTGTCTCTCAACACAAATTGTGGAGGTGTCGTGACTGGTTTAAAAATGATAAATTCTCTCAAAAATTGTTATATTTTTCCATTCAAAAAGTTTCTAACCTTCAAATGTGTCCATTTGCAGATTATTTCATCATGCTAGAGTGGAGATAATTTGAGCATGAAGATGTAGACGATGCAGCTATGAATAATCAAGCCACAATTTGTGTGCTTAGAAATTATGGTTTGTATAAGTTCTGGGAAATTCAAGGTATGAGGGCATAGGTGGAAATGATGTCATGGTTAGTGAACAAGTGGGATGTTCGAGATCAGTTTTTTATCATTGGCGATCATCGGCTTGAAATTGAGCTTGAAGATATTTATTTTCTCACTAGATTGTCCAAAAGAGGAGAAAACATTTCTTTGTTTGGAGCTAGGCAGGGTGGCCTACCCATTGATAGTTACAAAAAAGAATTTTGCAGTGATGCAGCAAATCCAAAGGATAATCGCATAGACATAAAGACTATTTTGTGACTTGATCTCAGAGTTATTTTATTCATAGTAACCAGGTTGTGTGGAAGTGCAACTCCACATGTAGCCACCAAATAAAAAATGCAGACCGTGGTGGAGTGTTTCAGAGGCACCATTTTCAACTGGTGTGAAGGGGTATTGGCCAACATGAAAGGCCAATTGACGAGAGAAAAGAATGCTGCAAAGTTAAAAAAATTTGGGTATGGCGCCATCCTGATTTCTTTTCTTTGGAGAGAATACCACTTCTCGCCCCTCAAATTATTCCAGTAGATCGTGGAGAGCTCAAAGAACCTAGTATGGTACATTGGGTTGCATTAATGGCCTGCCATAGTGGCGACGACAGTACGGTGGTTTGGTTTACTCCAATGTATTTTATGTGGTTCTAGAACCAAGTCTTCACAATTTAAGACTTCCCTTATGCAGGTATAGATTTCAAAGGTGATCTCGAGATGTCCTTACCTCCGGGGGCACAATGGAATGAATCAGGTAAACGAATCATTTTGATGTGTTTTAAAATCTAAATTTTATTTGTTTTTTATCATCCAATACTAATAAAAAAATTTTAAATGTAGATGTTGGCCCACGAAGACCAGCTACACTCCACCGCTTTTAAAGGAGACAAGTAGAGCCTATAATACCTCCACCGCAGGATCAGGCGGTAGAGATCCTAACTGATATGAAACACAACCTCAAGAGGTTAACCATAGATATTCCTGAGACATCGACAAATGACATTCCTCTCCATCTTCAGAGACATATTATAGGTGTAGCAGGATAGTTTAGGAAATTCCTACTCAAGGTGGCATGTGCCATAATCTACTACCATTATCATCATCGTAGATAGTGGATGATCATCATGGATTGACATATTTTTTCTTTTGTATCAGTATCTTTCAGATCATAAGGTGTTTGAACCTATGATCATAGGCAATGTAATATTTTTTGAAAACAAACCTATATATGATATTACTACTTTCTTTGACTATCTTGTTCAACATATATCGAATGTTGTTTTGGTTTACTATTTTAACATTACAAATGTCTATTTAGAATACTATTAGATAATGCATCAAAAAATGTGTTTAAATTTCTTGAAATGTGTTGATATTCGATGTAATCAAATTGTCGTTCCAAGAGACGAACCTTCAAAAATAATCTCAATAAAACTGGATTTTTAATTGCATGTAATCTGTTTAAATGTGATACAATGAGTTTTGAATCTAACCTAATGATTAAACATCGAATACCAAATGAAATGGCATTAGATAATAACTCAATTACTGCACTATATTCTGCAATATTGTTCGTTGTTTGACCAAGGCTTACCCCATGCATAGAAACTAACTCATCAGTGGGTGAATAGATAACCCAAGCTGCAGAAGAAATATTCTGTGTACTACGATAGGCACAATCAGCAAAACCAATGTACGTTTGAAGGGATGTCGACATCTGCAATATCAAAAGCAATCAAGATAAGCAGTGATAGTAGAAAAAACAATCTTAAACTAGGCACACTTATCTAATCTAAAGCACACTAACTAGAAAAATAACTAATATACAAGTGAGATCTTCACACAAGAATCAAGCTTAATATCTGTTTAGATAAAGACCATTTTTGGGCTTATCTAAAGAGACCCCATCATAATGAGCCAATTCATAGGCCCCTTTGGCAAGCACTCGCTTGATAACGTAAGGACCATGCGATATTGGTTCGAATTTCCCAGCACCTAGCTTATCGTTAGCTTGATCATATACTAAGACTAGGTCTCCTTATGAAAAAACACAAGGTGTAACACTTCGATCATACTGAGCTTTCACACATTTTTTATGAGCCTCGGTAGCTAATGTAGTAGTGCACCAAGTTTCATCTAATTGTGCCAAGTACAAAAATCGTTTTTCCTCTTCAGAGGTAGCTGGTAGTAACTCTATGGCTAATTAGAGTGATGATATTTTGCGTTCAATAGGTAACACAACTTCTAAACCGTAAACCAGTTGAAAAGGAGTGAACCCTGTAGCAGTTTTTTCTGAGGTTCGGTAAGCCCATAGTGCTGAAAAATCATGGTATGTCAATTCTATTTGTGAGTTTCGATAATCCGTTTGATCATGGTGGTTAAAAATTTATTAACAACTTCAACCTGACCATTAGCTTGTGGGTAATATGGAGTAGAGTTATCATGGCGCAGGCGAAGTTGATCAGAAAGTTCATTCATCATTGTATTTCAAAAATGACTCCCATGGTCAGTGATAATAAATTGGGGTACTCCAAAACGAGAAATCACATGATTGAATACGAACGTAGCTGCAATTTTTCCATCTACTGCGAATGTAGGCATCGCCTCAGCCCATTTGGTAAAATAATCTACAGCGAGAATAATATACCCATGCCCCCCGACCGAGTGAGGGTTACATGTAATGAAACCACTGCCCCATTTTGCAAAAGGACCGACAACAATTATGGGGTTAAGAGGAGTTGGTGGTGCACGTATATTTTGATCAAATATTTGGCAGTTCTGGCATTTTCAGACCGCAAGAATGCACTCTTTGAATACTGACGGCCAAAAATAGCCATCGCGTAATATATTTTTGGCTGTGGCATACCCAGATATATGACCACCACACGCTCCAAAGTGGCAGTCATTCAAAACCCTTTCAGTCTCTTCATGAGATGCAACGTCGAAAAACATAATCTGCACCTCGACGATAAAGTGTGTCCCCAACAATATTGTATTGCTGAGATTGGTAACAGATCCTCCATCGATTTGAATGTGAAATATTAGGTTGAAAGGTTTGGGTTTTAAGATAAATGTTGATATCTTCATACCATGGATCTAATGTACTCATAAGAAACAAAGATTCATCTGCAATGGGATTCTCTACCGTAGTTTTCGTCTCAATATTGGGAAATTCAAACATAAGTTCTGCAAACACCAATGATTTCTTTGATTTAGATTTTTCGAATTCAAAATCAAACTCTTGTAGGATAACAATCCATTTAGAGTATTTTCCCCCAAGTAATTGTTTTCTCAAAATGTACATCATTGGGTTGCAATAAGAAATCACAGTTGTCTTTCATAATAGTATGTAATGACGAAATCGTTGGACAGCTTGAATTGCTGCCAAGGCCAATTTCTCCACATGTGAATATTTAATTTCAGTTGGAGTCAGATTCTAAATTAGATAGTAAATCACATGCTCATTTTTAAATTCATCCTCTTGAACTAAAACCATTCCAATGGTGGAATCAGAGGCTACTAGGTATAAAAAGTAGTGCTGGTTGTAATTGGGGGGATGCAATAACGGTGCGTGGGTTAACGCGTGTTTTAGAGCATCAAAAGATCGATTAGCAATCTCATCCAAAATAAAAGGAACATTTTGTTTCAACAACCTGGTAAAACATTTTGTTAACTCAACATAGTTCGTGATAAATCTACGTAGAAATTTTGCTTTCCCCTACAAACTTTATAGTTGGAGAAGTGTGGAAGGAGGAGGAAAATTTATTATGGCCTCAACCTTCGAGGGATCGACATGAATGCCAGCTTTAGAAACAACGAATCCCAGTAATCATCCAGATTTCACACACAAAACACACTTGTGCGGATTCAAACGAATCCTATAATGCCTACATCTCATAAAAATTTCTCTTAAATGTGTAGGATGATCTTCCCTGTGCAATGAGTGAGCAGGTAAATCGTCCAGATAAGGCTGCACAATGTGTTTGATGTCATGGAAAGCTAATACATTGCCCATTGAAAATTTGCACCAGCATTCTTTAACCCGAAATGTAATTTACAGTAAGCAAATGTTCCCCAAGGACAAATGAACGTTGTTTTTGGTTGATCAACAGGGAGTATGTTTATTTGATTGTATCCGAAAAAGCCATCCATAAATGAAAATTTTCATTTCCGGCACAATCATCAATGATTTGGTCGATATAGGGTGTAGGATAATTGTCTTTTGGACACGCTTTATTGATATCCCTATAATTGACACATACTCGTATAGTCCCTTGTTTTTTGGTAACGGGAACTATATTAGATACCCAATTTGTTAATGGTATTGGATAAATAAATCTTTCTCTTAGTAGTTTTTCAACTTCAGATTTAATAGCAGCAATTTTTCGCGGATGTATCAGACGCAATCGTTTTCTAATAGGCTTTGCATCTGGGTATGTCTTTATTTCATGAATGATAATTTTTGGATCAATTCCTGGCATTTCTTCGTAGGACTGGGCAAATATGTCACAGAATTCTTGAAATAGGGCATTATATGTATTAATTTCATCAATCGTACAAGAAGCACCTATACGAATGTTTTCAACAACTCCAGGTTTAACTGATATGTCAATAGGAACAGTTTCAGAAATGTTTCCCAAATTAATTTCAGAATCCGAATTTGTAATCGATATTAGATTCTGTGGTTCCATGACATAATCAATTGTAAAAATAGATGAAAAATCATTTTCAAACCTATCAAGTTCAAATAAAATTGAAGGTCTATGATGTAGATCATCCCAAGGTAATTCATCCATAGACAAAAATTCATGAATACTTTCATCAGTATGAAACACTTGTTGAAAATGATTGAAAATAGATCTCAAGGCCGAGCTTGATAGTGAAGAAGATTCTTCAGTAATCACATTGATTGGATCAAGATTAGTTGAAGGTGTGTTAGAAAATGACTGTATTGCTGCATATTCCATCTCAAAAGGACTCAAAGGCATCTCACCATTGAAAGAATCCATTTCTGACTCTAAAGACACTATCCAATGATCATCGAATGAAATAGTGTTTGATGAAATCATATTGATGTTAGAAATGGTACACAGTACGTTGGGTGGAGGCATAGAAAAATTTCCCATCAAGGCAGAGTCCTTTACTAAACCTACTCCAACATCTTCATAAGGAATAGTCGATTTTCCAATATGTTGGATATTATTTGTAGAATCTGGATCAAACGAATAATATGACAACTGATCAATTTTCACAATCTTTCCTTTATGTGGAAGCATTATTAATTGAAATACAGATGAAACGACTGCAGTGATAGCATAAGAGCAACTTCGACCCAGAAGAAGGTTGTAATCCAGAGGGGCATCAACTACTTCCACATCTAAATTAACAATTTTTCCTTCGACTTCTATAGGTAGGTCGTGTAAAATTCCAAACGGATGGAAGCCTCTTCCATCAAAAGCTTTAATGATTGTCGGAGATTTGTTAATTTTTAGAGAACCAAGAATTTTCCAACAATTTAATGACACTATGCACGAGGATGCCCCCTCATCAATTACACTATGAAAAATTCATCTGTTTTTTACTAATACTGAAATCTGAAAAGCCATCTAATGGGGGAGTCTCGATGTAAAATTTTCTAAATCGAAGACCATGAGGTTAGAATCTTGGGGATCTATAGCTCGAATAGCTAATAAAAGTAATTTCCTTTGTGCTAGACATGATTGCAACACTTCTAAGGCCGACATTATTGAAGGAGAAATCACCAAGTCTTCAACAATGTTGTAGTTCTAAGTAGCTCTCACATGTGGATTGAAAGCTAATTTTAGAAGTACATCTTTAGCAAGCAGTTTAATTAATAGATCAGGATTAAGTTTCTCGATATGAAGTGGATCAGAAACCCAAGGAGATGTAGCCAGTGTTGAATTAGAATTTTCTACTTCTTTACCAGTAACAGAATTTTTATTTCCATAGTCTTGCAATCACGTCACAACCATAACCTCAAAAATCATTAAAATATCTATTGATGAGTGTGAAGAAGATCATATCATTTTGCTATCTTGAGTAAGAACAGGATCCTTCAAGACAGCAGGTGTGGGCGAACCTTTGACAAATTTAGAGATCTGTGACCGATGCAGACACTCTTTAGTAAAGTGATCCTCGTCACAAATAAGACAAGGATAATGAGGTTTTCGTTTATCATCATATAATTCAGCTTTTTCGGTTTTCTCCTTGGGAGATGAAGTCTGTTTTCTTTTATTCTTACCTTTCTTCTTATTACTAGTTTTGTATTTAGTCGTAGATGAATCTACAACGTGAATTTCGGTAGAAGTTTCAATGGAATAATCTCCTTTTGGTGAATCAGATAAATTTATTATAGAAGAAGTAGTTTTTGAAGACTTCTCCTTACTTTTATTTGTGTTAACTAAACCAGTTACACCATCTACAGCATGAGACCCTGAAGGAGTTACACTTATTTGACCAGGATGTGGTAAATCAAGAATTTTTTTCATATAATGTACTAGACTGTGTATATAATAGGTCTAACTACTGAGCTTGAGCAATGACCTGCTCTTCAGTAATAACTCCTCCCTTAGCCACATCTTCAGTGATCTTTGGAAGTAATGATTTGATGAACCATTCTGCCAAAATTTGATCTAGAATAAAGACTTTCACCAAACGTCTTCTACGTCTCCATTCATGTATGTGATCGTATTTATACATAGACATAGATTGTTTTAATGAAGTCAATAGTTCTGTGCCATTGTCGTATTTTATTGGCAACTGAAAATGTGTTGAGAAAGCTATTGCTAAAGCATTGAAATTTTTGAGTGAGCCACGTGGTAGTTCAATATACCATTTTTCAGCTAAACCTATCATTGTTCTCTAAAACAGTCATAATCGTTTAGAATCATCAATCAAAGAGTTGGATGTGCACCAGAGGTGGTAAGTCATGACATGGTTTGAGGGGTTCTCTCCTGATTTCCCTTCAAATTTAGGGATATAAATGGGAAACTTATTTGGCATTGGCAGCCAATACGGAAGATAATAGATTGGATCATTCGTTAGGCACGAAAAATTAGGTAAATCCAAATTTGTGATGAATGCAAACTGACGGTTAGGGTCCTGAGAAAATTGATAACCTTGTGGAACTATACCAGTTCCAGGAGGAGGATATCTAGGATATCCTGGAATATCCTGTGCATTTGGGATTGGAATACCTACTGGATAACCAGGATTAGCCAGACCATATTGGGGTTGAGTTGGTATTTGATACGTGTAACCAGGGTACGGTTGATGCTGGTATACTAGATTGTGTGCTATAGGCCCATATTGATACTGCCCTTGATATGGTTGATAAACAAACTGTGGTTGGCTTGTTACAATTGTACTTGTACCAGGTGGTCCAGTAGGCATCTGAATAATAGTCTAGATTGTGGGTATAGGTTGTGATGCAGAAACTACAGGGATTTGTCATGATAATTGAGGGGTTGTAGGAATTGGGGCTGCAGAAACTCCAGAAATAGGTGTGGTAGCTTGAACAGAAGTTGGTGCAGCAGTTTGCATTGGAGTTTTAGGTGTACTCGGACCAAGTTGCTGAACTGTACCAGGTGAAAATACTTGAAGTGTAGGTTAGACAGGTTGGACAGGTTGTTGGATTTGACTATAACCAATTGGCTGACTAGCTTGATAACAAGGTAATTGCATGTTAGGTTGCAAATTCTGTTGAAGTTCGGATGGATCCCACACCGTGTTTACTCTAAGATATGATGGTCCCATTGAAGGTTGAGTTACATAAGATGGACCATAACTAGGTTGATAATTTGGAACATATGTTTGATAATTAGCTAGATAATTCCCACCTCCCTGAAACAATTGTTGTTCTGGGTAGAACTGTGGCCCTAAAGGAGACTAATCTCCATGGAAAGACGATTGCCCTGGTACAGGGTACTATCCTTGAAGAGCTTGTAGACCCTAAGTTGGATACTGCCCTTGAGGTTGATATTGTCCTCGAAGTATGTATTTGCCTTGAGGTATGTACTGTCCTTGAGGTTGATATGGTACTTGAGGTATGTACTGTCCTTGAGGCTACCCCCCAGGCGGTAAATTACTACTTTGAGGTTGCCCCCCAGGAGGTAAATTACTACCTTGAGGATCAGGGTTAGGAATGTTACCAGACATCATGTAAATGTGTTCTGCACTCAAATTTTTGGTATGTGATTCATTTGGACTAGATGATGGCATATGTTTGTCAGGAGAAGAAGTTGCTCCTGAGAAATTACCAGAAAGCGACTCGTATCCCATAGGAACAGATAGACCACCATAAAAATATGATTATGGTGATGTAGAAAACATGGATGACTCACCAAACATGTTTAATGGAGGTCTGTAACCTCTTGGTATGGCGTAAAAAGGAATTCGGGGTGGCGAATAGTTTAGACCAGTGTTGTGTATAAATTTTTTTAACTGAGAATACCAAGGATCTTGTTTGAAATGGCTATATTAAATCGATTCACTTGGCCTAAGATCTAAAGAGTCTTGCTGTGAAGGAAGAACAACTTCTTCCTCAGTGTCACTAACTTCTTCAATACTAATGAGACCAGGAGGAATATTTCAGTGATACGATACTTCACTATGGGTGAATCAGGACGATGAGGGGTTGGAGTAGTGAACTTGGAAGTAGAATTAGATATAGCAGGTTCATTTTCTAGTTCAGAAATTTCAGGATTAGTAGTTGATAATTCACTAGTTGTAGAAACAAGTTTAGCTAGTTTAGAAATTGAAACTCTTCTTGGAGTAATCTCTACTGTTTTAGGTTGATCTATTTTGTATTCACAATGAATAATTATTGATGTTTCTTCATGTTCAGTTGATCTAGTCCCTGATGTTTTTCCTTTCTCATATTTAAGATTTTCTAACTGGCTTGGTGTGTACTCAGGGGGTTTCCCCTGCATTCTACGTGATTGTCTAGGTAATTCAGCCACGATTAAGAATTTTAACACATGAAATCAAAGAAAATTTCAACAAAATGTCCTAAAGTCTCTAAGGAAACAATAAAATTGATCACACGCCTACAAAATCTAAGAGAACAATACACACACATATAGTAGATTCCCACACTAAAAACACTAGTTGGTGATGAAATCCAACGTCATAGAATTTTAATATAGAAATGACAGTTGGAATAGTTACCTTGACAACTTGCTTAATGAAACAGTCTGGTGCAAGTTTCTCCACTTAAACCATCTTGAAGTGAAGAGAACCCTCCAGAAAGTCCAAGTGAGTCTAGTCGACGTCTGCTCCAAGTATAGTGGGACCTTCCCTCCACCGTCACCTTGGGAAAGAATTCTAAATTGTATAGCCACTAAGGTCACCAACTAGAACAAATGTACCTGGGGGAACAGTCTACGATCCAATATACATTCAAGGGCAGAGTAACTAGCTCAATCCCCTTGAAGGCTCCTTGATATAATCCAAGGTTTACCAACAAGTGACCCCAAGCTCCTAGACAATGGTCTATATGAGGTTTAATTTTTTTATTACGTGCACATCTCCTATATTTCCCAATGAGATAGGTATGATTACCTCACAAGTTCGTACATTATCTCATGCTTGACTCTTTTAAGAAGAGCTTCCCAAAGCACAAATGCGACAACTGGATTTTTCCTACCGCAAGATTGCTACTTGTTTATTTGAATTGTTTTGGAATGTTAATTACAACCTATTCCAAGACACTAGCCTAAACTATGTTGGTGGAAAAGAGCCCTAGAAAATGTAAAAATATCTGTATTAATTTTATTAAAGCGTTGTTTTTAATTTGGTTTTTTCTTAAGATAGAAGGTATGGAAGTGAAACTTCAATGATGTTTTGTGACCCGACTCAAAAATACGCTAAATGCATCTATATGAAAGTGAAACTCTTTTCTTTTCAATGAAACTTATTTAAGGGAAATATTTGAGAGATTTAACAACTTTCTAAAGCACCAATTCTTTCATTCCTAAACAAAATCCTTGAAAAGAAGACGATTTCTTTGAGAACTCAATTTCATAAAATTATCAATTATTCGTTCGAAATGAAATCCTTTATCAAACAGATTAGAAACTACAAATCATTTAAAAAACCATTTCCAAAAAGAAAAACCATATCTAAAACTCCTAAAAACATTAAATTCAAAACCAAAAGCAAAGAATATAATTTTGAACTCTATCTAGAAATTTTGAGGGCGTTGTCTCTTAGTTTGTGATCAAACCAAGAAGAATTTCTACCAAGAAGAAATGAAAACATCCAACAAATGGTTTAAAGTGAAATGTAGGCCTTAGTAATCTTAAGACTCTTCTAAATTTTCAATTGAAAATTAAACTCAATTTTCATAAAATGAAGGTTTGCGACAAGTTCAATGGCTCAACAAGAAAACAACAACATACCAGTAAGCTATGGTATATGAAAGTTTCTGATATAGAGTAGCAAGAAAGTAGGACAAACAATCAATTGTAAGCAAATCATATGAAAAAATCACATAAATTCAAAAGTTGCTGAAAGAAACTCACACATCAGATTTTGATAGCCAAGACATATTGGGGCAAACACAGAGAATCTGGTAATCTGGCTCCTAAAACCATAATTCTTAATTTTTCAAAAAATTTCCACTAATCCGCAGGTTTCAATGGAGAACAGTGTAGTACTGCACTTTTCTGAACTCAAAACTGCGGAGGCTACCATACTATACTTAAATAAAAACTGCAGAGGCTAAGAAAAATATAGAAAAAATAAAAATTCAGATTTTCTTTTCAGGTATTCTTATAAGTTATCTACCCAACCTAGTTTTTAGACTAATCAAAATCAGAAGACTCTTAAAATTCAAATTGAAAAACAAAAAGGAAAACTAAGTTCTAATCCCTAGTGGAGTCACCATTTTTTTATGCAGATAAATCCCTCTTGCGGACAAGAGAGATCTCCCTAGTATCCTATGGATAGCTAGAAACAAACATCCTTTTGTAAATCATTTTCTCTAGATCATTTGCAATTCAAAATTATTATAAACAAATAAAGAGGACATGCCCCTACCTTGAAACTCGACATTCGGTTGAGCCTTTTATCCAATCACTCCAAAGAGACTTCTTCAGTAATGAGAACCTGCAATCAAAGATAGAAAAAAGAATTAAAAGAAACTGCAACATGTAATAATTGAGAACATCTAATCTAACTCAGTGATCAAGGAATCCAAGTATTGAATTATTGAAATAGACAAAATAAAAAATCAATGAGAAAAGGAGATCCATATATATTATCTTGTATAAAAAGAGTTACTTTACAACCTGTCACCTTGATGTTGCACAAGCTCCTCCCGGGGTCCTGAAAAATCGTTCCTCCTTCGGATTGACAAGCCTTCTTCTCTCTAAACTAGCATGAATTTATGGACATGAGTGTGTGATCATTCTCATAACAAAAATGACTAGTATAGAGAGTATGCTCTCTTGAGAATTTCTTCAGCAATTACCACATGTGTGTCTACACTTGAGACTGAAACATGAGCTCAATTTATAGGGAAATGGAGGTAGTTTCAGTTCCATGAAGAGGGGGCTGGATTCCTCTCATGAAGGGATTTGAGCTCCATATACCAAGGGTTAAACTCCATGAGTTAAGGGATAGAACTCTATGAGTGGAGGGATAAAGCTTGAACTGATCACGCGTCTAGAAGCTTCCAGCTGGGAGAATATTCATCCAACTGGGCTTCTAAAACTTACTTTTTCCTTTATTTGAATATTTATGGGGGTCTGCAGGTTTTATAAGCAGAACATGTGAGATGTGCTGTAGGCTATAGAACAAATATCCGTGATCTGCAAGAAAGAGCTAGGAAAAGTGCAGAGTTAGACTTTTTAGGGTTTTTATAAGCTTTTCTCCAATTCTAAGACTTGGTTTAGGAACATTAGGGTTTTTTGACCTCTAAGGAGCACAATATGGGTAATGATGAAGCTATATAGATAGTTAAAATTCATGGTGACAAAATAACGTGTAACAATATCACAATGAGACACTGTCTGACACGGGCTGCAAGTATCCTACTTATGACAAAGAAATGTATTCCATTGTGCAAGATTTCTGACAATGGAAGCATTACATTTTGGGGAAGGAAACAATCATTCACACAGACCACTGACCCCTGTAGTTCATATAGACACAAGGTAAATTGAAGAACGATTTCCATCAGAAGTGGTCCACATATCTGCAATAGTTTAATTTGAACATCAAGTACAAGAAGGACAGCAACAATAATGTTGCAGAATGCCTCTGCTGACCACCAATCATGGCACTAACCATCGTTCTCAACTCTTGTGGGCATGAGACTTCTGATTGGCCACTTCTCTACAAGAGCGATCCAAAATTTCACCACACATACAAGACACTCTTGGAGGGTACGCAAGTTCCAAACTTTCATCTCTAGGATGCACTGCTATTTCACTTGGGACACCTTTGTGTTCCTTCAAGCGAGTGTGCCAAGATGATTTGGGAAGCACACTATAGAGGGGTCACCGGGAATTTCAAGGTCAAGAAAACAGTGGCAGTACTACAGAAGTATTTCTATTGGCCAAACCTTCGACATGATGTACGGAAGTACATCATATCCTGAACTACTTGCATTATTTCCAAACTGACCATCAAGAAGCAAGGCCTCTATACTTCGTTACCTACCCCTATTTGACCTTCGGAATTAATCTCCATGGATTATATGTCAGGCCTTCCTTCTACTAAGTATGGAAACGACTGTGTTTTCGTAGTCGTTGACAAATTCTCAAAGATGGCCATTATGGCGGTCTGAAAGAAGAATATCACATCATAAGCCATTGCTAAACTCTTCTTTGAACAAGTGTGGGTGCACTTTGGGACCACAGTCTATCATCTCAGATCAGGATAGCAGGTTCCTCAACACATTTTGGTCTAGCCTCTGGTCAATGCTGGACACCAAGCTCACCAAGTCCTCAACTTTCCATCCCCAAACTGATGGCCAGATAGAGATCATCAACAGGATGATCGTACACATTCTGCGCATGTAAAATTCAAAGCATATGTTGTATCTTAAGAGACAATCCCTTAGCTGTGATAAGGAATCAATGCTTAAGACATTATATAATTATGTCACAAATTATTTATGTCTTTGTTTTATTAACCCTCAAGTATTTATAATCACACCCTTAAATATCAAATATAATGAATGCTTTGCAATGCTACCATCTGTTAATGTTGAATGAAATGGCTGGAAGAAAATGTAAGGAGAAGTCCAAACTGATATGCTGCTTTATACAGAAAATACCATTCCAAACTTCGGAAGAAACATGTGAAAGAAATAGTTAAAACAAAGGAGCTCCAATTAAGGTTTTTAACTCTCATACACAGAAGTAAGAAGAGACCTACTACTCATAACCTTGTTTTATTCATATAAGGAAATACATAATGAAAACTGCAATACATTTCAACATAAAAAAATTGCCAGAATCTTACTTACTCATTCATTAATCTTTGAATCTTTGAGTACAAAATATTTTTCCAGGAGGTCCAAAACTCAGAACCTTCCTTCCTCTTGGAAATTACATTAAATACAATAAAAATCAATTTGGAACTGTTGTAACCAATTCTAACTACCAAAACTACTTCATGACTTCGAAGGCTGTCTATTACATGCCTTGAAAATTTATTTTAACAATTACATTGACTTCATAAAATAACATAAATTAAATATCCTAATCTATAGGAATTGCTAACGAACTGGCTTCTTTTCCTTGATTAACTGATTTGTCTTTCTTTGTTGCTGATACCTTTGGCAGGTCAATAGTCCAAGATCTGCACTTTCTCCATATTTCTACCTTCGTCTTGGATGAATGTGTCAGATTTTGATACTCCAATTTGAATGCAGTAATTTGGTCATAAGATGGCCTTTCAGAGAAAAGAGTTTTTACCATCCACAAGAGTTGAAAATGTCTTTGCAAGAAGTTGACCATCGTCTCTCCTTTTAGTACCTAAGTCCTCTCATGCCTGTTGTCAATCTTGCTTTTTGTCATCACCAGTAAATTCTCATAAGAGCTCCATGGCAGAAGATTCCCCTCGGCTCCCCAACATGATGGCAGGGCTACCCTTGTCATTTTATCAAAATATTTATCAAATTCACTTACTGCTTCTTTAATTTCTATTAGTTTCTTTTCTGCAACCTTTCTTAGATCATTCCTGATAATAATTTTATTAATTTACACTGCATACAACATTCTAACCAGCATATTATTCTCCTCTAATTCCTGATTTGATTTGGAATTGATATAATCAATAAATATTCTAGCCCAAATGGCTCTGTTAATCCCTTTCTATTTGTCAAACATAATCGGTTCTTCACATTCCATAATAAGGCTCTTTTCTTGTGCAATAATCATCAGGAAGCACCAATTGGACTTCATTTCTTAGATGATATCAGTCCAAATGATATCCTTAGCCTGTATTAATGACACATTACCATTCATTCTTGATCTCAGCTTCAGCATTTTTGAAATCCATTTTGTACTTATCTGCTTCGCTTTCTATGACCTTCATCAATTTTGTAGCAGTCTCCAAATATGTTTGAGCCTTCTTTCTATCCCTTTCAGCCATCTGCAACTCAGTATTTAACTGAATAATTTGTGCTTGAGGATCTGCATCACCTATAGGAAAAACAAAAGTACAATTATGATTATCAATGTGATTTTGTAAAGAGATTGCAGTCTGCTTCACCTTGGAAAGTTCTTCATCCTTCTGCATAAGTTGCTGCAACAAATTCTCTTTTTCCTTCTCTACCTCTGCAATCTCTGTAGCCATTGAGTGTTCACCAATAGGTAACCTCAATTTCTTCCTTAATGTAGATATCTCTACTTCAGCACTTTGTAATAATTTCTGCACAACAATCTTGTCACTAGGGTCTACACCAATCTTAATAATAATCTTCTTCAACTCTTTATTTTGGACTGTTAAGGCTCTTGAATTGGCCTTTTCTAGCTTCAATTGTTTGATAAATTTCCCTAACATTTTTTCAACTTTAACTGCCATTGCATTTGTCTTTGTGAGATCATTAACAATCAATTTCCCGGTCTGCATATGCAAATTCATTTTTTCCATTAGTGGAATATTTTTTTACATCCATAGTCACATTTATACTATTAAAACTATTTGAGGACCCAATTGACATTCCTATGGGATGTGACAGAGCAATCCTAAATTGATATTTTTCAAGATCCATTACAATCAACAGCCTTGTCTGATCGGTAGTAACCTGATGTTCTACTTGGGCCTCCATACTGGCCTTCGTTCCCTGATTTATCTCTTCAATTTGATAAAACACCTGTTTGATTAAGGGTACTTATTCATGAGAGGATTCTTGACGTTCAGGGGAAGAGGAAGCATTCTGCTCTTCACCCAAATGCAAGGAAAAACCAGGTGAACTAGAGGAATGATCCTCATCAAATTTTGTCCTTTTCTCATCTCTTGGTGTCTCATCATCCAAGTCAATAACAGCTTCTTTACCTCTTTTATTTGTTTTCTCAGTTATAACACGAGTTTGAATGCTTGTGTTTACTGAACTTATTTTGCCTTTGTTTGCCACCTTTTCCTGCTCAGGTCTACTTTCATGAATGAAAGTTGAGTATCCATTCTCAATTCTTCTCTGTGAAATTATACCATGGGGATCATAAGCCCATTTTTCTCCTAGTAGAAAATGTGTTTCCTCCAACAATTTTGTTACTTCCTCAAATGCCTACCTCATATTAACTATGAAAGGTCCCACACTCATAGGCAATTTATACATATGGATCTTCTTCATAGGGAAAAAGTGCACATTATCAACAATCAGGCTCTGTCTTATAAATTCTAAGGCGAAAATTCTCATTGGTACAAACGTTGGGATCCTGTAAGGTTCAACAGCTGCTCCATACAACCTTATTTCTAAATATTCTTCAAACACAAACTAGTCCCCAAATTTACAACTAGTTCCCAAATGTAGAAACTCCTGGGCTTTGGGTAAAAAACAAGGGGGGTGAACTCCATTCAATTATTTATATGCAATGGGCATATACTGACTAGAAAAATCAAATAACCCCTCTTCATTTTGCTCCCTTCTGATTATATTTGTCCAGAATAGAACTGACTTTCTTTGCTTGTTTACATCCATTATATTTAGACCTAACTGCATGAATTCTTCAACATTTTGGTATAAAAATAAATAGACAATCAGTGAGGGAAATTTAAAAGAACCTGTCAGTGAGAGACTCATCAACTGCAAATTGACTGCTTCTTGCCAAAAGGATGGAATATCTAGGACTGTTCCTAGCTTCATCATCATGGCAAACATTCCTAGGACTGACATGTCCACTGTAACGCCATCTTATTTGCCCAAGGTTTTAGCAATACTGCTTAATACGAGTTGAGTGTCTTCGTTGAAATCTCCCATAGCAATTTCTCCACATTTTGGCTGAAACTGCTTCATATTGGGCTTCAAATGGAACATAAACTGATTGAATTCTTCTCATGAAAGGCTCTCATAGTAAGTAACCAGTGAATCTTCTAAAAATTGAACTCATGATTTGGCTTCAGGAAAACAAAAGGCTTGGCGGATTAACTGGGTGGACACCTGCAGAACATTTTCCCCTTGGGAATTCATTACGAAACACTTTCTGGGATACAATGCGCAAACCAACCAATAAATAAACTCTGGGAATAAATGTGTCTTCGGGATGCATGCAAAAAGGACCCCGGATGCTTTCATGGTGGAATAGACAGGGGAATTATCATTGTTCAATACAACTTGTTGATGGAATGGAAGATGAATTACTGAGGTCGCAGTATCTTGAATGTCTCTCTCATTATCCATGAGAGGAATGTGACTCGATGAACCAGACAAGGAAGAACTTTTAGCCATGATTAAAAAGGTGCTGAAGGAATACTCTTGCAAGGTGACTAAAACTGAAAGGTGACGGGAGGGAGCAATAGGTCAAAACGTGATAAACTGCAAAGTATTTTGAAAACGAAATGAAAAACACCCCTAAATAGTTGGCGCTATTTTTGTGTTAAATGTCTATGCAACATGTCACCTAATTGTTGGACTGATTTGACACGGAAAAAAACTGTTCTCCATTTAGCATATGACGTCACTGCGGGGGGTCTCGGGGTATGGCTGAAAACTCTGGCTTGTGCCCCTGCAATCGATATCCACCATTGATCTTCTTCATCGCTTAAGCAATAACCCACTAACATTTCATTTTTATGCAAAAGTAAAAGACTATAATACTTTAACATATTTAACATATTTGCTTTTATTTCAATTTCATATTTTTTTTGTATTTTTAATATAAAATTAAAAGGATATGAAAATGATCCACAACATCTAGCTCCACCTGGGGATAGTGTTTTTTTCCACGAAACACTAAGAACCTGCAGATCAATGCCTTCACTTCGAGCATGGAGTCAAAAATTGCTTGATGAGAAATATACAATGATAGAAAACCGGATATGTACAATGATGAAATAGCTGCTTCTAGTGCTGGAAATAGTGTTTCAAATACTGCCCATTAACAGGAAGTTATACTGCTTCTCCGTCAAGACTTTCCAACATAAAAGTGTTATTTGCTATGGCTTCAATGATTTTATATGGACCATACCATAAAGGATCAAATTTGCCATGCTTCCCTTTATCCTCTCTTCTTGTATCCCATCTTAGTACCAGATCTCCATTTTGAAACATGATTTCTCTTGCTTTCCTGTCAAAAATGGACTTCATTTTCTCTTGATAAGTGACCAAATTGTCCCTAACCTTATTTCTACCTTCGCTTAATTCCATCACTTTATTCACTCTTCTAATCAAGGCATTAGGTTCCTCTTGAGCATCTTGAAGGAAAGATATTACCAGCCTTACTAACTGAGTGGGAAACAACGCCTGGGTATCATATACTAATTCATAAGGTGACTTACCAGTGGATCTCCTAGTAGTCATCCTCACTGCCCATAAAGCAAATACCAGCTTTGAATCCCAATTCTTTTGGTTCTCATTTATTGTCTTCTTCAATATTTTCACCAACATTTTATTAGAGGATTCTGCTAATCCATTTCCTTGAGGGTGATATGCTTTGGAGTGGGACAATATCACATTATAAGTTTTAAAAAAGTTTATAAACTTGACTGAGTTGAAAAATTGAGTGTTATCTATCACAATATTCACTGGACATCCAAATCTGCTAAAAATGTTTTTTTCCAAAAATTTCATTACAACCAAATCACTTGCTTTTCTGGAAGGGACTGCCTCTACCCATTTTGTAAAATAATCTGTTGCAGTAAAAATCCATTTAAATTTCCCACTTGATGGTGGATTGATTTCCCCAATGAAATCCAATCCCCATTGTCTGAAAGGTTCTTCAACAAAAACGAGGAGAAGAGGTAAAGGAGCTAACCTTTTCTTTTCTGCAAGCAATTGACATTTTTGACAACTTCTAACAATCCTGTATACGTCCGCAAATAAAGAGGGCTAATAAAAACCTGATTTAAGAATTTTATGAGCAGTTACCTTCCAACTGTAATGACCTCCACATAAGCACTCATGATACTCTTTAATCACCTCTATGGTTTCCTCTTCTGTTAGACATAACAGAAACACACCAGCAAGATATTTCCAATACAACTTAGCTTCAATTATAACATAAGGTTGAGCTTTAAGTTTCAAGGCTCTGTACCTAGCTCTGTTAATTGAAGGTGGATAAGAAAGGAAACACAAATAATGAATAATATCTTTGCACCAGTTTGAACAGAGGAATTTATACTTAATCGTTGCTCTTGTCTGAATGTGATTTGATTTTTCAGTGACTTCTTCTATAGGTGCAAGTAAATTGATTCCCAAAGCTTGGAAGTCAGATTTTGTCAACAATTTAGCCAGTCCTAATCCTTTGACTAGATTTTTTGGTTTTATATCCAAATCGTATTCTTGGATTTTAGCAATCCATTTCCCTCTCTTCCCTTCAACATCACTCTTTACTAACACATCCTTTACAGTAGAATTCGGCACGTATGGTACAATTTGAGAATGAATTATATAAGTTCTGAAAGCCTTCAATGATTTAACCAGAGCATATACTTGTTTCTCTAAGATATTATACTTCAATTCTGCATCTCGAAGCACTTTGATAAAAAATGCTACAGGCTGCTTACTTCCTTCTTCATTTTTTTGTAGTAGCACAACAACAATTGTAGAAGAAGATGCAAATGAGAAAATTTGAAATGGATTCAAGTAATCTGGACTGATTAAAACAAGAGCTTCTTGGAGAGCTTCTTTAAGTCTTCCAAAAGATTCCCTTGCATATTTGTTCCACTTTACTTCAACATATTTTTTCAACATATCTGTTATTTTCCTGACAATATCAGCATAATTTTGAACAAATCTTCTCAAAAAATTGATTTTTCCAAGAAATATTTGAATATCCTTCTTACTTCGAGGTAGGGGAATTGTCTATATGGCTTCGACCCTTGCTGGATCAATCTTCACACCTTTCTTTGAAACTATATGGCCCAACAATTTTCCTTCTTCTAGAGAAAACAAGGATTTTTTAGGATTCAATGCTAAACCATATCTCCTGCATTTTAAAAAGGCTTTCTACAAATTTTTTAGGTGCTCATCATCAAAACTTGAAAAAATTGTAACATCATCAAGATAAATAACTACAAATTTGTCCCCTACAAAATAAATATCCATTGCCCTTTGGAAAGTAGCTCATGCATTCATGAGGCCGAATGGCATCTTGGCATACATGAATGTTCCCTAGGGTGTAGTGAAAGCAGTTTTATTTTGATCTTCCATTTCCACAACAACCTGATTATACCCCAAAAAACCATCAACCATGGATAACCTGTATGCTCCTATTACTTTCTGCAAGACAAAGTCCATCTTTGGAAAAGGATAATTATCCTTTAGTGAAGCTTTGTTCAAGTTTCTGAAATCTACACATAGTCTTATCTCTCCATTTTTCTTCCTGACTGGTACAAGATTGGAAACCCAATCTGAATATCTTAGAGGAACTATAATCGTTGCTTGTAAAAGTTTCTTTACCTATTTTTCAATCAGAGCCAACAATAATGGGTTAATTTGTCTAAGATTCTATCTATGAGGCTTAATCCCATCTTTCAATGGGATTTTATGCTGAATAATACTTTTATCATAAGTTTTTAGATCTTCATATGACCATGCAAATACATCCATCAACTTCTTGAAAATATCTACATACCTCTCTTTGTATTCCTTTGGAACTCCTTTGAATATTTTTACCATTTTAGGCTCATGTTGAGATCCTAAATTACAATCCTCCATTTCTCCATCCTGGGCTACGTTTTTCTGGTTTACTGCCACATCGTTAGCATCAAACAGTCTTTCAAGAGGTACTAAACCTCTGGGCAAAATATTATCTTTCAATTGAATTATCTTCTGGTCTCCAATTGTCTGCTTCAGATTTTTAGACATTTCACCTTGATCATTTTCATCCATTTCTAAATCAATTTGACTCTCTTCAAAATTTTGAATCATCGTCAAGAACTGATTAATCTACTCATCATCCTCAAAGACCTGCCAATGCTTTACATTATCAGAGATTGAAGGCATGTGTCTCAACTCAATTTCATATCTCAACCTTGGATTGATTGGTGGTTTGAATGTACTGGCTGCAATTGCTAACGAATTTGCCATTCTATTCTCCTCTCTTGGAATAAAATGTAAATTAAAGGCCTCAAAATAATTTTCAATTAGATCCCATACCTCATTTCTATAGGACCTCAATATGGGATGCTTAGTCTGACACTAATTTTAAAGTTTCCTTATGATTAATTCGGAATCACCAAAAACAGAGATAGACTCAATTCCCATCTATTTGGTTGTTTGGAGACTTAAAATCAATGCTTTGTATTCAGCTACATTATTAGTGGATTCAAATTTCAGTTTGAAAGAAAAAGGTATATGGTTACCTTCAGGAGATACAAATATGAATCTAGCTCTGGTGCCCTCCTTTGAAAATGCACCATTGAAATAACACTTCCAAATATTATTTGACTACAGCTCCTTATGTAAAATGGTTGAAGGGAGCTGCTTTTGTGAATCTTCAGCAAATTTTGCATCTTCATGCAACATGAAACAAGAGAGATCCTCCTTCTCTTGACGAAAAATGGGGGAATTACGTGCATCTTTCTTGGTAGTAGTTTTCAAAAAGTTGGTTTCTCTATATAACCTCCTTTCCTCCCCATTAAAAATAGGAATGATGGCATATGTGAAATCTAATTTCAAAACTCCTCCAAGTTTTGCCCTCCAAGATCTAGACAACAACATACCAAATCTGGCTGGAATATCTGCTACTACCACAGCCATCATAATACTCTTAGCTAGAATTTGGGCTAAGGAAACAACCATGTCTTTGATAAGACCCACACACTTTACCCTTTTTCAATCAAAGGAATAAAGGTCTCTATATGGCTTGGTAATTTGCAAATTTAACTCCTTCATCATAGACAGTGGCATTAGATTATGTGATGCACCAGAATCTAGCATACAATTATGTAAAATGAAATCATGTAGCAAAACTGATATATAAAAAGGTGGAACAAAAGAATCTATCTCTTCAACATGAGGTCCAAAAGTAACCACTAGTTTCTCCTCTTGCAGGTTCACTATATCACACACCTCGTCAGACTGAGATAAATGAATTAAATCTGCAATTTCCTTCTTATAACCAAGGGTTTTGACGAAAGCAAGAAGTGGTACTTGAATCTTCACTTTTTCTAACTCTTTTGACAAAATAAAAGTTTGATTTTGTTTTGTCAACTTTTCAGGTTCTTCTTGGTTTCTGTTTGAATTTGCAGTTTGATCAGAAACAATAAAAATATTTTCCAACATATTAGGATCATTATGTTTTATTTGAGAAGCCTCAGCTTGTTGTTTTTCTTTTTCTTTATCTTGATTCATGGTTTGTTTCCCCTTGTCTGATTTTTTAATTTGGTTCTTCTGTAGTGGAGTCGCCATTGGAGTAGGTATTGATTCTGATTCTTTCTCTTCATCATCTTGAGTTCTCAATCTCTTCTTTGACCTCAAGTCATATTTTTTATGCAATTATGATTGCATAAAATCAGTAAACTGTTTACAGTAATCATCCATTTCTTCTTGATCAAATGAGATATCAGTTTATTTACTTTCCTCTTCATATTATTTTTCAATTTCTCCTTCTGATTCACCATCCTCCATATACACAGCAAAAATTTGATCTTCATCTTCCTTTTCATTATCATCAACAGAACATGATGGTGCTGCCTATATATACAAAGGAGCTTTCACTTGATCTTGATCCTTTCCTTCTCTTTGAAAAATTTGCAGGGGTTGTTTTCTGAACTAGGGATTAAAAACCACTCTGTTTTATTTTGCAGGTTTATTGTTGTTTATTTCCATCTTTACCAATTTGTTAGAAATTTTTTTTATGACCTTAGTCATATCAGCGATCCTTTGATCTTGAGATGAGGCTTCTTCTTTGGCTTTTTCTTTATCTCGAACTCTCCGAGCAGTAGACATATCTGCCTCAATCTCTAAGGCATCCGTTTGAATCTGTTCAAGGGTGGGGGATCTTCTTTCTCTCAATGTAAAACTAAAATCCGGCTCAAATTCTCTAGAGAAAACAACCCTTGCTCCAATAAGAGGAGGTTTAATTTCCAGGGGCAAACTATTATACAACTTATTAAACCTTTTGACAAAATCATTCATATTTTCATTTGATTTCTTCTTTATTGCATTGAATTCTATTAAAGAATAACCATGGTCCCTTTTTCCTCCCCATCTCTGGATGAAATGTCTTTCTAATTCATCCCAATCATTTATTGAACCGTTTGGTAATACTTTGAACCATTTTCTTGCCTCTCCGCTTAGAGACTGCACAAAAAGTCTCATCACAACATCTAGATGTTCTACATTAAAATTTTTAGCAAATGTGCAGAACAAGGGCAAGTGTTGTTCTGCAGTTATTTCATCTTCACCTGTAAATCTAGGGAGCAACTTGAGATACTCCTGAGGCATTGCATTCATTGGTTGGGGTAGATTTAATGGTGCATATCTATTCATCAAGAAAGCAGGGGCAAGCAGGGGCTGCCATTTTTATGCCATGATTGACTGCTCTTTGAGCGGGGGTAAAATGAATACCAGTTGTGGGTGGGGATGAATGAGGTGGAAAAACTGATATAGGAATAGGTGTATGGACAATAGTAGAAGAACTGGCAACTGTATGAGGTTTAGTTTCTGTAAGAGGGAATGATACAAACTCAAAAGATTGTTCTTCTAACGTTGGTTCTTGAAAATGAATGGGTGAAGGTGAGGATTCTTTTTCTGGGAAAATGAGTTTCCGAGAAATATCCTTGGATGAAAATGTATGTGAACTGCTGCCTGGTGCAAGCAGTGTGGCATCAGGTGTAGAAAATATTTTTGTTTTCTGGCCCTTCTTTGAAACTAAGTTTTCTAGATCAGAAAAAATAGGAGCTTTTTGCTGAGAGGTATCTGACCTCGTGTGAGGCTTCTTAGGAGCCAAAATTATTTTAAAGAAGCGCAGCTTAGTATTTCCTCCTCTCTGAACAACCAGAGGAAATATGAAAAAAACCCAGGGAAAAATTCGAATCTTCGCTCCCCGGCAACAACGCCAATTAATGTTGTACCTTAAGAGACAATCCCTTAGCTATGATAACGAATCAGTTCTTAAGACATTATATAATTATGTCACAAATTATTTATGTCTCTGTTTTATTAACCCTTAAGTATTTATAATCACACCCTTAAATATCAAATATAATGAATGCTTTTCAATGCTACCATTTGTTAATGTTGAATGAAATGACTGGAAGAAAATGTAAGGAGAAGTCCAAACTGATATGCTGCTTTATACAGAAAATACCATTCCAAAATTTGGAAGAAACATGTGAAAGAAATAGTTAAAACAAAGGAGCACCAATTAAGGTTTTTAACTCTCATACATAGAAGTAAGAAGAGACCTACTGCTCATAACCTTGTTTTATTCATAGAAGGAAATACATAATGAAAATTGGAATACATTTCAACATAAAAAAATTTCCAAAATCTTGCTTACTCATTCATTAATCTTTGAATCTTTGAGTACAAAATATTTTTCCAGGAGGTCCAAAACTCAGAACCTTCCTTACTCTTGGAAATTACATTAAATGCTATAAAAAGCAGTTTGGAACTGTTGTAACCAATCCTAAGTAGCAAAAATACTTCATGACTTCGAATGTTGTCTATTACATGCCTTGAAAATGCCTTTAAACAATTACATTGACTTCAGAAAATAACATAAAGTAATTCCTAATCTATAGGAATTGCTGACGAAGTGGCTTCTTTTCCTTGATTAACTAATTTGTCTTTCTTTGTTGCTGATCCCTTTGGAAAGTCAATAGTCCATGCTCTGCACTTTTATCATATTTCTACCTTCGTCTTGGATGAATGTTTCAGATTGTGATACTCCAATCTGAATGCAGTAATTCGGTCATAAGATGGCCTTTTAGAGAAAAGATTTTTTACCATCCACAAGAGTTGAAAATGTATTTGCAAGAAGTTGACCATCATCTCTCCTTTTAGTAACTGATTCTTCTCATGTCTGTTGTCAATATTTCTTTTTTTTCATCACCAGTAAATTCTCATAAGAGCTCCATGGCAGAAGATTCCCTTCAGCGCCCCAACATGATGGCAGGCCTACCCTTGTCATTTTATCAAAAGATTTATCAAATTCACTTACTGCTTCTTGGATTTCTATTAGTTTCTTTTCTACAGCCTTTATGAGATCATTCCTGATAATAATTTTATTAATTTCCACTGCATACAACATTATATCTAGCATATCATTCTCCTTTAATTCCTGATCTGATTTGGAATTGATATAATCAATAAATATTCTAGCCCAAATGGCTTTGTTAATCCCTTTCTGCTTGTCAGACATAATCGATTCTTCACATTCCATAATAAGGCTCTTTTCTTTTGCAATAATCATCAGGAAGCACCAATTGGACTTCATTTCTTAGATGATATCAGTCAAAATGATATCCTTAGCCTGTATTAATGACACATTACCTTTCATTCTTGATCTCAGCTTCAACATTTTTGAAATCCATTTTGTACTTATCTGCTTCACTTTCTATGACCTTCATCAATTTTGTAGCAGTCTCCAAATATGTTTGAGCCTTATTTCTATCTCTTTCATCCATCTGCAACTCAGTATTTAATTGAATAATTTATGCTTGAGGATCTACATCACCTGTAGGAAAAACAAAAGTACAATTATGATTATCAATGTGATTTTGTAAAGAGATTGCATTCTGCTTCACTTTGGAAATTTCTTCATCCTTCTGCATAAGTTGCTACAACAACTTCTCTTTTTCTTTCTCTACCTCTGCAATATCTACAGCCATTGAGTGTTCACCAGTAGGTAACCTCAATTTCTTCCTTAATGTAGATATCTCTACTTCATCACTTCGCAAGAATTTCTGCACAACAGTCTTGTCACTAGGGTCTACACCAATCTTAATAATAATCTTCTTCAACTCTTCATTTTGGATTGTTAAGGCTCTTGAATTGGCCTTTTCTAGCTTCAGTTGTTTGATAAATTTCCATAACATGTTTTCAGCTTTAACTGCCATTGCATTTGTCTTTGTGAGATCATTAACAATCAATTGCCCGGTCTGCATATGAAAATTCATTTTGTCCATTAGTGGAATCTTTTTTACATCCATAGTCACATTTACAGTATTAAAACTGTTTGAGGACCCAATTGAAATTCCTATGGGATGTGACAGAGCAATCCTAAATTGATCTTTTTCAAGATCCATTACAATCAACAACCTTGTCTGATCGGTAGTAACCTGATGTTCTGCTTAGGCCTCCATACTGGCCTTCATTCTCTGATTTCTCTCTTCAATTTGAGAAAACACCTGTTTGATTAAGGGTACCTGTACATGAGAGGATTCTTGACCTCTAGGGGAAGAGGGAGAATTCTTCTCTTCACCCAAATGCAAGGAAAAACTAGGTGAATTAGACGAATGATCCTCAACAAATTTTTTCCTTTTATCATCTCTTGGTGTCTCATCATCCAAGTCAATAACAATTTCTTTACCTCTTTTATTTGTTTTCTCATTTATAACAGGAGTTTGAATGCTTGTATTTATTGAACTTATTTCTCCTTTGTTTTCCACCTTTTCCTGCTCAGGTCTACTTTCATGAATGAAAGTTGAGTATTCGTTCTTAATTCTTCTCTGTGAAATTATACCATGGGGATCATAAGCCCATTTTTCTCCTAGTAGAAAATGTGTTTCCTCCAACAATTTTGTTACTTCCTCAAATGCCTGCCTCATATTAACTATGAAAGGTCCCACACTCATAGGCATTTTATACATATGGCTCTTCTTCATAGGGACAAAGTGCACATTATCAACATTCATGCTCTGTCTTATAAATTCTAAGGATAAAAGCCTCATTGGTACAAACGTTGGGAGCCTGTAAGGTTCAACAGTGTCTCCATACAACCTTATTTCTGAATATTCTTCAAACACAAACCAGTCCCCAAATTTACAGCTAGTTCCTAAATGTAGAAACTCCTAGGCTTTGGGTAAAAAACAAGGGGGATGAACTCCATTCAAAATTTTATATGCAATGGGCATATAATGACTAGAAAAATCAAATAACCCCTATTCATTTTGCTCCCTTCTGATTATATCTATCCAGAATACAACTGACTATCTTTGCTTGTTTACATCCATTATATTTAGACCTAACTGCATGAATTCTTCAACATTTTGGTATAAAAATAAATAGAGAATCAGTGAGGGAAATTTAAAAGAACCTGTCAGTGAGAGACTCATCAACTGCAAATTGACTGCTTCTTGCCAAAAGGATGACCGTTCCTGGCTTCAACATCATGGAAAACATTCATAGGACTAAATTGTCCACTGTGACGTCGCCTTCTTTGCCCAAGATTTTAGCAATACTGCTTAATACGGGTCGAGTGCCTTCGTTGAAAACTCCCATAGCAAATTCTCGACATTTTGGCTGAAACTGATTCATATTGGGCTTCAAATGGAACATAAATTGATTGAATTCTTCTCCTGCAAGGCTTTCATAGTAAGTAACCAATGAATCTTCTGAAAATTGAACTGATGATTTGGCTTCAGGAAAACACAAGGCTTGGCAGATTAATTGGGTAGACACCCGTAGAGCATTTTCCCCTTGGGAATTCATTACGAAACACTTTCCGAGATACAATGCGGAAACCAACCAATAAATAAACTTTGGGAATAAATGTGTCTTCGGGATGGATGCAGAAAGGACCCCAGATGCTTTCATGTTAGAATAAACAAGGGAATTATCATTGTTCAATACAACTTTTTGATGGAATGGAAGATGAATTACTGAGGTCACAGTATCTTGAATGTCTCTTTCATTATCCATGAGAGGAATGTGACTCGATGAACCAGACAAGGAAGACCTTTTAGCCATGATTAAAAAAGGTGCTGAAGGAATACTCTTTCCAGGTGACTAAAACTGAAAGGTGACTGGAGGGAGCAATAGGTCAAGACGCGATAAACTAAAAATTATTTTGAAAACGAAATGAAAAACACCCTTAAATAGGTGGCATGGTTTTTGTGTTAAATGTCTATGCAACGTGTCACCTAACCATTGGACTGATTTGACATGAAAAACATCTATTCTCCATTTAGCTTATGATGTCACTACGGGGGGTCTCGGGGTATCGCTGAAAACTCTGGCTTGTGCCCCTGCAGTCGATATCCACCATTGATCTTCATCGCCTCTGCAGTCAACCCAGTCAACTACAGGGGCACCCCTTTTCGTTAACTCTCGTGCTGTTAGTGCCCGCGGGTTGGGCCATCCAATTTATTTTTTAATATCAGCACTCTCCACCAGTTAAATCAATCAGCCTTTAACCTTCAGATATAAAACCCACTTGTATAAAGTTTAAAACAATCAAACTCTAATACATCAGAAAAAACATTTCCTTTTTATGCGAAAGTAAAAGACTATAATACTTTAACATATTTAACATATTTTCTTTTATTTCGATTTCAGAATTATTTTGTATTTTTAATATAAAATTAAAAGGATATGTAGATGATCCACAACACCATCCATGCACATGGGATGAGAGCCTTCGTTATGTACAAAAAATTTATAACCAGGCTCTCCACAACTCAACCGAACACAACTCTTTTCAAGTGGACGTGGGATTCCAGCCACTGTGTCCCATTAACGTAGCCATTCCATTTGCAGCTACTCAGGCTTATTCGTCTCATGTCCAGTCTAACGCTGACAAGGAGAAAAAATTCATTGAGCAAATTCAACACATTCGCCAATAGGTTCATGAAATCTTGGAAAGAGCTAATGCTATGTACTGGAAATGACATGATCAACATCGGGTGCAACACAACTTCCAGGTGGGCGACAAAGTGTGTCTACATTTGCAGAAGGAGCACCTCGCTGGACCCCACCACAAACTTCAATTGCTCTGATATGGGTCATACACCATCACTACGGTTGTAGGGTCCAATGCCTTTAAGCTCAGTATTCCACCATTCCTTGGTCTACACCCAGTGTTCAAACTGGATCGCCTTTGGCCCTACTTCCCACCTCTCCTAGGCACCTCCAACATTTCATAACAACTCACATCAATAGCATTAAAGCTAGACTACATGGAACATACCACCACAAATCATATCATGGACATGCAAATCAAGAACACTCGCTGACATAAGATCGAACTGTATCGGGTTGTCAAAGTTGGCCAACTCCTACACCAAGGAAAATGGTTCAACAAGGACTATGTTCAACAAAAGTTTCCTAATCTCATGGAGGAACCCAATGCAATGGGGACCATTGCTTCCTAAGGGGGGAGGAATGATCCAGGTGGATATTGGTGGCCACCAGCCTATTCCACTCAGGGACCCACCATTGTTTCTTTTAGTTTTTCACTTTACTTAATTGTTGCACAGTTTATTATTTTTAGTAGTTTTTTCGGGTCCTGAACTTTCGGAGCCTTTTTGAGGCCCTAAACGACATTTTTTTTTTTTTAACCGGGAGGAATGGAGAAGTTCCTTTGACATTTCTCACATCAAAAGTTGTAGTCCTCGGATAGATATTTCTAATGAGGTATTGTGCACATAAAAAGTTGTAGTCCTCGAATAGATATTTCTAATGAGGTATGCCAAAGTTACGTCCCTAAGAAGATTGATGTACTAAGTTACCCAAATGGGGCCCATACTTTTGGCGCTTCATCTCCTAGGGTTAGGTTTTTGGATGTTTAGAATTATCCATTGTTTCTCAATAATAAATAGGCCCTTGAGCCTCATTGTAACACAGTTAAGAGGCCTATAGTCGCCACATCTCTTCTCAGAGATAAGCTACCAGTGCCCTAGCTATTTTATTTCCATTATTTCTGTAAGCATATTCCATTTATTTCTTATTAATAAAATTAAGTTTTATTTCTGCTGCATCTCTACTTTTATGTGTATTTATATATTTCATTATTTCCCTGCATAAATCTAGATCATCTCAAACTCTCTTCTTTGCTCTGCTTCTTGCACTTCATATTTCTGACTTTGTTTCTACCATATTTCTTGATAGAAGAATCTTATCTCTTCTTGACTCCATTGTGGAAAAATGGCTTTACTGTATTCTTCCTTGTTTTCAGAAACTTCCATATCATTCTCTTCACATTCATCATCATGTGTTACTACTTTCTTCCTTTAATTTGGACAATCAAAATCGTTATTCACCATTTCATTCAATTCTTTTATTCTGGTTGTTGCTTTAAGGCTCACATCAATTTGTTCAATCAGTTTTTGAATCCATTCTTCAATGAGCTTCAAATCTACATCAAACTTATTAACAAAGTTTTTTTCAACTTCTGCTTCCATGTTATTTTGAGTACCTGCATATTAAAAAAAATGTAAAAAACATCCTTATTATGCTCTTTAGTGAGAGCTTCCTACTCGACCTCTTCCTTCTCTTCCTTATGTTTCACTTATTTACAAACCTATGCGGCAGCAAATAGGTTGTATTCCACTTGGCTTCCAAACACAAGTGGGTTTCTCTCACCAAATAACAACATATGAATATGTTCTTTCTGTTGCATCATGTGTAACCACACATCACCAGTTAATGGTTCTTCATGAAATTTAACTTCAACAATTCCATTTGTTGGATCCACCAAACAATTTTTTTCTCTATTGATAGCTTTATCTAAGCCAAACTTAATTTCTTCTTGTTCGCACATTACTTCATGACTTGCTGCTACAGTGGCAGCTTCAAACTTCAATTCTTCATAAAACATGGCAGTTATCATATTACCACAATCAATTCATGTTTCATAAAAGAAACCACACATATCATCAACATAATTTTCATCTACACTATGGTGGGATATCTGAGTATGCATGTGCTCATTGTCAATTTCATTGATAATTTCAGCTTTACCAAATTCATCAGTCACGACTCGATTCACCATTTCACATCTCACTTTGTAGTAATCATCCACATGTGTTTTGTCACAGTGGGATTCACCATCATCTGCACCATCCACATTACAGTGGAGTGCTTGAGCATTGATATTATCTTGCTCTGCTTCACATAAAAAGGCTTCAACTTCTCTCTTTGCAATCTTTGTTGCATCTTCTTCATCCATATGCATGCTTAAATAATGAGCTTCAATTTTATAGTCTTCGTGACCATATTCCACTTTTGAGGGGGATTCTCCAAGCTCTAGTGTCATCTCAGAGTCTTTCTCATCTACTCTCATATCTGTGGCTGACTCAACAGACTGTGACACATCTTGTTGTTGCATGTCACTCCCCCTTGCACAAAATTGTTCTTTCGATATCTTCCATGCTTCCTTAAAAGTTGTAGCTTTCTCTACCTTGCACATAACCGTTTCATCCATTGCTTGCTGAATGAAACTCAAATTGAGGGCATCATTAAACTTAGGAGGTGGTAGCAGATCCATGCTACACTAATCAACCTCAATTCCATCTTTGTCTTTTGCTAGACTTATCATTTCTTCGGTGGTGGCATCAACCTCTCTAAACATGGCAACAATCTTTGTCTCTTCTTTTTTATCTCCTTTATTAGTCTTCTTCTGTTGCGCTTTGTGACCCATGACTGTTGTCTTTCCTCTGCCTTATAGTTTCTTTCTTGATTGCATTAGGCTATCTTCCATATTGCCCCCAAAAAAATATGTTTTTTAATATGCACCCCCATAAGGCACAATCTTGACCCAAAAACCTTTCATGCTTAACAAAACACTAAATTTTTTTTTGTAAAGTAATAGACTTTTACAAAGCCCTAAGCTCTATTTTCAATAATAAACTTTCAACAAAACCCCTTTTTATAATATTTGATAAAAAACCTTTTCAAATCCGTTATACATCAAAACCCTTTATAACTCCTTACGCAAAAACTTTAATTTTTTTTTTATAAAGCCCCTATATCCTCTATTCATTATTGTTGAGATTTTATTCTTATTTTTTAATTAAATTTGGAGAAAAATCTCATGTAGGTGACAACAATAGGATTTGTGTCTACATTGGCTCCATCAATTTCTGATGAGGAGTTAATGCATCCTATATTTGTTGTGAGAGAATTTATGAGTTTGTTGCTATTCACAGCTATAAAATGTAAGCCCGTAGAGGCAAGTGAGCATGATGAGGAATGTGTAGTGAGGAAGAGCTGAGCAGATGACAAACTCTGCTATTGTATTTTCTCCCGTTGATGAATGAGATTGCCGATGCTCTGTTAGGTGGTAGCCTAGATTGGTTGGATGAACCAGGTTAAAATCTCTGTTTTTCATGGTTGAATGTTGTGTGTCTATGTTTTATTTAAATATTTCCGCTGTTGAACTCTAACAATTATAAAATCCTTTTTAAGTCTCTAACCAAACCCTTTTAAAAGGACTCTTAATGAACCCTTTTTAAATATTTTTAAAACATAAAGTGCATTTTCAATATACGACATCAACCGTTTTAATAAGGTCTCACACTCTTATGGATAACTTTATGAATCTAAAAAACAATACAACCTTTATACGCCTGCCGATAAACCTTTATTCATGCCCACCAAATAAAACTTGTCTTCTTTAATGAATGTCTTTAGTAACGTGGCTCATATGCAGGAGAGCTTGCATACTAATGCTCTTCACCACGATACAGGCTTGCCTTAGTCTGTAACGCACCCAAGGCACAAACAACGTGCGCTCACAAACGACGGGTAAGTTTATGACTTGTAACGTGGCTCCCGAGTGAGTCTCCCAGCGTTATGACTATTATTTGTGAGGTGGGCTATAGCTTAGGGAAAAACTTTTTTCTCTTACTCACGGATTACTACTAATCCGCCCTCTCTCTCGACTTTAATTTTAATGACCTTAGACCAATTTGTTGGAAAGGAAGATTGAAAAACATAAATTAACATTCATAAAATAATATGATTTTTTGCAATATGATTTTTCGCTTTGTATTGATCACACAAATTTGATTGATAAGATTTGATTACAATGAATATCATGAAAGGTATTTAACTTTTTTCATCTATAACTTTTCTAAAATACCTTGACATGTACACACTTATTCAATTACACACTTACTAAATTAGACTATAAATTAACTCGACTTGACTTACTCTCTAAATTTAACTAACTCCTCATGCTAGAGTAATTAACTTATTTTAACAAAATTCACTATTATGACAAACTAATCAACTCCATATATATTAAGGAGAATTATCAAGTGATTTTTCTTTCATTCCCATTGGTATACCCAAAGCTAGTGATTAAATATGATTTCCTAGAAAAATTAAGTATTTCTCCTATAAATTGATTAATTTATAACAAAGTGAGTTGCCATATAGAAATTATACCCAAAGCTAGTGATTAAATATGATTTCCTAGAAAAATTAAGTATTTCTCCTATAAATTGATTAATTTATAACAAAGTGAGTTACATAGAAACAAGTCCCTGCCCAAAGGCATGGCCTGCCAAGACAAAACTTGCAAATTTCAAATTTCCTTTTGCGTCATATTAGCCAGCAGCTGCCGAGAGTGGTATGTTTTAACTTCTTTTGGACGTTGCCATGATTTTTTTACCGCGAAGAAACACACTATATTTTTGTGTTGTTGGAAAATTTTCTCATATCATAGGGAGAGAGCCTCTCGAGATTGGCATACAGAAGGCATTCGAAAGCATCCCTACACGCTGGAGACATCGCTAGAATATCGCTAGCAGAAGTAGGTCCAATAGTTCAAAACATACATATATAAATATTGGATGTTTAGTAAAATTTAATTTCGTCCAAGTCAGCCCCACATTTGAAATTTTCTAATCAAGCACGCAATTTTAGCTTTTGTTACCGCTCATTAACTAAAACGCAGTAGCTGCAAACATTGATTTAGTGTCGTGTATATAGCCTAGTTTATAAAGTCAATGATATACAATACATCGAAAAGAGAGAAGACCATGAATACTTAACTTTTATAATTTCAATGATATATAATAGATCGAAAGAGAGAAGACCATGAATAGAGACATTACAGTGCATTGACTTTCTCTTATATTAATATCAAGGAGGACAAAAATTATTTTTTAAATATTCTTTATATTCATATTCAAATTTAAATGTATTTCTCTACTCTTTACTTATTATTGTGACGATAGGCATATTCATATTCAAATTTAATTATAGTGTTCTACTCTTTATTTATTATTGTGTCGAAAGGTGCATTCTACAACCCATTATGACTTTAATGTGTAAATATGTTGGAAGTCAAAATAAAAACTAGTTTTTTTAAATAAAATATAAATAAGGTTGATTTTAAAAATAAATTACATAATCATATAAATAAATAATAAAAAATAAATTTAATCAATATAAATTTAAAATATAAAGATTTTTACTAACACTAAAAAAAGAAGATATGGTAAATAAATAAAAATAAAAATAAACCACGTTATGGTAAATAAACATAACCTCTTTTTATAATTAATCCGGAGGTATGGTGAATAAATACAAATATAAATAAACTAGAGGTATGGTCAAAAAATAAAACCTCTTTTTATATTTACTCTATAAACCTCTTTATATTTACAAAAACTCAAAAAGAAGTTTTATTTAAGAGAACCCTATGAGGCAAATGCCATGGGACAAATTATTATTAATACCATGGGCCAAATACCATGGGAAAAATACCATATTTATAAAAGAGGTATAAAAAAGTAAGGTAAATATATAAAAATATATCAAATAGGAGTAGAAATCAAGATCTAATTATATTTGAAGCCTATGGACCAAATACCACAGACCAAAGTAATATTAATACCATGAATAAAAACATTATTAACCCTAATATTAATATTAAAATACTAATATTAATATTAATATTATTGTTATTATTATTACTAAATCTAATATTCATACTAATATATTATAATATTAAAATTATTAAATTTAATAACTTTATATTCATACAATATTAAGTTTTATATATATATATATATAAACTCTAGATATATATGGGAGAGAAGAACAAAGACATATGATAGAGGTCGAGAAATAGAGGGAGTGACAAGGGAGAGATGGAGATAAACTAACGGAGATGGGAGAGGAGGAATGAAGAGAGAGAGAGAAAGCAGGGGTGGTGAAGATAGAGGGAGAAAGGCGATAAAGGGAGAGATAGGAAGGACGAGAGAGGTGACTTGAGAGAGAGGAAGAGATGTGAGAGTATAGAGGATTGTAGGGGAGAGAGAGAGAGGAAAGAAAAGAGAGGGTACTTGAGAAAGGAGAGGAGAGAGGGAGGGATAGAGAGATGGATTTGGATGGGGAGAGAGTGATGGATAGAGAGATGGACTTGGAGGGCAAGAGAGGGAGGGAAGAAGAAAGACATAGAGAGTGACAAGTGGAGAGAGAGAGGGAATGACTAGGGAGATATGGAGAGAGAGTGTGTATGTTTTTGGGTGAGTTAAAGAGACAAAGAAGAAGAGATGGAGAGAATGGGGGAGAGAAGTAGAGAGAGAGGCATATAGTAACAAATTTAGAAGAGAGAGAGAGAGAGAGAGAGAGAGAGAGAGAGAGAGAGGGAGGTGGGAGAGAGAATAAGAGAGATAGTGGAGAGAGGTAGGGAGAGAGATGGAGGGGGAGAGAGATGGAGGTATGAAGAAACACATAGAGAGTGAACGTTTGAGAGAGTGAGATAAGGAGTGATAAGGAAGATGGAGGGAGAGTGAGAGAGGATAGAAGGAGGGAAGAGAAATAGAATCGGGGGAGAGTAAGGAAAGGGGAAGAGAGAGAGAGGTAGGGAGAGGAGGAGGGAGTGATATATAGATAGATTGGATAAACAGAGTGTATGTTTTGGGGTCAATGTAGAGAGACAAAGCGAGATAGATATATAGATGGAAGGTGAACAAAAAGAAGAGATATATAGAAACATGGAGGGAGGGACAAAGAGATTGGTAAATATGGAGTGAGCGATTGTGTGTGTTTGTGGGTCTGAAATAAAGAGACAAATAAGGAAAGATGGAGGGACATATAGATATATATGGAGGGCGGAGAGAGGGAAGAATATTTCATACAATAGATGCATTGATTTCAGTGTAGATGGTGATTTCTAAACCTATTTGATTGCTTGTACTAGATGCATTGATTTTAGTGTAGATTTTGATTTATAATGATATTTGATTACTTGCATTAGATGCATTGATTTAAATGTAGATGATTTCTAACTCTATTAGATGGCTTGCACTAAATTCATTGATTTGGGTGTAGATGGTGATTTCTAATCCTATTTGATTTATTGCACTAAATGCATTCATTTCAGTGTAGATGGTGATTTATAATCCTATTTGATTGTTTGCGCTAGATGCATTTATTTTAGTGTATATGTTGGTTTCTAATCCTATTTTCTTACTCCCACTAGATGCATTGATTTGAGTGTAGATGTTGATTTCTAATCCTACATGATTACTTTCTTTAGATACATTTATTTTTGTGTAGATGTTGTTTTCTAATCTTATTTGATCTCTTGCATTAGATGCAATGATTTCAGTGTATATGTTCATTTTGGATTTGATGTAATTGGATGTATGATGGTACATTAATTTTAAAGTCATTGGATTAATACTGTGCATTGATTTCAGTGTAAGAACAAAACATTATTGATTATGTAGAACGATTTTTGTGTTATAGTAATTAAACCTAATAATATTGGAGAGCAAGAGAGACAAGGTATGATTGGGTAGAGAGACGCATTCTACAGCCCAGTATGACCCAGATATGTAAGTATGTCGGAAGCCAAAATAAAAACTATTTTTTTTAATAAAATATAAATAATGTCGGCTTTAAAAATAAATTACATAATCATATAGATAAATAATAAAAAATAATTTTAAACAGTATAAATTTAAAATATGAAGATTTTTAGTAACAATAAAAAAAGATATGTGGAAAATAAATATAAATATAAATAAACCAAGGTATGGTAAATAAACAAAACCTTTTTTAGACTTAATCCGGAGGTATGGTGAATAGATACAAATATAAATAAACTAGAGGTATGCTAAATAAATCAAAACTCTTTTTATATTTACTTTATAAACCTCTTTATATTTACAAAAACTCAAAAAGAAGTTTGATTTAAGTGAACCTTATGAGCCAAATGCCTTGGGACAGATTACTATTAATACCATGGGCCAAATACCATGGGATAGATACCATATTTTTAAAAGAGGTATGAAAAAATAAGGTAAATAAATAAAAATATATCAAATAGGAGTAGAAATCAAGATCTAATTATATTTGAAGCCTATGGATCGAATAGCATAGAACAAATTAATAATAATACCTCACGAAAAAAAAAACATTATTAACCCTAATATTAATATTAAAATATTAATATTAATATAAATATTATTGTTATTATTATTACTAAATGTAATATTCATATTAATATATTATAATATTAAAATTATTAAATTTAATAACTTTATATTAATACAATATTAAATTTGTTATATATATATAAACTCTAGATATATATGGGAAGGATGAACAAAGACATATGATAGAGGTTGAGAATGAGGGAGTGACAAGGGAGAGGTGGAGATAAACTAAAGGTGAGGGGAGAGGAGGGGTGAAGATAGAGGGAGGCAGTCAATAAAGTGAGAGAGAGGAAGAGAGTGATGGGGGAATATAGAGTATTGTAGGGGAAAGAGAGAGTGAGTGATGGGGGAAGAAAGAGGGAGGTAGGAGAGAAATGGAGAGAGAGGAAGGAAAAGAGATTGTACTTGAGAGAGAGGAGGAGAGAGGGCATGATAGAGATATGGAGTTGGATGGGGAGAGAGGGAGGGATAGATAGATGGAGCTCGATGGGGAGATAGGGAGGGATGAAGAAAGACATATAGAGTGACAAGTGGAGAGAGAGGGGGAGTGAAAAGGGAGAGATGGAGAGAGAGTGTTTATGTTTACAGGTGAGATAAAGAGACAAAGAAGAAGATAAGGAGAGAATGGGGGAGAGAAGTAGAGAAATAGACATATAGTAACAAAGTTAGAAGGTGAAGATAGATAGAGATAGAGAGAGAGAGAGAGGGAGAGAGAAAGTAAGAGATAGTGTATAGTGGAGAGAGGTATGGAGAGAGATGGAGATGGATGGGGAGAGAGATGGAGGTATGAAGAAAGACATAGAGAATGAACGTTTGAGAGAGAGAGATAAGGAGTGATAAGGAAGATGAGGGAGACAGAGAGGATAGCAAAGTGAAGAGATATAATCGGGGGAGAGTGAGGGAAAGGGAGGAGAGAGAGAGGTAGGGAGAGGAGGAGGGAGTGATATAGATAGATTGGATAAATAGAGTGTATGTTTTGGGGTCGATATAGAGAGACAAAGCGAGATAGGTATATAGATGGAAGGTGAAAAAAAATAAGATATATATGGATACATGGAGGGTGGGACAAAGAGATTGGTAAATACAGAGTGAGAGATTGTGTGTGTTTGTGGGTCTGAGATAAAGAGAAAAAGAAGGAGAGATGGAGGGATATATATATATATATATATATATATATATATATGAAGGGCAGAGAGAGGGAAGAATATTTCATACAATGGATGCATTGATATCGGTGTAGATGGTAATTTCTAATCTTGTTTGATTGATTGCACTAGATGCATTTATTTCAATGTAGATGATTTCTAACTCTATTTGATGGCTTGCACTAAATGCATTGATTTGAGTGTAGATGGTGATTTCTAATCCTATTTGATTACTTGCATTAGATGCATTAATTTCAATGTAGATGCTAATTTATAATTATATTAGATTGAATACACTATATGCATTGATTTCAATATAAATTATTTCTAATCCTATTTGATTTCTTGCACTAAATGCATTGATTTCAGTGTAGATGGTGATTTATAATTCTATTTGATTGCTTGCCCTAGATGCATTTATTTTAGTGTACATGTTGGTTTCTAATTATATTTTCTTACTTCCACTAGATGCATTGATTTGAGTGTAGATGTTGATTTCTAATCCTATATTATTACTTGGCCGTAGTCTAAAAAAGCAATAGAATAGCCTAGAATCCGGTAAAGATTTTTTTAAAATCTGGCAAAGATTTATCAGAATCCTGTTCATAGTTGTTAAACTTCAATATTTTGGGTTCCCTAAGGGTTTTTGATAGTGATGAATCCATTTCCACTATCGAAAATGCAATTCAAACAATACAACTACCTGAATTTTTGATTTTTTTTACCAGATTCCGGCAAAAAGGTGTCGTCCAGGCTATTCGGTATGCTGGGTAAACAACTTCAATTACTTGCATTAGATACATTGATTTTGTGTAGATGTTGTTTTCTATTATTATTTGATCTCTTTCATTAGATGCATTGATTTCACTATATATGTTGATTTCCGATATGATGTAATTGGATGTATGATGGTACTTTAATTTTAAAGTCATTGGGTAAATACTGTGCATTGATTTCAGCTTAAGCACAAAACATTATTGACAATGTAGAATGATTTTTGTGTTATAGTAATTAAACCTAATAATATTGGATAGCAAGAGAGACAATGTATGATTTTGCAGAGAGGTGCATTCTATAGCCAGTATGACCCCGAAAATAAAAACTAATTTTTTAAAATAAAATATAAATAATGTCGCTTTAAAAATAAATTACATAATCATATAAATAAATAATAAAAAATAAATTTAAACAATATAAATTTAAAATATGAATATTTTTACTAACACTCAAAAAAGAGATATGGTAAATAAATAAAAATATAAATAAACCAAGGTATGATAAATAAAGAGAAACCTCTTTTTATAATTAATCCAGAGGTATGGTGAATAAATACAAATATAAATAAGCTAGAGGTATGGTAAATAAATAAAAATTCTTTTTATATTTACTCTATAAACCTCTTTATATTTACAAAAACTCAAAAAGTGGCTTTATTTAAGTGAACCCTATGAGCCAAATGCCATGGTACAAATTATTATTACTACCATGGGCCAAATACCATGGGAAAAGTACCATATTTATAAAAGAGGTATAAAAAAGTAAAGTAAATAAATAAAAATATATCAAATAGGAGTAGAAATCAAGATCTAATTATATTTGAAGCCTATGGACCAAATACCATAGACCAAATTAATAATAATACCATGAAAAAAAAATTATTAACCCTAACGTTAATATTAAAATATTAATATTAATACTAATATTATTGTTATTATTAGTACTAAATCTAATTTCATACAAATATATTATAATATTAAAATTATTAAATTTAATAAAGTTATATTAATACAATATTAAATTTGTTATATATATATATATATATATATATATATATATATATATATTAACTCTAGATATATGCGTGATGTCATGTTAGGATGCACATAACTATATATATATATATATATATATATATATATATATATTAACTCTATATATATATGGTAGGGAAGAACAAAGACATATGATAGAGGTCGAGAAATAGAGGCAGTGACTAAAGAGAGATAGATGGTAACTAAAAAGAGGGGGAGAGGAGTAATGAAGAAAGAGAGAGTTGTGGGTGGTAGAGGGAGGCACGTGATAAAGGGAGAGAGATGACTTGAGAGAGAGAAAGAGAGTGATGTGGGAATACAGAGGATTGTAGGGGGGAGAGAGAGAGAGAGAGGGAGAGAGAGGGAGAGAGAGTGAGTGATGGGGGAAGAAAGAGGGGAGGTAGAGAAAGGGAGAGAGAGGAAAGAAAGACGAGGGGACGGAGAGAGGAGAGGAGAGAGGGAGGGATAGAGAGATGGACTTGGGAGGGAAGAGAGGGAGGGAAGAAGAAAGACATAGAGAGTGACAATGGAGAGAGAGAGGGAGTGACTAGGGATATATGTGAGAGAGAGAGTGTGTATGTTTTGGGGTGAGTTAGCAGACAAAGAAGAAATGTGGAGAGAATGGGGGAGAGAAGTAGAGAGAGAGACATATAGGAATAAAAGATAGAAGGTCTATAGAGAGAGAGAGAGAGAGAGAGAGAGAGAGAGAGAGAGAGGAGGGAGAGAAATTAAGAGAGATAGTGGAGAGAGGTAGGGAAAGAGAGATGGTGATGGAGGGGGGAGAGATGGAGGTATGAAGAAAGACATAGAGAGTGAAAATTTGAGAGAGAGAGAGATAAGGAGTGATAAGAAATATGGACAGAGAGTGAGATTGGATAGCAGGAGGGAAGAGAGATAGAATCGAGGGAGAGTGAGGGAAGGGGAAGAGAGAGAGAGATAGGGAGAGGAGGAGGGAGTGATATATAGATAGATTGGATAAACAGAGTGTATGTTTTGGGGTCGATAAACAGAGACAAAATGAGATAGATATATAGATGGAAGGTGAACAGAAAGAAGAGATATATGGAAACATGGAGGGAGGGACAAAGAGATTGGTAAATATGGAGTGAGAGATTGTGTGTGTTTGTGGGTCTCGGATAAAGAGACAAAGAAGGAGAGATGGAGGGACACATAGATCTATATGGAGGGCGGAGAGAGGGAAGAATATTTCATAAAATAGATGCATTCATTTCGGTGTAGATGGTGATTTCTAATCCTATTTGATTTCTTGCACTAGATGCATTGATTTCAGTGTAGATTTTGATTTATAATGATATTTGATTACTTGCAGTAGATGCATTGATTTCAATGTAGATGATTTCTAACTCTATTTGATGGCTTGCACTAAATGCATTGATTTGAGTGTAGATGGTGATTTCTAATCCTATTTGATTGCTTGCACCAGATGCATTAATTTCAACGTAGATGTTGATTTATAATTATATTTGATTGGCTACAATATATGCATTGATTTCAATATAAATTATTTTTAATGCTATTTGATTTATTGCACTAAATGCATTGATTTCAGTGTAGATGGTGATTTATAATCCCATTTGATTTCTTGCACTAGATGCATTTATTTTAGTATATATGTTGGTTTCTAATCCTATTTTCTTACTTCCACTAGATGCATTGATTTGAGTGTAGATGTTGATTTCTAATCCTATATGATTACTTGCATTAGATACATTGATTTTTGTGTAGATGTTGTTTTCTAATCTTATTTGATCTCTTGCATTAGATGCACTGATTTCATTGTATATGTTGATTTCCGATTTGATGTAATTGGATGTATGATTTTACATTAATTTTAAAGTCATTGGATTAATATTGTGCATTGATTTCAGTGTAAGCACAAAAAATTATTGACAATGTGGAATGATTTTTGTGTTATAGTAATTAAACCTAATAATATTCAAGAGCAAGAGAGACAAGGTATGGTTTTTACCACAACTCCAGCTAAATATTTAAATGGTTTATGATTTATGATTTATAGTGTCTTTTTCATATAATCGATATGAAAATATGACAACTAACAAGGAAGACAATTAGAATAGTAGAAGAAAACAGTTTGATACTGATCGCAATGAAGGATATTTGTAACTACATTCTTATTATTCACATTTTCTATCATTCAATATTATTACATTGTCACTTTTCACTCAAAAATTTGATTTCATCATTAAAGTTATTTTACAATAGTTATCATCTCAACAATCTGAGATAACTAAGAAAATTTAAAATTAAAATGACTTTATAAATATCAAACATATTTAGCATATTCAAAATGGTTATATTAATATTACATGTATTTACATATTATTCATAAAATTAATCATATGTTCCTCATATTATCGATAGATTTTATTTGGTCACACACCACTGAAACCAGCCTAGATCCATCTTAACTATGGATCTATCAAGGGCTGAGAGGGATCAAATCTCTTGAGATTCAAACCTTTCCTCAAGTTTAAAATCAAAAAATAAATTTGCACCTCAAGAGATTTGATCCCTTTCGGCACTTGATAGATCCATATTTAAGATGGATGTAAGCTAGTAAGTATTTATTTTACGTCTCACAATGTCGGTTCAATTATTAATGATATTGTTGTTATGAATTAAAATATATATTGAATTAGGAGTTTTATTTCTTAAGAAAAACTATAATGCACATGAATGCAAGCATGGAATTAACATATGTATTAGCATACCAAATATTGTACATAAGGTAACTTGTTGCATGGACATTTATGGGGTACCTGCCTAAACTTAGTGATGTGGTACCTCGCATGAGGGGCACGTGCTAGAGAATTTAATTATACATAGTACCCGATGCATCCATCCGAGCTAATTTCTTCACAGGACTAACTGAAAACACTTTATGCCAAGATTTCTTGATTTTATTTCGAGCTTGCTAGATTGATTGTTGCTTGCTGGTCGATTAGACCAGGGCTTGCTCGATGGATAGTGAGATAGAGAGTCGGTTAGTTACCTGGGGATTTTTCTTGAGCTTGATGAACAAGGCTATATATCATAATGTAAGTATTATCTATGGTTTAATCATAATGTAAGTACATCCATGGTAATAGCACTATATATGCCTAATTGTGTCAGTTGCAGTATAAGGTTGACTCGGATCAACTGAATAAGAAATTGACCCCGTGGTCCATTCAAAATAATGTCAAGGATATTTCAACCCGAGTAAACTTCACAACAAACAATTGCAACATCGTGGGTTTGATTCCGTCATTCTTCGGCAGCGTGCTCCCCATCATGCATGCGTTGTGTATGGATTTCAACAACCTCACTAGCACCATACCAAAGACAATATCGGTGAGTAATATTGAGGTTTTTTTGGTTGAATGATCAATTAAGTACACTTACTCAGCTCTGTAGTTAGTCAAATGATTTCACAGGTCCCATTCCTGACCTTAGTAAGTGTGTTTCCTCAACATTCTACTTCAAAGTCCGAGTTGCTGAAGATTACTATAGGGGAATGTCATAATGTTGTGGACACGACCAGCGATACATAGAGCAGGATGAGAAAGAAAGCACAATAAGTGCCTGGCATGTTTACGGGTCATGAAGCACCATAAGAGTTAGCCAAGGAATGGGAGGGAGGGCATACAAAATTAATCATGGAAAATTGTAATGGTGAAACACATTGGGTTTCTTGTGTATCGAGAGAGTCAAGGCTTTTAGGTAGGAGCAGGGCACTGGCCTATCAAACCAAGGTAGTAAGGCTGGTGCTAGGTGGTGGGTTGGCTTGGTATCATGCTCTGAGTGCTCCTTACTATCGCATCGTGGGTTGGAAGGAGTGCAAAGGATCAATTAGCGGGTTGGGATTAGACGGACTAACCTTCCCTTTATCTTATTAGGTGTTTTATAATACTTTATAAAGACATATTATTACTTGGTACCACTATTGATCTTGTTGTGGCCAATAATATTAATATTAATATTATTGTTATTATTATTATTAAATATAATATTCATACGAATATATTATAATATTAAAATTATTAAATTTAATAGCTTTATATTAATAAAATATTAAATTTTTTATATATTATTTACTCTAGATATATATGGGAGGGAAGAACAAATAAATATGATAGAGGTAGAGAAATAGAGGGAGTGACAAGGAAGAGATGGAGATAAACTAAAGGAGAGGGGAGAGGAAGAATGAAGAGAGAGAGAGAGCAGGGGTGGTGAAGATAGAGGGAGGAAGGAAATAAAGGGAGATAAAGGAAGGATGAGAGAGGTGACTTGAGAGAGAGGAAGAGAGTGATGTGGGAATAAAAACGATTCTAGGGGAAAGGGGGAGAGAGAGAGAGAGTGAGTGATGGGGGAAGAAAGAGGGAGGTAGGAGAGAAAGGGAGAGAGAGGAAATAAAAGAGAGGGGACTTGAGAGAGGAGAGGAGAGAGGGAGGGATAGAGAGATGGATCTGGATGGGGAGAGAAGTAGTTATAGAGAGATGGAATTTGAGGGCAAGAGAGGAAGGGAAGAAGAAAGACATAGAGAGTGACAAGTGGAGAGAGAGAGGGAGTGACTAGGGAGATATGGAGAGAGAGTGTGTATGTTTTGGGGTGACTTAAAGAGAAAAAGAAGAAAAGATGGAGAGAATGGGCGAGAGAAGTAGAGAGAGGCATATAGTAACAAAGTTATAGGAGAGATAGAGAGAGGTGGGAGAGAAAGTAAGTGTTGGAAATGTTGTCATTGATGGAAAAAGAGATGACAAAGGTGTAACACCCGAAAACATCACCAAGGAGAGGTTGCAAAAGAGTGGAGTAAGAGCATCAAGGAGCAGACAGACTGCATATAACCTCGGCTAACTGCAGAGAGCTGCATAGGGGAAGAAGGCCATCAGATTGAAGATTTGGCCAACCAGTGGTTGTAATTCAATCCATTGTGTAAATAAGAAATGTTTCTGCATATTTGTGTCTTGTGGATTTAATTTATGTGCGAATGTATATTTGCTCTGCTTGAATTAGTTTGTGTGAATATGTGCATGCGTCCTGGTGGAGAATAATCGAAACCACGAGTGAAAGGCAGAGGAACCTGAGCGCAACGGAATAGGGCGTTGATGAACAGAACCTTGGAAGCACAAAATAATGGAGATGTGCGTTATACATATGGTAGGACCGTGTTGAAATGTGAGGGAACAAGGGCCACTTATAAAGGAGCGGAACACACAAAAGTGCAGAACAAGGCAAGGACGGAACCTGGAGTAGGGAACCGTGACCGAAGGAACAGTAACGACGGTTTAGAGCTGAAAGGTGGGTTTCATCGCACCACCTATCGTCTGCAAGCGGTATTTGAAGAGTTGCGAGCGATTCCATAGAAAGCTCGACGCGTGTCCCCAACCGACATTGCGAAACCGCCATCCACTACGCGCCATCGCGCGTTAACTATCGACCAAAGACTCGGTGTGATATTGATACATACCGTTGATCTGGAGGCTCAATCTCTAACGGTGATCGCTCACAGGATTTGCACGAAGTTTAATAAACGGTACGGTGTATGCATTCCGCGATTGTATTGTGGGGTCGGGGCGAAGATATATGTAATGAATTCGGTTTATTAATGTCAGTCGACGTATTGTAACCTTAGCATAAGGTTCGATGGAAAATATTAAAAGAGTTTAATTAAGGCTGAACTGTGTATGGTGGCACCTCGTGGTAAGGCCATAAGCCTATGGTTGAGGGTTACACGGATGATTCGAGCCAGTTAATACCTTGGGTTTAATAACCAGCGGAAGGGTGAATTAACCCACACACACCTAGTGTTAGTTGCATGGAGTCATGAGAAGATGGACTATTGAGTTATGTGGCCAAGAGATTGTAATATGGTGCAATTATATTATATAGGCGCAAGGTTGAGAATGTCATTCCAGAATTCTGTAATTCCGGAGGCCTCGTATATTGGTTCAAGAGTTAGTCATCAACCCCCGCAGAATTTAAAAGGAATGGTTCAATATATCCGAAGGTTTGGATATAGTTCAAAGCATTTTATATATATATTGATATGTTACAGTACGCATGAAGAAGTCGTATATACTCGTGGTGGAGTAACATTTGGTTAGTAGGGAAGGTCTATATGGTATGATTGGTTCATATCAAGGACGCGAATAAGAGTGACAGTGACCATTGGTTGATAGTAGAGCTCCCACGGAAAAGAAGTGAAAATGAGATGTTACATACATATACTAACTTTGAAATTAATATCTCAAATCTATGAGATTTGAGATATTAACACTCTCAGATTTAAGTGTTTAATTTGCCAGCGTAGAATAAAGTGGTGTTGTGAGATTGCCCAGATTTAAAATCAGCTGTTATATTAAAAAGCAGTTATATATGCAACAGGTGCACAAAAGTACAGTGAACAGGTGAATAAACACAGGGATGAAAATGTGGGACTAACAGAGATAAACAAAGAATGTAGGAACTGAAAAAGTCATAGGAATTTTTGCAGGCATGATGAACGGAAATATACAGATCAGTCACTCAACAGCAGCAGAAAAGACAAATCCAATAAAGCCAAAGTTCAGAAAAAGAGCTGAGTGATATTGAAATGTGTAACTGAAAATGTAAATATTTTTGTTGTTTATATTGTTTGTGATGCAAAGGCAAGTATCCTAAGGAAAAGAAAAAATCCCACTGTAGCATGGAAATTTGTACATATTGTTGTAATTTTAAAAATGAGTTGGATAAAGGAATAAGAAGACAGAAGCCAAAGAGTCATGACTGTTCACTCCAAATTATTTATGAAATACAAACAATCATGTGAGGAACTCTATATATAATATCACATTGATATGCACATGAGAGGTTTTTAGAGAGAGTAAATCTAGAGAAGGCAGAATATAGAAGTGTGAGGAAGAGAAGATTAAGAGAAGAAGAACAGAAAGAGAAGCTACAGAACAGAGATGATATCTGAGGTAAATCAACAAACATTTAGTTTGATAAATTTGAGGAAGTTGGAGCTTCCCTATCAAGTTGCAGCTTGATAGCTGTCAGTTGTAGCTGACTGAGGTTGGAGCCTCCTGTAGGTTGGTGCCTGCAGAAAATTGAAGGGAGTTGGTGCTTCCTTGCAAGTTGTAGCTTGAAAAATTGAGGTTGGAGCCTCCTGTAGGTTGGTGCCTGCAGAAAAACAGTGGTGAGAGGGAGTTGGAGCTTGCCTTTGCATCACAACAATAATAAGATGTGGTTTTCTCCCTTTATGGGTTTCCACTTACATCTGCTGTCTCTGTGTGTGTTTCTTATGTGTTGATGTGATTCTTTCAATCTGCTTAATTGTTTGCTGCTCTCAACATAAGTATGGTGTCACATTAATTTAATATTGGCTGCAACATTTTAAGATTGTTCACATATTAAGCTGTAAATAAGTTTGGTGAAAATTTTAAAATACTTATGTATGTATTAAACTGATTCAGTCCCCCCCCCCCTCAGTTTAATTAAAGATTCAACAATTGGTATCAAAGCCAAGTTCCTTTGTACCAGTCTAACAACTGAAAGGAGATCCTAGGTTCCAAAGATGGCGAGTAAATAAGGATGCTCAACCAATAAAGCCCCTTTTTTCACTGGTGAAAATTATGCTTTCTGGAAAATTAGAATGAGGACATACATAATGTCTCTAGGAATAGAAGTCTGGGCTGCTGTGGAATTAGGATATGCCCCAAAGGCAACTGACACAGAGAAAGAAACAAAACAAGATTTTGTGGCTAACGCAAAAGCCATGAATGCCATCCTGAATGGATTGTGTGAAGCAGAGTTTATCAAAGTAATGCACAAAGACACTACCAAAGAAATGTGGGATACTCTGGAGAACATCCATGAGGGGGACAAGAAAGTAAAGACTGCCAAACTTCAAGTCTACAGAGCCCAGTTTGAAAACTTAAAAATGGATGATGATGAAGACATTGCTAGCTTCTTTCTAAAGGTTGCAGAAATAGTAAATAACATGAAGGCTCTAGGTGAAAACATAAAAGAAGTTGTAATTGTACAAAAGATTCTAAGATCTCTTCCACCCAGGTTTAATCCCAAGGTATCTGCAATAGAAGAAACAGCTAATTGGGAGACCTTGACCATGAACCAGCTACTTGGAAATTTAACAGCATATGAGATGAGGCTCCCACAGAAGAAGCCAAGTACGAGGGAGGCAACCTTTAAAACAGAAAAGAAGAAAGAAGAAGAGGAAGACATATGCTCTTGCTCGGATGAAGAAGAGGCAAAATTTGTCAAGAAATTGGATAGAGGCTCAGGTAAATACAAAGGTAAACTTCCTTTCAAATGCTTTAACTGTGGAAGAGTTGGACACTATGTTGCTAAGTGTCCTCACAAGAAAGTAAGGAATCAGGCTCTAGAGTCAGAGAAAAATAAATCAAAGAACTGGCAGAAAGGAAAGAAGTTCAGCAGAAAATATTTTTATGCTCAACAAGATAGCAATACATCTGAAGATTCAGATGAACCCTCAAGTGAGGAAGGAACCTCTGAATTCTTATTGATGGCCATAGAAGAACTTGAAGGACTCCTGCTAGAAGATAAAGAAGAAGAAGGGGAAAATGACCTTGAGGGGGAGCTAAGAAGTGCTCTGGAGGAGATTGAAAGACTCAAACTGAAGTGCAGAAAACAAAAGGACATTCTTCTCAAGTATGTAAGAGAAGAACAAAACTCAGAAGTCCTCATGCAGCTAAAGGTAGAGCTTGAAGAAGCCAAGAAGATAGAAGACATGTTACTTCAGCAAATCAAGGATAAAACCCGAGAACAAGAGAAGCTGGAAGAAGAAGTAGTATGTCTCAAGAAGAAACTAGAAAATGCTCAAAGGAAAGTGGTTATAAACTCTTCTCAAACAACAAGCTCTAGTAAGTTGAATTAAATTTTGGTTGCTCAAAGATCCCCTATGATAAAAACTGGAATAGGCTATGAAGGAGAATCAAGTAAAGGCAAAGAAAAGGTTGACAAAGAGATTAATTTTGTAAAAGCAAAGAAGAATGATGAAGCAGCTCAAACAATTCCTATAAAAGAAGAAACCTGTAATAAGGAAGACAGAGATCAGAAGAAACCACTAGTAGCAAAGAATATAATAAATACTAAGACCCCTGAGTATGTAAAATTTGGAAACCATCAAAGGAGATTCTTCCCTCCTATGAAGAATGCCACCTGTTATGCTTGCCACAAGCTGGGACACATTGCTGCATATTGTCATACAAGGAGGAGTAATTCAAACCTGCAAAAGATGCAAACAGTGAAGAGACTGCCTCAAGCAAACAAATGGAAAAGACAACCTTACATCAGGTATGCAAACAGTTTCTATGGTTACTGTTTTTATTGTAAGGAATTTGGCCATAAAATCATTGAGTGTAGAAAGTATGGAAAAATATTGATGTTTAACACCTTAAGGAGGTTTATGAATCAAAGAAATTTTTTTCATAATCATAATTCTACAAAAATTATGATCAAATTTTGTGTATGCAATCAAGTTGGACATATACCTTCCAAATGTCCTCTAAGAAGATGTAGTTCATCACCTCACAAAAGATACCAAACAAAAGGATGCCTCCAGTGGAAAAAGAAGGAGAATAAGTGTGACCTGGCTCTAACTGCTCAAGATCTGAAAAGCCAATGGTATTTGGACAGTGGCTGCTCTAAACACATGACAGGAGACAAAAGAAAGTTTATAACTCTTGATGAAAAGAAATCTGGAAATGTTACTTTTGGCAATGATAAATCAGGTAAGATCAAGGGAAAAGGCTCAGTCAGCATAGACAATGGCAGAGGAAAGGCCCAAGATGTACTATTTGTAGATGGGCTGAAAGAAAATTTACTAAGTGTCAGTCAGATGTGTGACAAAGGTTGTGAAGTTCTTTTTAGAGCACAAGATTGTGAAGTCAGATCAAGCACCACAGGTAAGACTCTGCTCAAAGGTGTTCGAACAGAGAGCAATGTTTACATCGTGAAGGAGAAAGATGAAGCATGCCATCTTAGAAAACTTGAGGAGTCATGGTTATGGCATAGGAGATTAGGACATCTCAGCTTCGATCATATTATCAGACTGAGCAAAAAGAAAGCGGTCAGAGACATGCCATAAATAAAAAGGCCTTCTAATACCATATGCAAACCATGTCAATTGGGTAAACAGACCTATACATCTTTCAAGGCCAAAGATGAGGTATCAACAAGTAGACCACTCCAGCTTGTGCACATGGATCTGTGTGGACCTACAAGAACTAAAACACCAAGTGGAGAATCCTACTTCATCCTAATAATCGATGATTTCTCCATAATGACATGGGTTGCATTTCTCAAGAATAAATTGGAAGCTCTGGACAAATTCAAAATATTCAAAGCATTAGCTGAAAATTAGACAGGTTGCAAGCTAAAATGCATCAGATCAGATAGAGGAGGTTAATTCACTGATTATGTCTTTGCAGACCTATTCAATGAACATGGCATAAAACAACAATTTACTATTGCAGGGACACCTCAGCAGAATGGAGTAGCAGAGAGACAAAACAGATCCGTTCAACAAATTTCCAGAGCCATGATGTAAGAGAATAATATTCCTCAAACCTTCTGGGCAGAAGCAGTACACACAGTGGTGCATAGCCTTAATAAAGCTCACTTAAGGCCAAGCAGTGACAAGACTCCCTATGAACTATGGCATGGAAAGCCAACTTCAATCAAACATTTCAGAATCTTTGGTAGCAAGTGTTACATAAATAATAATGATGAAAATCTTGGAAAATTTGATGCAAGAGCAGATGAAGGAATATTTCTAGGGTATGCATCCAAAAGCAAAGGGTACAGGTGCTACAACAAGACTCTTCAAAAAATAGTAGAAAGCATTGATGTGAGATTTGATGAAGAACTTCCAAACAATACAAGGGATACAGACTGCTGCAGTCCATCAGACAACCATGAAGAAGAAAACCAAGATGATGAGGAAACAAGCAAGACAACAGAAGATACAGAGCTGAGTTCTAAAGCTCCCTCAAGATATACTCAGAAGAACCATCCTGAAGATCATATCATTGGAGACAAGATAATAGGGGTCCAAACAAGAAGGCAGCTAACAGAACAAACTGAAGAGGTATACATAGCCATGTTGTCACAAATAGAGCCAAAGAAATTTGAAGAAGCTAGCAAGGACAAGTCTTGGGTAAATGCTATGAATGAAGAATTGGACCAAATTGAGAAAAACAATACCTGGGAATTAGTTCCTAGACCCATTGAGAAAAATGTCATAGGCTCAAGATGGGTATTCAAGAATAAAATGAATGAGCAAGGACAGGTAATCAGGAATAAATCCAGACTAGTTTGCAAAGGATATTCACAAATTGAAGGACTTGATTATGATGAAATATTTTCTCCTGTAGCCAGAATGGAAGCCATCATAATGTTTCTGGCCTTTGCATGCTACCAAAACTTCAAAGTATATCAAATGGATGTAAAATCTGCATTTCTAAATGGAGACTTAGAAGAATAAGTCTACATGGAACAGCTAGAAGGCTTCTCATTGAAAGACAAAGAAGACTATGTGTGCAGACTGAAGAAGGCTCTATATGGACTGAAACAAGCTCCTCGTGCTTGGTACTCAAGACAGGATAAATATTTACAAAAAAAAGGCTTTAAGAGAGGTGGAGTAGACAGTAATCTATATATAAAAGCCCATGAAAATGAACTCCTGATTGTTGTTGTATATGTTGATGACATTATGTTTGGAAGAAACAAAGATGAACTAGCAAAAGGATTTGCAGAAGAGATGAAATCAGAGTTTGAAATGTCCATGATTAGAGAGCTCAGTTTCTACTTAGGACTTCAAATTCAACAAAAGAACACAGGCACATTCGTCTCATAGGAAAAGTACTTAAAAGAAATGTTGGAAAAGTTCAAAATGGAGGACTGCAAACCTGTGTCAACTCCCATAATCACGGGATGCAAGCTGTGTGCTGATGATGGTCTGCAAATATAGATAAAAAACTCTACAGATCTATGATAGGAAGTCTGTTGTATCTGACAACATCAAGACCAGACATCATGCTAGCAGTAGGACTAGTGGCTAGATATCAAGCAACACCTAAACAAAACCATCTTCTGGTAGTAAAAAGAATATTCAAATATCTACAAGGAACAGCACAATATGGACTCTGGTATCCTAAAGGTAAAAGCTTCACTTTGACAGCATACATAGACGCAGATTGGGCCAGCTGTGTAGATGACAAGAAAGGCACAAGTGGAGGTGCTTTCTATCTAGGAGAAAGTCTGGTGGCATGGTTAAGCAAGAAACAAACATCTATCTCTTTGTCTACAGCTGAAGCAGAATATATAGCAGCAACAACATGTTGTACATAAGTCATGTGGATGAAGCAAACCCTCCAAGACGTGAAGGTAAGTATTGATGAACCTGTCTCAATCAAATGTGATAATACAAGTGCTATAAGTATATCTAAAAATCATGTGCTTCACTCAAAAACTAAGCATATCCCAATCAAGTATCATTTTCTCCGAGAACAAGTGGCTCAGAAGATAGTAAAGCTGGAGATATGTGCCAACAAAAGTAAAGACAACTGATATATTTACCAAACCTCTTGCTAGAGAACCATTGGAATATTTGAGAGATAAACTAGGGGTAGTATCTGTAGATGCTACTCTCTGATATGAAGAGAAAGCACAGTTTCAGGGGGAGAACAGAAATGAAAATATCATTCCAGGGGGAGATCAGCCAGAAAGGAAAGCATGAAACAGGTCCTCGGGGTCAAAGGATTATGGAAATAATACACCCAGCATACAAGAGTCAATGAAAAGGCTAAAGGATAAGAATTTTATATTTAATCCAAAGTTAGGAGAAGCAGGGTACAAATTCAGAAGATCTCAGAGAGAGGAAATGCAGAAAGCAAAAAGGAAATGAGCAACCCTTTGCCATTGATGTCAAAGGGCGAGGAAAAGAAAAAAGGGGGCTTCTATAAGGCAAATAGAAGAAGAGCTAGCAACAGAAGGAAGGGTCCTAAAAATAAAACAGAAGAAGTATATTGCCATCAATGCTAAAGGGGGAGAGTGTTGGAAATGTTGTCATTGATGGAAAAAGAGATGACAAAGGAGGAACACCTGAAAACATCAGTCAAGGAGCAGAGGAGGCAAAAAGAGGAGTAAGGAGCAGCATCAAGGAGCACAGACCTGATTAGAAAGCCGCACAGACCTGCTTGAATCTGCAGAGAGCTGCATAGAGGAATAAGGCCATCAGATTGAAGATTTGGCTAGCCAGTGCGTCCTGGTGGAGAATAATCGGAACCACGAGTGAAAGGCAGAGGAACCTTAGCGCAACGGAATAGGGCATTGATGAACGAAACCTTGGAAGCACAGAGTAATGGAGCTGTGCGTTATACATATGGTAGGACCGTGTTGAAATTTCAAGGAACAAGGACCACTTATAAAGGAGCGGAACACACAAAAGTGCGGAACAAGGCGAGGACGGAACCTGGAGTAGGGAACCGTGATCGAAGGAACAGTAACGGCGGTTTAGAGCTGAAAGGTGGGTTTCATTGCACCACCTATCATCGGCAAGCGGTATTTGAAGAGTTGCGAGCGATTCCATAGAAAGCTCGATGTGTGTCCCCGACCGACATTGCAAAACCGCCATCCACTGTGCGCCATCGTGCGTTAACTATCGACCAAAGACTCGGTGCGATATTGATACATACTGTTGATCTGGAGGCTCAATATCTAACGGTGATCACTCGCAGGATTTGCACGAAGTTTAATAAACGATACGGTGTATGCATTCCGCGATTGTATTGTGGGGCCGATGCGGAGATATATGTAATGAATTCAGTTTATTAATGTCAGGTGACGTATTGTAACCTTAGCATAAGGTCCGATGGAAAATATTAAAAGAGTTTAATTAAGGTTGAACTGTGTATGGTGGCACCTCGTGGTAAGGCCATAAGCCAGTGGTTGAGGGTTACACGGATGCTTCGGGCCAGTTAATACCTTGGGTTTAATAACCAACGGAAGGGTGACTTAACCCTCACACACCTAGTGTTAGTTGCATGGAGTCATGAGAAGATGAACTATTGAGTTATGTGGCCGAGAGATTGTAATATGGTGCAATTATATTATATGGGCACAAGGTTGAGAATGTCATTCCAGAAGTCTATAATTCCGGAGGCCTCGTATATTGGCTCAAGAGTTAGTCATCAACCCCTGTGGAATTTAAAAGGAATGGCTCAATATATCCGAAGGTTTGGATATAGTTCAAGGCATTATATATATATATATATATATATATATATATATATTGATATGTTACAGTACGCATGAAGAAGTCGTATATACTCGTGGTGGAGTAACATTTGGTTAGTAGGAAAGGTCTATATGGTATGATTGGTTCATATCAAGGACGCGAATGAGAGTGACAGTGACCATTGGTTGATAATAGAGCTCCCATGGAAAAGAAGTGAAAATGAGATGTTACATACATATACTAACTTTGAAATTAATATCTCAAATCTATGAGATTTGAGATATTAACATTCTCAAATTTAAGTGTTTAATTTGCCAACGTAGAATAAAGTGGTGTTGTGAGATTACCCAGATTTAAAATTAGCTGTTATATTAAAAAGCAGTTATATATGCAGCAGGTGCACAAAAGTACAGTGAACAGGTGAATAAACACATGGATGAAAATGTGAGACTAATAGAGATAAACAAAGCATGTAGAAACTGAAAAAGTCACAGGAATTTTTGCAGGCATGATGAACGGAAATATACAAACCAGTCACTCAACAGCAGCAGAAAAGACAAATCCAATAAAGCCAAATTTTAGAAAAAGAGCTGAGTGATATTGAAATGTGTAACTGAAAATGTGAATGTTGTAATTGTTTTTTTTTTGTTGTTTGTGATGCATTGGCAAGTCTCCAAAAGAAAACAAAATCCCACTGTCGCATGGAAATTTGTACATATTGTTATAATTTTAAACTTGAGTTGGATAAAGGAATAAGAATACAAAAGCCAAATAGTCATGACTGTTCACTCCAAATTCTTTGTGAAATACAAACAGTCATGTGAGAATCTCTATATATAATATCAATTTGATATGCACAAGAGAGTTGGAGAGAGTAAATATAAAGAAGGTAGAGTATAGAAGTGTGAGGTAGAGAAGATTAAGAAGAGAAGAGCAGAAAGAGAAGCTACAGAATAGAGCTGATATTTGAGGTAAATCAACAAACATTCAGTTTGATAAATTAAGGAAGTTGGAGCTTCCCTATCAAGTTGCAGCTTGATAGCTGTCAGTTATCGCTGACTGAGGTTGGAGCCTCCTATAGGTTGGTGCCTACAGAAAATTGAAGGGAGTTGGTGCTTCCTTGCAAGTTGTAGCTTTCAGAATTGATGTAGGAGCCTCCTGTAGGTTGGTTCCTGCAAAAAAACAGTGGTGAGAGGGAGTTGGAGCTTGCCTTTGCATCACAACAATAATAAGATTTGGTTTTCTCCCTTTATGGGTTTCCACTTACATCTATTGTCTCTATGTGTGTTTCTTATGTTTTGATGTGATTATTTCAATCTGCTTAATTGCTTACTGCTCTCAACATAAGCAGGGTGTCACATTAAATTAATATTGGCTGCAAATAAGACTATTCACATATTAAGCTGTAAATAAGTTTGGTGAAAATTTTAAAAATACTTATGTATGTATTAAACTGATTCACACCCCCTCCCCCCTCTTAGTTTAATTAAAGATTCAACATACCAAGCCCATTACCTTACATGATGCCATTGAGAGGGCTATAGACGTTCAAGATGCCTTGCCAAAAGAAAAGGCAAACTTTCAGAATAAGCCCTCTATTCCTTCTAAAGGAAAGGAAGAGAAAGTTGTGCCTTCAAAGGAGAGCTCATACAAGAAGCCTCTTGATGATGAAGTCCGAAAAGATCTAAGAAGGAGGAAGCTATGCTTCCCTTGCCAAGAACCATGGGTACCTGGACATAGATGTGCTTCTAGTAAAGCACATTATATAGAGGTCTTCTCAGATATTTAATAAGATGAAGATGATGAGCCAAGGAGGGCTCACAACGCTGAAAATGTTTGAGGAGATCCAACACCTTCAGGAGATGAGAATGGAGCATTTTCTCCTATTGGAGGAACTCTTGCATCCTTGAGGGGAGTACCTAAGTACTTAACCTTAATTTTTCAAGGGTCAATCATGAATCAGAGGGTTTCTGTATTGATTGATAGTGGGGCTACCCACAATTTCATTGATACCTATCTTGTGCAAAGGAGGGCAATACTCACTGATACTTTTGAGGGATTCTCTGTTTTGGTCCCAGGAGATAGAACAATGCAATGCATGCATTATGTTCCATCACTTTTAGTCACCATGGGATCCTACACTTTGGTTGATCACTTCTTTGTAGTTGACATACTAGATACCAATGTTATTTTGGGTGTTCGGTGGTTGATTACAATGGGGAAAGTCACCACTGATTGGGAGGCTTTAAAAATGGAATGGGTGGACAAGAAGAGTGGTGCACTTCAAATAATCAAAGGCATGGATACTTACCCCTCACACAACACTTCCACACAAAGAAAATAGATGGATTTGCGTAGTGGAAGCAAGGACCTCACTGTCCCTTCTCTCATGTTCATGAGATTTCTGCAAGGGACACTCTTATCTAGTGGAAAACCACCTGGCAGGCCACCTGATTCAGTTTTGGTGAGAGATCTCTCACTAATTGATGCTACAAAATCAGATCCAGGAGGGATGGGAGCATTAGAATACATAGCTACAACACTGGAAGGCTTGGGCAAGCATAAGAAGGAGGGAGCTTTTCCTCTCTCATCATCCTCACCCTCCTTCATTTATGATTTTGCGTTGTTGGAGGAGAAGAAGGGAAGGTATGTCCTTCCTACTTGTACCTTTGGCATAAGAAATGTCAAAGAAGAGATTAGAAACATGGCAAGCACTCCTATTAATGCATCATCAACGTTGTCTTTGTTGGGGAGTGTAAATCTATATTGGAAACCCCAACTGTTGGTGGATTATTCCAAGGATCTCCACACTTGTATGATGCTTGATGACCAACTGCATGAGGAGGGATATCTAGTCCATGAGGGATTCATCTATCATCATGATAGGATCTTCTTACCTAGAACCTCCAAGCTCAAGGAGAGGATGCTACAAAGGGCCTTCAAAGGGTTCTATTTCAGCCCTACCTATTCTATGAAGATCTACAACACTATCATGAGATGCTTTGAATGGGAAGGTTTTGGAGGAGAGCTACATCAACATTTTCTATAATGCAAGAGCTATGTGGAGTTGGGACAGCTAAAGGACTCTATGCAAGATTCATTTCAGTCATTTCTTCCTTCTCTTGAAAACGGAGAAAAATTTGTGCACAATTCCATGTATAGAAGAAACATTGATGGTGAAAAATCTGATCATGTAATGCAAGCTTCATTTTATGATTTGACACATTCTTTCACCATGTTTTTACAGGTCGTGACTCCCAAGAGGAGTGTTGTATCATGTAAGTCTCATGGAAAACATGGGGCCACTGTAATTTCTGAATTTGGCCACTCCCTTGTTGTGTAAAGGGAGATTCTTTTTCATGATGGGTGCTTCCCAAAGACACCAAACATATCTCACATTTTCAGCCATGGTGAGATAACTTGTGCAGCAAGTAAGTGGTGGGGAAACCACTTGCCATACCTTGATCTGATGCAGGCAGGAGAGCCACTACACTGGCACCATATGTGGGAATATGACCCACCTCCTCATGCTCAAATTTATGTTTGTGTGTATGTAATTATGATTCCATACTTGGATGATATAGTGGTACTTTTCATGGGATTTTATGGAGGGAGGATGAGTAGTTGTATGTACCACATAGGATGGAAACTCTCTATGTACCTTATGCTACATGCTTTAGAGAGAGTATTGGACCAACCATGTTTGTTTCTGTTGAGTTCTTGACTCCTTGTGGGATGGATTTTGTACATCTCATGATGTCTTTGGAGGAACAATTCATGGAGGCTTGGATTGGTGAACACCTAGGTTGTGAGGAGAGCTTGATCTTTGATGGTGTCACCAATGGAGAAGGAGAAGTGTTGCATCACTCACCCTATCAATTGGTTGAGGACAAGCAACATTTTGGAGGGGAGGACTGTAATATTCCCAATTATCCCAAGCTAATGGGAATATACAATTTTGTTTCAATTTTTTGTTTCACGAATAAAATTGTAAAGGAGGATCCATAAAACTCCTAATCAGAAAAATAAATCAATGCCACATGTGAACATGGATAAATATGGGCTATTTACATAAGCACACTTAGGTGTGAAAGAGACTGGAGCACTTGACCAATTCAACTAGGACCAAATCAACAGCGCTGTCTAGATACAATGAATCTCCTACAGGCATAGCGCAGTTTTAGTTGGATAATTCTCATGTGAATGCAGCTAAATCTTTGAGATGGTTTAGGGTTTGACAAGACTTTCATCCTATAAAAGGAAGAGGAGGAAAGCAGAAGAAGGTTGTTGACTGTGTATATTTCTGAATATATTGTCTATTTAGACATATAGCATTCTCTGTTGTTTAGCTAAGGATAGTGTTGTTTAGCACTAGGGTGTTCCTGTTTGGGAATCCCACCTCTTCGATTGAGGAGATCTTAGAAGATTCTTGCTGATCTCATCCACTATTAGGCATTTTTCCAAGCTCATCCTCCAACTACAACATAGATCCTGTTGAGGGTTTGGTTGTCCTTGTAAGCTGTAACAAGTGGAGCCTAGATCTGCTCACATCTAGGCCATTCTAGGGCCTCTTTTCACTGGGAAAGTATTCTATCCCATTGGCAAGAGAGTTATGAGCCTTTGGAGATGCATTTTCAGATCTTGGCATCAGGCCAATCTAGTGCTTCAACCTACAACATATTTTTCCTCCCAGGATTGCGTTATTTGCAAGAAGGAAGTTGCAGGGTGTTTTGACACACTTTTTTTAGGAGAGATCTCTGGTAATGGGGTTTTGCCCTTCACTATGGTGATCCATGGATTAGATTTATGATCTATGTTCTATACAGATCTGATATGCTTCTATTTTATTCATCTTCAGAAAACTCTGAAGACTATTGCAGATCTGCTACTTTAGATCTCAGATCTACTCACTGTGCTGCATATTTTGATCAAAACCCCAAGGGGATCTTGTAAAGGAGCTTTTCTAGTGTACAGATTTGAAATAGATCTGATATTTTGTACACAGATCTGCTCTAGATCTGGAGTGTAATATACATCTACTGCAGCTAATAAAAATAACGTTGTCAAGCCATTTTTCAGTCAATACATGTGTTGCAGCCCTCTTTCTTGAGGAATTTCTTCTATTCTTGTCTTCTACATTCTGTTGTACACTATAAAGGCCTCATTATGGATCTGATTTATTGCTGTATATATGAAATTTGATCCTTCTTATTGGTCCCCTACAATTTCTCTCTGAAACTGCGTTATTTTCCTGCAGTATTTTTGCATATTGCTGCAACCCCATTATTGGGTGTTTTTCAACTATACTAGGTGTGGGAGATCTATTTACCTCACCTAGTTTGATTTGTTTTTGCTCCGCTTTTGGATTTAGATGTTAGATCTCCATATCTAAGGGATCCAAGGGCTGCAAACTCATTTAAGTTCACATACTTCTGAAAGGTGCGTTATTCCAACAGGTATATCTGAGTGTTCCCATTTGGGGATATTACAATTTGTCAAATAGTTTAAACTTGACAAATCAGTAGATAGGTAGAGAATAATGAGGAGATCAACAGTTTAATCTGAGCCCTCAGATGAAATAAGGTAGATTTAGATATTTTTATGCTTTGAAAGAAAAATTTTTAAGGTTGCAAGCCTAAATGCACCTGCAAAATGAAGAAAAAATGCTAGAAATACAAGATTGGGTAGGTAGAAAGCAGTGGAGAAACCATGTAAATAATACATCATCGAGAAAAATCACTAATTTCCCCTCCCCTATGAGTATTCAGTATTCTAAGCTATCAGTCAAATAGGCTCAGAGCATTTCTTTGACTTTTGTTGGGACCAAACCCAAGGCTCTATGACTGGTTAGTTAAAAATATTGAGTTCTTATCTTAAATCCTCATTTACCATCATTTACCCTTCATTCATACATTAAAACCCCTTTTTCCTAAGTAAAAAAACATTCTTACTTAGTAAAATTGTAACCCTATAATAATTAACTCTATCCCTTCATAAGCATTCATAAAAATCCACAAAATCACACTTATCCTAAGTATTATTGAAAGAAATATAAAGATGAGAAATGCTTGATTTTATATGATACTTAGAGATAATATGTATTTTGTTTTACATTTCACTCCCCTCTCATATTAACTTTTAACATATTTTATTAAATCCCTAAGAAATACCATTTCCTAGTTATTAATTTCATTATATCTAAATACCCCAAAAAACGACTATTATAAAATTTTGACCAAAGTATATTATCCCATGTGCATAAATGAAAAACCCAAGATATAAAGCCCTTTGGTCTAAAAGATTATCGTTATTCAAATATCCCGCCCTGTAGTTTTTAAACTATTGAAAAAGGTTAAAAACTATATAAATACAATGTATAAACCTACGTGCACCTTTGTATATTGATTAAAACATTATCATATGTTTTAAAAACCATTATTTATCCCGTCGCTGTATAATAAACCATTATATATATTTTCTAAACCTTTACCCCTCAACCATATTATAAAGGTTTAAACCTATCCTAAACCCCCACCACATATTAATCCATTGTGATTATATAACCAAAGCCCGGTCCCACCTTTCCGCTCCATGCAACTCCTAAAATGATCCTAGTCGTTCGGTTCAAACCTTTTGATCCGACGGTTGAGGTTTAATATCGCATACAAAAGGTGCATGATCACTCCAATGCAAAAGCTACTCGAAATAGGCAGTTTCACATTGACCCCTCCCCTCCACGTGGCCTTTTTTATTGGATCGCGCAGGTTTTGATTAAACCACTTACCACTGAAAACCTACGCGATAAACTACCAGTTTTTGTCCTTTCGATCTCCAAAACCGCTTCCCGCCTGATCGTGACTTGCAGTCAATGCCGATCAATGCAGATTCAAATGTTTTACTAAAACCTTGGTTAAAACGTTAATTCATTCATCCGTCGCGTTTAAACCATTATTTTTTCCCTCCCGACTATGTAAAGCTGCAAAAACCCCTCATAGCCATTTCAACACCCAGAACCTCTGAATTCACCAAAAGAAGCTTGTAAAAGACTGCTGAGGAGCTATATTGCTCCAGTTCAACCACTAAAGCTATCAATTCAACCAGAGATTCAAGAAACCCTATTTAAACTGATACCTATGTCAAAACAGGTATTTTTCTAAGAGTTCAACCCGCAGTCAAATTTAAAAACCTTTTAAAAGAAAGAAAAGCGTTCTAGAGTTAAGAAATCAAGAAATTAAATTGCCCAGAAGTCCTAGAAACAGGCCAAACTCTGGCAAAATTTTCCCAGGAACCCTAGTTGTCTGCTGCGCACCATTTTCAAGGAAATTTATCAGTTTTTCACAGTTCTAATGATCAATTTCAAGCTCTAGATGCCAAAAATCCTTTGCAAGTGCCCTATATCTTCTGAAAATCCCTTTTTAGCAGAGTTCTAGCCCATTTTTTAGTCAAAAACTCAGAAAACCCTTGTTTTCTATTTTTAGACCAGTTTTTATCCTCAGAACTTCATTTGAGAGATCTTATTGAGCATAAAATCCAAAAAAGACATTCTATTTTGTTGAAATTTCCCAATCAAGCCTCTGTTATAGTAAAATTGCCTCTGCAAACAGTTTAAACTTGCAGAAGCCAATCAAAATGCCTAAAAAACAGAGTCTAAACAAGCCTAAGGGTTCTAAAACTCCGAAAGCTACTCCTGCCATGACTCCAAATACTGCAATTGTAGTCAACCCATTACAACCCCCAGTTGTTGATATAGAGCATCTTCCCCTTGCTGATATTGACTACAAAATAGCTGATCCTATAGTTGAATTCAATCTCCTAGATATCCACAACTAGTGTTTTAAAAAATCTCTAGATGATCAAGAAGAAGTTCATATTTGGGAATCCAATTTTCCCAAATATGTAGTCTCCTTCACTCACCCTTGTCAATAAATTATCAGACTATGTCACCAGTACTACATTCCTGAACAAAGAACTATTGTGAATGCAAATAAAGAGGTCCTATTTACCATCACCGCAGTCCCATTGTCTATTGAAGCCCTCACTAAGTTATACATTAACTTAGATTTCCCTAAAAGGTTTATGATCTTCCATACTTTCATGCCTCTGCATGTTGAAATTCCCAAATTAAACCCTCCATATTCAACTGCCAGGTTCCCTGAAGGATCAAGGCATATAATCTCCATGCTTTCCTTCATACTTGGGTATTTCACTGATGAGTCTATTTTGGGATTTTTTTCCACATTTTCTCCAGGGCAGCCACCTTCAGTTATATTTGACTATGTTGGCTTTATTGCTGATAGTATTCACTATCAATTAACAAATTTACAGCTAGAAGGAGTATTTAGATATACCTCCTATCTATTCCACTTGTTTCTATTCTTCGAATTAGAAAGATTTCCAATTTTACTTCAAAAGTTGGATATAGAAGGAAAACCTCTATCAGTTATCTTTTGGACACCTATACTCAGAAAATAAGGTAAAAAATTCAATTATTCAAAGTTTGCAGAGTTTTTTTTACATCCATTGATCACCGTGTTGACAAAAACAGAGCAGCCTAGAATCAGTGAGAAAATGAAGAGAATATTGCAGCTATCAGAGCAGAGCAAAGTAAGAGATTGGTATTTGTATGGGAAATTCACTGAAATCAGAGTTTTTGGTTCTAACTTGTTGCCTTACAAGTTACCTAAGCATCCATCAATGAAGATCTTTGCCCTAGAATACATTAGGTAGATCCTAAATTCAGATTCAATTAATTTTATGGCAGCCAAGTAAAAAGACCCAATTTAAACTCAAAAATCAAATAGGGCCATTCATATGTAATAAAAGAGATGAAGAAAAGGAAGCAGCAATTCAATCACTGGAATATAAATTAGAACAAAGCTTCCCATGGAATTATGATCCATAAGGGATCTTAAGTAAACTAAGGGTAAAATGTAAATTGAGACCCTTTATCCATGAGTCAAGGCCAGAAATAAAGAATTTTGCTAATCAAATTGAGTGGGTTGAAAATACTTTAACAGAGGCAGTTAACCAAAGGAATACTAGTCACCCTTTGGAAATTTCCAAATAGCCAGAGACATCCATTAAGAGAATTAGAGAAGAAGGAGCTTATACTGCAGAGACTACAACAGAGACAAAGTTTAAAATCATCTACAATAAGAGGCCAAAACTGGATACAGGAGCTAAAGGTAAAGTAACAATTAATGTTGAAGAAATAGAGACCTTGAATACCAATACTTCACAGACAGAGGCCAATGTAGCCACTGTTATCATTAGTGAGCCAAATCAGAATCAAGAACGATTGAATAATGAAGATGCATAAATAATGGAAAGGCAACAAACTATGGAGGCTTCTTCCTCACCATCAGTTGAGGAGAAGGATTTAGATATTAAGGAAAAATACAAGCAAATCAAATTGAAGAATGAGGAAATCAAAACTGAAATATATTCTCAGTTTTTGAAGCAAAAGCCAGGTAACCAAAATAGATTCCTATCAGCATTTGATTATTCAACTAAAAAATTGATTATGTCAGTTTTACAGCCCACAATACCAGTGCCAAAGACAGTGGCTGACTATAAAAAAATTGATATGGAAGTAGCTACAGATAAAATCCATGAATTGGATCAGATTGAGTTTCATAGGAAAACCTTAGAGATGCTCTATTCCACAGTCACAACAAAAGCTATGAGTGCTCATAGGCCTCAAAATACCATCTCTCATATGCAGGACCAAATGAATATGGATAAAGCTTCATTATATGCAAAGGATCTAAGGATAAAGGCCTTAGAAGATTTAGTATTAAAGGTAGGATATGATCCTACAAACATGAAAGCAGCAGAAGCCTTCGTTAAAAGGAAAAATGAGGACATAGCTGCCTTGAGGAAATAGCTCAGGCTTCCTCAAGGTGAGCATCCTCAGACAAAGGAATTTTTACAGGATCAACAGGAAAAATATAAAATGATGAATTTGATACTTCAACTGACAGCTCAAATCGAGGAAATGGAAGTACAAATGGACCAAGTTGTCCAAGAAAATGAGATTGTTAAAAACCAGTGATTCCCACTATCATCCCAGTCATTACAACAACAGTGCCTTCCACTTTAGGAGAAAAGTTGGCACCCAAAGAGCCACTGGCCACTGTAGTGCCAGTGACTTCTTCAACAACTTCAGTAACTGAATCCTCTACAGCAATGTTTCCACCTACATATGAAATTATTCAACTAGTAAAATCAATGGAAGAGATGTCTTTGAAGACCAATGAAATCAATAGATTGACTAAGATAATTGAAAATCCTGAGAAAACAAACAAATCAGCTCAGATAGATGCCAAAATACATGAAAAAAATGCCCACAGACTGAGTGAAGAGTTAAAGAAGCTCTAAAAAAAATTAACTCTCAAGGATCAAATATCATATATTAAAAATTACCTATGGAATAATGTAATTGAAGCCATCCATGATGTTTGGCCTTCAATTCAGGTGATTTTTTAGCAGAGAGAGTTACTATTGGCAGCCCAAGCAGATAAACCAGAACACAAGATGATTTAGCAGATAAACCAGAATAGGCAGTAAGGTTAATAAATTTCCTCAACAGCAAGAACAGACAGGAACTTGAATAATTGAAAATCAATGACAGGACAACTACTATCCTAGAAATTAGGAAAGTAACCACCAAAATAAATCTAATGAGGCAGCTTGAAGAGAAATGTGAAGGAATGAACACTGTTGTCACTAGGTTCATGGTTAAATTCACCAATTTAAGGCAAAAGGGACTTCCTGATATCATGGTTATCAAAGATAAGTTAATGCCTCAGAATGATTATGACAAAAACATAAGAGAACATGCCAAAGAGCAGGTGAACAAGCCAACAGTTCAAGGTATTCCCACAGGAAAAGTATTTTTGAAAAGTTTTGAAGATTTGTTTTATTTGCAGTATGAGATCAAGCATTTATTTGTCATCAAGCCCACATTTGATAGGTACACTGAGGCTGATGAGAATTTTAGGAAACTCAAGAATATTAGAATTCCTAAAAATGAGGAGTGGCAAACATTGACTGATTTTCTATGAGGAAATAAAGGCAAACAAATGAAGAAGAAAAAATTTGTTTGTTGATTTCACAGTCAAAACAAATTTTTACGACAGAAAGCAATTTTACTGAAGGTTAAAGAGTATCTGAAGTGAAAGAGTATCAGTGAGAAAGAGTATCAGCGAGAAAGAGTATAGGTGAAGGCAAGTTAGATTCTGAAAATATCTAAGAAGCCAACAAAGAGGACACATAAACAACCAGCTGCTCCTTATCTTAAAACAATTTCTATTTATTTTGAATAAAATAGGATAGCTTACTAATTTGTTAAGCAAGTTGTCACTATTATTGTTGTAACATATTTAATTTTCCCAAGTTAATTCCTAGAAGTCATCTAGGATATTTTGTAAAAAAAATTATATAAATACTTCACTCTTTGAAGTATTTTTGTGTGGAATAAAATTGTTGGAGATTACTATAGATATTTTGTTGACTTGAAGGCTTTGGACTTCGATTTTGAGTAGCAGACTGGATCACCTATTTGGCATCATACTTCAGGATCCCTGTGATAAGCTATCTGGAGTGAAGTACTCTCCTAAACTTTTCATTGTTATTTTATTTTGTTACATGCATACATTTGTGTTTTAATTCTAAATCTGAATGTATAACTAAGAGTATTACTACAGGACATGTTAATAGCACCCTGTTTTTAACTAGTTATCATTTCTTTGTTTTCTTTTGATTTCCAGTGTATGGAATTCTTAATTTCTTCATCTCCCATTTGACCTCTATCTTCTACTTCCCTTTTCCGGATTTAAGGATTCTTAAATTCCCTTTATCCCGATCATACCATCTCAAAAACCAATTTTCCCAAGATCTCCAAGGGTTATCTACCTTGCCCTACAGACATTTGACCTTTTAGGCTTTGATCCCAATTCTGTTAGCTTCACTTAGACTCCATAGCCCAATGTACAAGTAGATTTCTCTCTATCTACCCTCCAAGTGAAATTTTCCCTCCAAATCCAACAAAACAAAACCAAATCTTCCCTTTAATAACTAGCCTAATATTCAAAAATTAAAACAAAGTTAAACTTGAAAGAGAGAGCCCTCTCTGAACCCTAGGAAGGCTAGATCCTAGAGTTTGAAGTAGGTTTGTGGTTACCTCTAGTATTCTTTGACTAAAAACCAAAATCCCACAACTTAACAATTTAATGGAGTGATAACAGAGCTCTGGAGCGAAAAAAGAGGTGAAATTTATGCTGTCAATTGTGGGCGATCCAAGCAACGGTTTTTGATTCCGCGAGTTCCAAGTAAGATCTTAAGCCTTAATCTTGATTTCCATTGGCATTTTAATTGTTTTTAATGGCTGAAAAATGGATTTTTAGCAGGCCCTAAAAAATTTAGGTGGGTAACATGGGTGCCCACTGCTAGGGTCGCATTACATGCACTTCCCATTAAGGGACAGTGCGTTAGCACGCCCTATTCTGCTCTGGGGCCCACGTTAGCCAGCCCAAACAAAATTAAAACATGGTTTTCTCAATCTTGAATTGTTTCTGCCTGAAACTGATCCACTGGAAACTTGCTTTATGCAGGTGTGAAGTTTTTACCATGAGTATTTGGCGCGAGAGAGAGCACGAACGGGAAGAACACGAAATGGTCAATGATCTGGCTACTTTTATTGTTCTTCGAAGATGCGGTTTACTAAAGTATTCCCAGTTAGAGATGATGAGGGGGCAGGAAGACCTTCTGAGCTGGAAAATCTAGCAGTGGGATCAGCAGCAGCATGTCTTTCACATCAGGGGTCATGAACTCTCAATCAAGAAGGACAACATATACTTTTTGACCAGCCTGTAATGTAGAGGACCGAGGCCCAATCTGACAGGTTTGAGAGCTGATCCTCGCACTACTATGGGATTGATCCAGGCTCACTGCACAAACAACACTGCGCTGGTAAGCAACCGAATTCCTATAGCATGGGTGGCCTCGAGACTGATGAGGTCTCTTTTTTGGATGATCGTTCGCTTGGTGGGGCCCAAGAGTCAACACGTGGCCACCAAGGCCCAAGTATGATTGACGTAGGATTGTATGCATCCGCAAGTTTTTGAATGGTGTGAAGACGTTGTTTGTCGGGTTCGAGAAGAACTAACGGCATGTAAGACTTGGTCCCAACGAGAGTTTGTGTTTGGTACACTGATAGTTTCATTTATACTAGAGAGGGAGCCCGTCATGAGGCCGACGATGATCACGAATCTTATGGGACCATAAGAGCCTAGATAGGGTCGTTGGTCCACTTTGATGTCGCGGAATGGAGAGGGTCCAATCCGTCATTTATTTGATGATGCATTCTTCGAGTGGGTAAATGGCCAGATCCTGATGATCGAAGATTATACCTATGCAGGGATAAACTACATAGGAGATCCGAATATGAGATTGCCACTCGGCACTCAGTGGGGTCTATATGGTAAGAAGGAAAATATTTTTGCAATTTTTATGCAATTTTTTTGTTTAATGGGTGAAAAATATTTTGACATCAAGCTTATTGCTTGACACAGATGTGGAACTCTTCCATCCAGTCAAAGCCCTTCCCTATGCACGGCGAGAAATGCAGCTACCTAGGGCTGGAGCAGCAGCAGAGGCCATATCAGCCGCCAAAGAGGTTGATGATGCACGCAGTTTGCATAAGGTTTCCAGGACCCTCGTAGGATTAAGCATGGGAGTGCCGCCTCTACCCATGGGGGAGATCCCCATTCACCTGCAGTGACACACAGTGGGTGTGCCGGAGAGGTTCTTGGTGCCTCTAAGGAGGTTAACCAGAGCAGTTATCTGCTACTATGAGCATCAGGCTCAAAAGGATTAGATGATATATGAATAGATATTAGAGTGAGGCTTAACAGAGCCAATTTTTGTAAAACACCCAAGTTTTGAATAGTTTTTTTATCTAACTTGACTGGACACAACATATATATATACATATACATATTTTGGCGATTTTGATATTGTATTTTTTAATTTTTTATGTATTTTTATGATGCAAAAATATACACTCATGCGTTACTCTTTCTATAATAAATGCGACAAATTCCAATCTAACACATAATTTTCCAATGAATCAGCTAATCTATTAGATTCTCTAGGAATGTGCTCATTCCAGAAGTCGTACCCTTAAGTAATAACGTAATAAGACTGGATGACGGACACAATAAAAATTGTTTAAATGCATAACGACTAGCTCAGAATATAACCTGACCACCAAGTTGGAGATGCCGCAAGATGCAGCTTTCATGAGGATTTGGATCACCGACATGTACTTAGCAATATTTTTGGTGGCATCGCCGAGAAATATTCCCCCAGAACAAAGTAGTTCTGACTCAGGTGTATAGAGGACCCAAGCCGCTGATGCAATGTGTCATCTGTGAAGACTGGCACCATCCACATATCCAACGTATGGCAAGGATGACGAAGACATCTGTGTAAAAGAAGAGAGCCTATATGAGAAATATGCTCAAAAACCCAAAATATATACAAACACACCAAAAAATGACAAAACTTATCTACATAAAATTACAAAGAATATGCCTAGTGGGACACTAGGCAAAATACTTCTTCAAATAGAGCTCGTTGCGGGGCTTAGCGAGTTGAATCCCATTACATTCCTGAATTTCATAAGATCCTTTAGAAAGGACTTTCGTGACAACGTAACGACCAAGCCATAATCGTTGAACTGTTCCTGCCCCCAGGAGGTTGTGCATTTGATCATAGAGTAAAACGAGATCTACTTCTTGGAAAGAACGAGGCTTGAGTGATTTGTCGTATTGAGCTTTTACTCGGTGCTTGTGAGCTTTGAGTGCCAGTGTGGCATCTCGATGAGTTTCGTCCAATTTATTGAGCGAGAGAAAGCTCTCTTCTTCCGTAGTAGTATTGGGTAGGAGTTCAACAACTAGCTTAAGTGATGGAATCTCACACTCAATTGGAAGAACTGCTTCTAGACCGAATGCTAGGTTGAATGGCGTGAAGACTGTAGCAGTCTTCACTGACATTCGGTGTGCCCATAACGCAGAGTATAGTTCTCGATGACATGTGGTTTTATGATTTCCGACAAACCGACGAATCATGGTCTTGAGGACGCCATTTATGGGTTCGACTTGACTGTTAGCTTACAGATAGTAGGACGAAGAATAATCTTGTTGAAAACCTAGCATGGAAGTTAAATCCATCATCATGTGGTTCTCCATCGGCCTGAAAAGTGGGAATGGATTCAGTCCATTTTGTGAAATAGTCGACCGCAACTATGATGTAGTTTTGTCCATCAGTAGAAGTGGGGTTGCACATGATGAAATTTATTCCCCATTTAGCGAAAGGGCCGACAGAGATAACCAGATGAAGAGGGGCAAGATGGGCGCACATTTTCTTCATAAAAATCTGACATGGATAGCACTTTTGGACTGTTGTGACATAGTCTTTAAACAAAGTGGGCCAATATTATCTTGAATGTAAGATTTTCTAGTAGCTTTGCCAGAAATATGACCATCGCACACCCCAACATGGCAGTCATTTAAAACGTGTTCTGCCTCGTTAAGAGTGAGACAACGTCGAAGAACTATATCGACACCACGATGATATAGAGTATCATTCAACACGAGATAGTGTTTCTCTTGGTGACGAATGTGACGACGTTCATCTGCCGTGAGAGTTGAGCGGAACCGTTGAGTTTGGAGGTAGACCAGAATGTCCCTGTACTAAGGATCCGAAGAATCGACCAGATAGACGGATTCATCAGGAAAAGGATCATGAGCTACTTCTTCTGGGTCAATTCTGGGAAAAAGGATGAGTCAAAAAATCGAAGAGACAATGGCATTCATCGTGTAAGACCAACTGTGACCCAACAAAAGATTATATTCAAGATGACGATCTACGACTTATATGTCCATAGTTATAGTTTTCCCACTAAGTGTAATGGGGTAGCTAGCAAGGTATCATTTTGGGAGGAAAGTGTGGCCATCGAAATCTTTGAGGGAATTCGACGGCGGAGACAAAGTGGGAGAACCCAAAGCGAGCCATCATGCAGTTGACATTACACAGGTCAAAGCACCTTCGTCTTTGACAATGTGGTGGATTTTTCTCCCTTTCGACACAACTTGAACCTAGAAATCAAGCTCATGTGAAAGGTGAGGTTTGCATTTTTCCATGTCGATGATGGCTAGCATGGAATCCTGGGGCTCAATTCCACCATTAGCCGAAAGTAGGGCTTTCCTTTGCGCTGGGCAGGTTTGCAACACTTCGAGTGAAAACATAGCTGATGGTGCTTGCGCCAAGTCTTCTACAATGTTGTAGTTCTAGGCAGCACGTGCAGAGGTGTTATGAGTCGTGCGTCGAAGGGTCCCTTTGGGGGGAAAAATGGCAGGGTCAGAAACAGTCATTTTGATATGCAGATCGTTAGGCGGCGGTGGATTCAAACTTGAACTAGGTTCTTGAGCCTCAATGACTATATTTCCCTATATTTTAGCTCGGGTTTAGAGTTCAATAGTTTCCATGCCATAAATGGCAAATTATTTTTCACTGAAAGGATGAGCACCACCGTTTCCCTTTGGGGGGGTTGTGGCAGGTTTGCAGCCATGTGTTGTTGTTGCTGCTATGGATTAGGGAAGGGATTGTAAAGGACGGTAGGTGTCCTTCCAGAGTCCTCTTGCGTAGTAAAATACGTGCATTCCAGTAGCCATGGACATTTATATGTCAAGTGGTCCTCCACACAGTTTTTTCAAGGGAATCTCATTAGTTTTTCCTTTCCTTTGTTGTTCTTAGTAGGGTTTATCTAATTGGGATTATTCTGAGTATTGGGCTTCTCTTCAGAAGGAGCTGTCTTTTTCTTATTATTCTTGTTCTTGCCGCTAGGTTTTTGTGTAGACTTCATAGAGTGTACCTCAACGGTGGGAAGAGAATTCTATTGGGTAAGGGCGATGGCAGCCGAAGATGGCTGGGAAGCTTGCCCGCTGAGCCGTTTTACAGCTACATCGAAAGTTGCTCCAACAAGGCCGTCAACGTGTGCTCTGAGTAACTGAGTAGCGGGAGGATTTGGGTTTCCAGGGGCATGGGGGAGTAACTCATACAGCATGCCAGATTCCGAATAGACAAGATCTAGATATTGTGCACGACATATGGATTGGTCTTTTATGACCGCACCAGGAAAGAAAACATCTTTAACAAGGCGTGGCAGGAGTGACTTACAAAACCAGTTAAATAAAATATGATCCAAGATTGGCAGTTTGACTAACCTCCGCCTACGTCTCCATTCATGAATGTGATCAGAGATATGGGTGGTGGTGTCTTCGCGCAACAAGGTTAAGAGCTCAGTTCCGGTTTTGTATCATATAGGTAATTTGAAGTTATTAAGAAATTATGTTGCTAAGGCACCAAAATTATTGACTGCATCAGGTGGTAACTCAATGTACCATTTGGCAGCATTGCCTGTGAGAGTGTGGGGAAAAGTCTAAGCTAGATTCTATCATCCACCATGGAGTTAGAAGCAAACCATAGATGAAAGGTGGTGATGTGCATAGACGGATCCTCCCCTTGTTTCCCTTCGAACTTAGGGATGTCATACGGAATCTTGTGCAATACCGGAGGCCAGAGCAGGTTGTGGTTGATAGGATAATTTGTAAATTTGTAGAGGTTGGGAATGTCTAATGCTGCCAAAAATGGAAATTTCATGGCTGCCCCCGAGTCTAGCCAAGGAGGTGTTGGCTGACCATTTGGACCATAGGGTCCGCCCATCAATGTGTTACCAATGGGATAAGTAGGACTTTGTTGATAAAATTTTCCAGTGAGTGGAGGTTTAGGGATGTATGGTTGCTATCTATAGGGGATGTTGTACTAGGGGGGAACTATTGGCTATCCCCAATGCAATAGTTGCCCCCTTGCTCCAATTGGTTTTGGGAAGGGTCGCCCATATGGACGCGATAGAGTTAGCTTTTGGCATACTGCTATTCGGATAGTTAACCATTGGCATAGACCCTACACCTGAAGTTTAACCACTTCGAGGAATGGCCTTAAAAATTGACGGTGCTTCTTGTCCTACTAAATGTAGGGGTACCGAAGTTCCCCCTGGCATATAGGTATTAGTGTCACTACCCCTTGGCATAAGATCCAAGGGGTTTGAACTCAGCAATGGATTCCAACCGAAAGGGTTGCTAAAAGGAACCAAAGTAGCCTCGCTAGCGGGAGCGGAAACTGTGGGTCCAGGTGCAGTCATTATAGGAGCAGATTCCGAAGGGTTCGGAGGTCTGCTTGCGGTTGTGGTTACCGGATTGCTTGGACCGAGTATATGTTGGCTACTAGGGTTTCCAATCAGTTGCGTAGAATTGGAAACTAGTGAGGAAGTTGGTGGTGGAACCGAGTTGGACACCAACGGCACCGACCCAACAGTCGTTGGTTGTGTGTAATATTCCCACTTTAGCACACAATTAAAAGGAATATTAAATTTTGTTTTTATCACCTAGCAGCTAAATAAATGGGTAAGGAATCCCATGCATATTAAAAACATGAATAAATTCCCTCATAATGTGAAAGGGGATAGTCATAAGAGTTGGATTTCACACCCTTATGTGTGAAAGAGGACATTTGCATGGAGACAAGGTCAAGTTTGACTAAGTCAACAACACTGAGTTAGGAGGTGGAGAACACTTTGAGAGACAGCGCAATATGAATGGGAGGAGGGTTATTTGGTGAAGGAAACCCTAATGACTGGGACCCATGGAGAGAGGGCTTTCACTTGTTTAAAAGGAGGACAAGCAATCCAATGTTATTCATGATTTAGTGTAATATTCCTAATTAGCAACAGCTAATTGGAATATTTGATTTTGTATAGTTTTGTCGTCTATAGTTTATAAATAAATAAAAAGTGAGTAGAGAGGGTCTAACTCACTTAACTGAAATAAAATATCCTCCTAGTAGCATGACGTTGTAACTTAAGGGGGAGCCAAGTGGGGGGCTAAGCACCACGTAGAGAGGGGGCTCACGTTAGCTCTAGAAGCTTCTGCGCAGGAGAGGTTGGACACGTGGCAAGAGATGGAGGCTAGGTTGAGGAGATGGCCTTGGGATTGGAGGAAGGCCAACGTTATAAAAGGAGGATCCTTCTCATTTGATTCATTCTGTTGTTGATGATATTGAGCTAGACGTTTTGTCTTCTTGAGCACGTTGGCTATTTAGCCTGTCTACAGCATTGTTTAGTGCATTGAGTGTCTCCGGTCAGAGATCTCGCCCTTAGCCCGGGGGACTTCGAGTGCCTTCTCGGGAAAGGTTATTCCTTCGGTATTTTTTGAGAGGTTTTGTTGTTTGGGTTTGCTGCGGAGCTGGGCTTTCATAGAGACTGTGCAGTCACTGGGAGAGAGGACGCAGTCCATTTTGGAGGTGCTCTGGATCGGGATTTATGCAAGAGATTTAGCTGATATTTTGAGCAAAGGATCAGCCTTTTCCCATAGGAGGATTTTGGTGGATTTTGAGGCAGTGTCTCAACTGATCTCATCTAGCCTCTGCGCAAAGCCTTGGAGGCCAGCGTAATTCCCTGAGGAGGTATTTTCGGGTGGTTTTCGGGGGTCGGCTATTTTTTATATGGTTTCTGGGTTTTGTCTAGATTGGTGAGTAGAGGAGGTTTGCAGATTTTCAGCTCATTCCAGCAACGGGATCAGCCCCTAGTCTTCAGTTCATTCCAGCAATAGCAGCTACACGGCATTTTTCCAGCAGTTGGGATGCAGTCCATAGAGCAGCCATTTCCTGTATTTTCTGAGAGTGTTTCTTCACTTGCCTTGAGCAAGATTAGGTACCATCACTCTGATCACCTATTGTACTTCATTATATTTCTTAGATTAATAAAATGGCTTAGCATTTCCTCTCTATGTCTCTGGATGAGTTGCCGTATTTTTCGCATTTCCTTTCTATGTTATTATATGTTTGTTGCACTGTTATTTTTATATATTCTTGAGCATTCTAGTTCTATACCACTTGGTGTGTTATCTTTCACTCTTATACAAAGTCTGGAAAGGGCCAGGTAGCCTCCGGATTTCGACCTCTATTCTGAGGCGATATATCCGGTAAATTCCCTCCCAGTCTATCTTTGGTTGGATTTTGTCGTGTTTTAGAGATATCCCCGAAACGAGATATTACAGTGGTATCAGAGCATAGTTCTGGCTCAGCCTATGGTCTATGACACCGGGGAAGAGACCATATATTTTTTATAGAGGCAAGAAGTACAGAGACTGTGAGCGTAGGTTGGAGAACACCTACGGAGAGGGAGATTGTGTTCGGGTGGTGGACACATAGTAGGACAGAGAGCCTGTGACAGACGCAAAGCAGGAGGAGCTTGTATTAGATTCAGAGTAGAGAGGGTCGATGGTAGATGACACAAAGGCCAAATAGTTTGGGGAGGCACTCCTCAAATCGGTGTAGGATTTAGCCAGATAGATTGAGGTGATGGGTCAGAGGTTCACTGCTGTAGAGGCTAGATAGCATGAAACCCCGCGGGTTTTTCCAGGTAGGAGATGGATCAGGTACATCCCATCATTTTCCAAAGCATGGTGCTGCTCAGAGTGATATTCCTCAGCCGATGGCTTCATGTGCACCTACCCGCTCTACTATGCCCACTTTCTTGGGAGCAGACACAGGGGCAGGAGCCCAGCAGGAGGCAGAGCCTAGACACACGGGCGAGTATTTTTCAGACTATCAGGCCTATGGGTAGGAGTTCAGGGATGCTCTCTCATTCCGATATTTTGTTCAGCTCCAGCGGGACAGTAGACCCCGCAACCATCATTGAGGGCACCGACATTATCATGATGGAGATTCCCACTGCACATCTAGCAGATTCCATTTTCCTATGTTTGATGGCTCATCAAACAGCTCGACAAAGTCTTGGGTGGAGAAGCTGGACATCTATTTCCAGTTTAACTAGATGTCGAAGACAGAGGCCATCAAGGTGGCGACATTGCAATTGGATGGTGAGGCCTAGGACTGGTGGTTCCATGGGATGGTGACACTCGGGCATTCTACAGTGACGACATATGCCGAGTTTACCAGGAGGTTGATGGAGCGTTTTGACTGGAGGGATCCGGAACAGCACTTTGTTGAGCAGACGAGGCTCAAGCAAACTGGGAACCCAGAGACTTACATTGCAGATTTCTTGAGGGTTTCAGTGATGGTGCCAGATCTATCTGCGACATGGATGATATATATGTTTATGGAGGGATTTGCAGAGCCACTTCGAGGTCTAGTCAGATCTACTAGACCAGCTACTCTCCAGGATGCTATCAGCAGGACCAGGGACTTACAAGATGCATTGCCCAGGACGCGGACACCTTACCCCCAGAAACAGGGTTTCCAGCCCAAGGGGAAGGATGTGAGGGTTCCCCCTCCAAAGGGGAATCCCAGACGGTCTCAGATAGTTGATGATTCCAGGAGGGAGTTGAGGAATAAGTGGTTGTGCTTCACTTGTCAGGAGCCGTGGGCACCAAGGCATAGGTGTGCTGCTGGAAAAGCACACTTCATTGAGGTCTTCTCCGATGATAGCAGGGAAGAGGATGAGGAGAATGATGAGGAGGCAAGATATAGTCAGACGGCTCAGGATCGTTTGCCGCCTCCACCTCCAGGGACAGGAGGTGCAGCATTTGCACCCACAGGAGGGACCCTTGCAACCTTGCGAGGAGTTCCTAAGTATTTGACGATGCGCGTACGAGGGAAAATACGTGGCCAGCGAGTATCAGTCTTGGTTGACAGTGGGGCGACCCACAACTTCATTGATGCACAGATGGTCGAGAGGAGGAGTATACCGACCGAGAGCTTTGACGGATTTTCAGTCTTGGTCCCAAGAGCCCAGACGATGCAGTGTGCCCGGTATGTTCCAGAGTTGGCAGTGACGATGGGTACCTACACCGTGACCGATCACTTTTTCGTGGTCAACATACCAGATACCAATGTGGTATTGGGTGTTCAGTGGTTGATTACTCTGGGGAAGGTCACCACGGATTGGGAGGCCTTAGAGATGGAGTGGGATGACAAGAAGACTGGGAAGCATGAGAAGATCCGTGGGATGCACACTTACCCACCTCAGACAATTTCGGCACACCGGATGGAGGCAGATTTCCGAAAGGGAGACATAGAGTGGGTGGTTGAGTTGCGAGCATCAGAGGGAGAGACCATCGGTTGAGCAGTTCATCCTGATATACAGGCCATCCTTGACAGGTATGATGCAGTGTTTGGGGATATACCACCAGGTCGTCCATCGGACCGAGGATTTGAGCACACCATTGAGCTTGAGCAGGGTATTCAGGCGGTGATCACTACCCGCTATAGGCATCCCAAAGCCTATCGGGATGAGATTGAGCGGGCCATCCAGGAGTTGCTGGCTCTTGGGCACATCAGACCGAGTATGAGTCCATTTTCTTCTTCCGTAGTGTTGGTGAAGAAGAAGGATGACACCTTGAGGATGTGCATTGATTACAGGGCCCTGAACAAGAAGAACTTGGAGAACAGGTATCCTATGCCCAGGATCGATGAGTTGATGGATGAGATAAGAGGAGCCAAATTATTCTCGAAGATTGATTTGAGATCAGGGTACTATCAGATTCGCGTGAGGGAACAGGACATTCCCAAGACCGCCTTTAGGTGTCATTATGAGCACTTTGAGTTTTTGGCTATGCCTTTTGGGCTGACCAATGCACCAGCCACCTTTTAGTCTTGCATCAACCATATCTTCTGCAGTCACCTGAGGAAGTTTGTATTGGTATTCTTTGATGACATACTCATATATAGCAGGACTTGGGAGGAGCATCTCAACCATATAGAGGCAGTGCTACGCATCTTGGAAGAGCAATAGTTCTATGCTAAGCTCTCCAAGTGTGAGTTTGGGATGATGGATATGTTGTATTTGGGACACATTATTGGAGTGGACGGAGTGAGGGTCCATGAGGAGAATATTAGAGCCATCAGAGATTGGCCGAAGCCGAGGAACGTGACGGAACTTTGAGGGTTCATTAGGATATGTACCTATTACAGGAATTTCTTCAGATGGTTCTCACAGTTTTCTGCACCCCTTACAGATTTGACGAAGAAGGGGGCATTCAGTTGGTCTTATACAGCGCAGCGAGCCTTTGATAGGCTCAAGGAGGTGATGAGTAGCTTCCCAGTGCTTGCATTGCCAGATTTTACGCAGCCATTTGTCTTGGAGTGTGATGCATCAAGAGAGGGGATCGGCGCAGTATTGATGCAGGGGGGACACTCTATAGCCTTCGAGAGCCGGAAGCTCCTTCCGCACGAGAAGTTGTATTCTATATACAACAAGGAGATGTTGGCCATCATGCATGCCTTGGAAAAATTTCGGTATTATTTGGTAGGGAACAGGTTCAGGGTGAGGACTGACCACAACAGCCTCAGGTTCATTTTGGAGCAGAAGCAGCTACAGGAGAGGCAGCAGAAGTGGATCAGTAAGATCCAAGCATATGACTTTGACATTGAGTATGTCAAGGGTAAGAATAACGTGGTAACAGATGCCCTTTCACGTAGACCAACCACTTATCTCCTATGAGCTTGGATACAGATTGGAGGGCTCGACTTTTAGTAGAGTACTCCAAGGACAGATTTGCATGTGAGGTGTTGGATGGACAGGTAGCGGACGACAGGTACAGGTTGGTTGATGAGATCATCTATTACAGGGATAGGATCTTCTTGACTGAGGGGTCTCAGCTCAAGAAGAAGATACTCCAGGCGTCACATGATTCTCTATTGGTAGGCCATTAGGGGTTTACCAAAACCTACAAGGCCATTAGAGAGAGGTTCTCATGGAAGGGCCTCAAGCAGGATGTACTACAGCAGCCTCTTCCTATTCCGGAGTGGAAATGGGAGAGCATATCGATGGACTTCATCACAGGGTTGCCCATGGTGCAGGGCAAGGATTGTATCTTTGTCGTTGTTGATTGTCTAACAAATTATGCTCACTTTTTCACCATATCCACGCATTACACAACAGCACAGGTGGCTGAGCTATTCTTCAGAGATGTTTTAAGGCTGCATGGTCTTCCTAAGACCATCATCAGTGACAGGGACAGCAGCTTTATGGGCGGATTTTGGCAAGAGATTTTCCAACTAGTGGGGATGGAGTTGACACCGAGTACTAGTTATCACCCACAGATGGATGGACAGACGGAGATAGTTAACAAGTGGCTAGAGGGCTACTTGCGTAACTATGTCAGTGGGCAGCAGCGAGCATGGTTGAGATGGTTACATTTGGGGGAGTATTGCTACAACACGACACGTCACATTTCCATTGGTATGTCATCGTTTTATTCTTTGTATGGGTATCATTCCTTATCTTTTTCTGATCTGATGTTCGGTGCTAGCAAGGCTCCTAGAGCCAAGATTTGGATCCAAGAGAGTCAGGACATTCTCCGAGCTCTCAAGGACAATATGTCTACAGCACATAACCAACAGAAGTTGTATGCCGACAGGGGTCGGGTGGAGAGACAGTTTGAGGTAGGGGACTTGGTCTACCTACGATTACAGCCATATCGACAGTCATCGCTGAAGCATAAGGGAGTTGAGAAGCTCAAGCCTCGTTTTTACGGGCCATACAGGGTGATACGCAAGATTGGGCAGGTTGCGTATGAGTTGGAGCTGCCCCAAGGCAGCAAGATCCACAACATTTTTCATGTATCATGCCTGAAGAAGGCATTGGGGCAGTAGGTGACAGTGACAGAGGAGCTACCACCCACGGATGATGAGGGGCACTTGGCGTTGCAGCCAGAGGCCATTATTGATACCAGGGAGAGGCAGCTATGGAGCAGGACAGTCCGGGGGAGACTGTAATATTCCTAATTAGCGACAGCTAATTGGAATATTCGATTTTGTATAGTTTTTCCATCTATAGTTTATAAATAAATAAAAAGTGAGTAGAGAGGGTCTAACTCGCTTAACTGAAATAAAACATCTTCCTAGTAGCATGACGTTGTATCTTAAGGGGGAGCCAAGGGGGGGCCCAAGCACCACGTAGAGAGGGGGCTCACGTTAGCTCTAGAAGCTTCTACGCAGGAGAGGTTGGACACGTGGCAAGAGATGGAGACTACGTTGAGGAGATGGCCTTGGGATTGGAGGAAGGCCAATGTTATAAAAGAAGGAGGAGCCTTCTCATTTGATTCATTCTGTTGTTGATGATATTGAGCTAGACGTTTTGTCTTCTTGAGCACGCTAGATGTTTAGCCTATTTGCAGCACTGTTTAGTGCATTGAGTGTCTCCGGTCGGAGATCTCGCCCTTAGCCCCGGGGGACTTCGAGTGCCTGCTCGGGCAAGGTTATTCCTTCAGTATTTTGTGAGACGTTTTGTTGTTTTGGTTTGCTGCGGAGCTGGTCTCTCATAGAAACTGCGCAGTCACTGGGAGGGAGGACGCAATCCATTTTGGAGGTGCTCCGAATCAGGATTTATGCAGGAGATTTAGCCGAGATTTTGAGTAAAGGATCAGCCTTTGCCCACAGGAGGATTTTAGTGGAGTTTGAGGCATTTTTTCAGCTGATCTCATCTAGCCTCTGCGCAGAGCCTTGGAGGCCAGCGTAATTTCCTGAGGAGGTATGTTCGGGTGATTTTCGGGAGTCGGTTATTTTCTATATGGTTTTTGGGTTTTGTTTGGATTGGTGAGTAGAGGAGGTTTGCATATTTTCAGCTCATTCCGGCAAGGGGATCAACCCCTAGTCTTCAGTTCATTCCAACAGTAGTAGCTACACGGCATTTTTCCAGCAGTTGGGACGCAGTCCATAGAGCAGCCATTTCCTGTATTTTCTGAGAGTGTTTCTTCACTTGTCTTGATCAAGATTAGGTGCCATCACTCTAATCACCTATTTTACTTCATTATATTTCTCAGATTAATAAAATGGCTTAGAATTTCCTCTCTATGTTTCTGGATGAGTTGCCGAATTTGCCGTATTTCCTTTCTATGCTATTATATGTCTGCTGCACTGTTATTTTTATATATTCTTGAGCATTCTAGTTCTATACCACTTGGTGTGTTATCTTTCACTCTTAGACAGAGTCTGGAAAGGGCTAGGTAGCCTCCGTATTTCGTCCTCTTTTCTGAGGCGATGTATCTGGTAAATTCTCTCCCAGTCTATCTCTGGTTGGAGTTTTCCGTGTTTTAGAGATATCCCCAAAACGGGATATTATATTTAGATTATTGATTTCATTGTCTGTTTAGACTTTGTGCATTCTCCTGTTGTTTAGCAGAGTTGCAGTGCTGCTTAGCACAAGGATTTCCTATTTAGGAATCCTTCTCCTTTCTTGAGAGGCCTCTTGAAGTAGTGTATTGATTTGCCTCACATCCAGGCTTGAGGCCAAGCATCCTCCTTCAGCTACAGTGTTATTTCTGCGGCAGTATAACGTTGTGTTGTAGGGTGTTACAGTGAGGGTCCACAACACCAGTTCCAACACTTGTTTTTCAAAGGAAGAGGCTCTCTTTCCTTTGAGAGATCAGTTGGGAAGCCCTTTGAGCATATTGCAGATCTCGGCACTTGGCCAATACATTTTCTTACACCTACAGCGCAGTATCCCTCAGTGACTGCGTTATTTTCAGTTGGTATTTGCAGCGAGGGATTGCAGTGATTCTCGGGGGGGTGAGATCTTCAGTGTTAGGATCAGCCTTTCACTTGAAAGATCCATTGGAGGAGATCTATTTATCGGATGGAGCATCTTTAGCCATCTCCCTCCATTTCCAGTTCTTGAGTTGCAGTTGCTACCCTGCAACTCCGGCATTTTGCAGTTTTTCATATCTCAGCCAATCCTTCCAGGATTGTCTTGAGATAGTGTTTGGGAGCATAGATCTTCACTCCTAATGTTGTATGATCCATCTATATGCAAATTTATGATGTTTCACATTCCCATGTAGCAGTGTACCTTCTATGACTACGCAGTACATGTTCATGAGCATTCTGCAATAGAGCAGCATTCCACCGTTTTCACATGTATTCATGAGAGGCTTGTTTGCCTTGATCATTTGAGTTGTATTGTACATGTTTGCTGTTGATTTACATAATAAAATGGCTCCATGGTTTCCATACATTTTGGTATGATGTTATTCACTGCTATTTCCAGTTTATGTTTATGTATTAATGGATCTCCAACTTTAGAATATCTTAAGATATTCTCATTGTTGTATATTTTCCCTATTTTGGGATATTACAGTGGTATCAAAGCATAATCTTGGCTCAGCCTGTGGAACTCAACCATGATGCTATCAAGAGAAGAGAAGATGAAGACTCTATTCTTTGGAGGAAAGAAGTAGGACAGACTTTCAAAGCTTCTTCCTAAATCTGTACAGAGCATTCAAGGAGATCTCAAGAATATCAGAAGGGATACGTGCATAGAATCTCCAAGAGGGTTTGAATCTGAATCAAACTCTAGAATTTCACATCATGAGTGTGAGCATGCAGCCACACACATTGATGCACAATGCATTCACATGCCCATAATTTCCATGAGAGAGATGGAAGTAAAAGGAATGGCTAGGAGGGAAACTCTTACTGATTTGTTGCAAGAGTATGAATCTCAGACTCAGAAGTTTGGAGATCATATTACTTTTCTAGAGTTTTGCAAGATCAAGGTGGAGAGAAGCAAGCAGCATGATATGGGTATATTCCTTCTATCTACTTTTGATGGTTCACCTACATGTTCAACCAAAGCTTGGGTGGAAGAACTAGACACCTTTTTGCAGCAGCACCAAATTTCTGAAGATGAAGCCATCAAGGTTGCAGCGCTACATTTTGAAGGTAAGGCCTGTGCATGGTGGATGTTTGAGTCTTTTTCTTTAAAGAATGCAAATACTTCTTCTTATGCAAGATTCATTAAAACATTGGTGAGAATATTTGATAGAAATAATCTTGAAACACATGTGGTGAATGAGAACAAACTCAAGCAAACACAAACCTTGCATGTGATGGATGGAACTATAAACACCATTCCACTTTAGAAACCATGGAGGAGACTGACATCTTGCAGCATACCTTGTTAGAGGCAAAGCCTCTATCTCATATTCTTGAAAAAGAGGGCATGGGGATCTCTTTTTCAAAAGAGGATCCAATTCTTGGGAGGTTGCCCATACATATTGATGAGGAGGAGGGCAACAGCGTTGTCATGTTTAGAGTTTATCTAGCACCTCATGCAGAGGAAGAGGGAGCTCTTGCTCCAACTAGAGGGATTCTTGTATCGTTGCAAGAAATTCCTCAGGATCTCACATGTGGAGATTAAGTCATAACTCATGATTTACATGTGCCATTTATGATAGGGTGTGGAACTATGGAGATAAAAGGAGGAGATAGCGAGGATGAACAGAATCATGTGATGAGGAGCATACACCCTTGTCTATTTCATGAGCTTTATGCACCTAAGAGGGATACTGGATTGTGCAATGAGAGCAGGGACAAGTCTGTCCATTCATATATGCAGTCTACTCTGGATGAGGATGTCTCATTGCATGGAGACATTTCACCAAGGAGACCACTAGATCAGCAGATGATGAGGGATGCTTGACATTTTGAGGCACCATTCATTGATTTCAGAGGAGTGGAGACCTTGGGAGGTCATTGTACAGCGTTGAGAGTCTTGGGTAGACTCAAGGAGGAGAGAGTCATTCTCTCAACATCATCTTTACCCACTCTCATTTCAGATTCTGCGCTATGGCAGAAGCAGTGGGGGAAGGGTAGCAGCCTTCCAAATTACATCTTTAGCATGGGATATGTCAAAGAGGAGGATGACCATATGACAAATGTTCTTCATGAGAGATCATTAGCGCTATTACTATGGAGGATGGATCCATATTGGAACTCCCAGTTGTTGGTGGAGTATTCCAATGATCTTTTCACTTGCATGATATTGGATGACCAATTGCATGAGGAGGGATATTCAGTCAGAGATGGGGTCATCTACTACCATGGTAAGATCTTCTTATCTGGAGATTCCGAGCTCAAGGAGAAGTTGCTACAAGCAGCTCACAAAATTTCCTTTTCAGCCACACTTATTGTATGAGAGCATACCACACCATCATGGAGGGGTATTTTTGGGAAGGCTTTGAGGAGGATATATATTAGCATTTGAGGAGATACATAACTCTTTGAAAGAGTTAGCACAACCACCTCTTTCCTCTTTGAGGATGAGAGGAGACTCATCTATGAGCCACTCCATTTGTATGAGCAAAGTATATGGTGAGGGTATTTTTTGTTTGCCTAATGATTTGTATAATGTATATATGCATCTATTAACCATATATGTGTAGGATATTTCTCAAGGAAGGAACATTCTTCCTTCTATACCTCATGGTCTACTTCAGGCCATGAGCATTATTGATGACCACTCCCTAAGAGGAATTGGAGAGGAGATGTATTATGGAGAACATGCTCACTTTGTACCATACATCATTCACTTTCTCCAAACATATGAGGAGAGTTGGACAGCAAGAAAGTGGTTGAGAAACCACACTTTTTGTCACTCTATTTTGCAGTTGAGGGTCAAACTGTGTTGGTTACATTTGAGGGACCATTTTCCTTCTCCCTTGCTACATATGGCAGCAATTATGGTTCTCATTATGGTTCCTTATGTTGTTGTTGTTCTTTTTTTTATTGGGAGCATGATTGGGGGAATGGCACATTGGTTGGTTGTGTCCCTTGGAGAAGAGATTCCCCACATTGTTTGCATTACATGTTCTAATGGGAGCATGAGAGGTAGGATGGCCACCATAGCCAAACTTTTTTCTTTTATGAGGTGAGCCATGGGATTGATTGGATGCCATATGATGGTGACTTCCAACTCATCACATATGAGGTGATTTGGGCCAGCATGCTTCATAACGTTGGAGGAGAGATCCTTGGAGGTCTAGTCTTCATCTTTCCACTTGAGGGCAATATTATTGCAGCCCAAGATCAGCATATACGTTGCACTTATCCTAAGTGGAGATGAGGACAGCGTGGGGTAGGCTATTTTATCTACCAAGATCATATTTTCAGCCCACCTACATTGCAGGAGCCAAAGGTGGAAGAGGATTTTCAGGAGTTTCCATGTTGGGAGGTAACTCATTTTGTATGGATGATTTCTTGGGGATGGGAACTTCATATGGGGATGGTAGATCCCAATTCATATCATACCTCATGCCTCAAGAAGGCCCCTCAGTTTTATCTTTGCAGTTGCTTGAGGACAAGCAACATTTGGGAGGGGAGGACTATAATATTCCCACTTTGGCACACAGCTAAAAGGAATATTAAATTTCGTTTTTATCACCTAGTAGCTAAATAAATGGGTAAGGAAGCCCATTCATATTAAAAACATGAATAAGGTCCCTCATAATGTGAAAGGGGATAGTCATAAGAGCTGGATTTCACACCCTTATGTGTGAAAGAGGACATTTGCATGGAGACAAGGTGAAGTTTGACCAAGTCAACAGCGCTGGGTTAGGAGGTGGAGAACACTTTGAGAGACAGCGCAGTATGAATGGGAGGACGGTTATTTGGTGAAGGGAACCCTAATGAGTGGGACCCATGGAGAGAGGGCTTTCACTTGTTTAAAATTTGAGAAAGGCATCCATTTTTATTCATGATTTAGATTATTGATTTCATTGTCTGTTTAGACTTTGTGCATTCTCATGTTGTTTAGCAGAGTTGCAGTGCTTCTTAGCACAAGGATTTCCTATTTAGGAATCCTTCTCCTTTATTGAGAGGCCTCTTAAAGGAGTGTATTGATTTTCCTCACATCCAAGCTTGAGGCCAAGCATCCTCCTCCAGCTACAATGTTATTTCTGCAACAGTATAACGTTGTCTTGCAGGGTGTTGCAGTGAGGGCCCACAACACCAGTTCCAGCACTTGTTTTTCAGAGGAGGAGGCTCTCTTTCTTTTGAGAGATCAGTTGGGAAGCCCTTTGAGCATATTTCAGATCTTGACACTTGAAAAATACATTTTCTTTCACCTACAGCGCAGTATCCCTCAGTGGCTGCGTTATTTTCAGTTGGTATTTGCAGTGAGGGATTGCAGTGATTGTCGGGGGGTGAGATCTTTAGTGTTATTATCATCCTTTCACTTGAAATATCCATTGGAGGAGATCTATTTATCGGATGTAGCATCTTCATCCATCTCCCTTCATTTCCAGTTCTTGAGTTGCAGCTGCTATCCTACAACTCCGACATTTTGCAGTTTTGCATATCTCAGCCAATCCTTCTAGGATTGTCTTCAGATAGTGTTTGTGAGCATAGATATTCACTCCCAATGTTGTATGAGCCATATATATGTTGATATATGATATTTCACATTTCCATGTAGCAGTGTACCTTCTATGACTGCGCAGTACATGTTCATGAGCATTCTGCAATAGAGTAGCATTCCACCTTTTTCACATGTATTCATGAGAAGCTTGTTTTCCTTGATCATTTGAGTTGTATCGTACATGTTTGTTGTTGATTTACATAATAAAATGGCTCCATGGTTTACGTACATTTTGGTATGATGTTATTCACTGCTATTACCAGTTTATGTTTATGTATTGTTGGATCTCCAACTTTAGAATATCTTAAGATATTCTCATTGTTGTAGATTTTCCCTATTTTGGGATATTACATTGTGAAATAGATGTAGGTGCAGCCGAAGACATGACTGGCACTAGTGTTACCTGAAATAACAATAGCCCCAATGGGTCAATGAGAGGAGTATTTTAAGGAGGTACGACTCCTTCAGTGAAAGGATCCCGGGAAAGTCTGTATGGTAGGGATTAATGTGAAAATCATTGGTCAACACTGGAGACTACTCTTCCAGAGAAGGTACTAGGTCACCGAGACTCAAATCCTCCCCTAGTGTCAATGGAGGGAGACCTTGCTGCCGCCTAGAAAGATGATGAGGGTCAAAGGACGCCACAATGACATGTTAATTTTATCAAATTTTATTTTGATGTATTATGAAGTCTGAGTGATAGTAACCACACACCTAAAAAGGAAAAAAGAACCTCTAAAATCAATCAATCAAGCATCCAGAGGGGTAAGACCCTATCTGAGTACTACCATTTGTTGGATATGAAATATAGTATCAAAATAGCATACAGAGAGAGCTGGTCAAATGTACAGTTACGATTACTCTTGAGTTTCGCCCGAACCTCAGACGATGGGTGTAAGCACTCTCGTGGAGACGAGTACCCTCCCAAAGACCAAAGAGAGAGTAGGTCCATCTGTGTCAAGTACCAGGGCATCCCACCCAATCACCTTCTGCACGTCCCTAAAAGTATGGAAACTAAAGATACCTCAAATCACAGACACTATCAGGGGGGTCACGGTCATAGATAGCACATTATATGGGCAGAACACCTAGATCCCCGATCTAGTTTCGACATCCCTTAGGGGAAACCCAATATATATAATGCCCACTGTTATGCACTCTAAAACGGGCTACCTTCTCATGCACCCTAGTGTTGTCTCGCGCTTAACTCCAGTAGTAGTGGAGCGGTCCCGATAGTATGAGTGCAGTAGGATTTTCACTCTTTAATGACTCTAGTTTCAAGTTTTGAGATCTTGGGAAGTTTTCTCACTTCTCCTATCCCAAGATCCTAGCCTGAAATATTGTTGGTGTGAGCTCTGAAAAAGAGTTATAAGATTGATTTTCTTAGCGCTTGATTTTTTAGTGTACTTTCTTATTAGTCTTTGGAGGGGGCAGCAAACGTATGAAATGTAATAAGACTCTGACTCAAACCATGTAGAAAATGATTTTAATATTCAATTCGATGAAGAGCATATTCTATAGGGAGAAATATTTCACACATCCTTGCAACAATAAACATTCAAATAATGCAGTTCGGCTTAAAAATATTCAGACATCTATCTATCCTCACTAACAACTTTTTAACCAAAAATTCAGAATGAAATTGGCTATGTTCAGAAAAACTTAAAAAAACTTTTCTTTCTTCAAAAATTAAATGCGACTAACACTAACTTTTGAAATAAGAAAACTAAAATTCTAGTTGGAAACCAAGCACAGAGATCCAAGATATAGAAGCTAATCTGGCAGCCAACAACTCCACAGCCAAGGCAAACACAGCAGAGGTGTAACAAAAAACTTTTACTGGGTAACGCAGGCTAGCAAAGGCTACAAAGAATTAATAACAGGACTAACGCACTTTCCCTAAGCCTCAGCAGTGTTATAACACACTGGAACACACACAAGGGGTGCGTTACTCAAGGAAAAGTTGCAAAAATGGCTAGGCAGGGTCTGTTCTAGACACTGTGAGCTACTGAGATGGTCACAAAGCATATGAGCTGATTAGAAGGGGATGTGATCAGAGTGGGAAATGACAGAGGGAAAGAACCAAAGGCTCAAAAATAAACAATCCGAGAACTAAGTATTAACTCCCCAGTATGGTTTCCAATTCTGCTTAGGGGTGAAATGCATGGGTGGTAGCTGATGTAAATCCCTCTCAGGGCTACTCGGTGCCCAAGGCAGACAGCCATATTATCTATATAGTTACAAATACATTGCACACATTTTTATACTAATGCATAATCGACGAAGTGAGATATTGAAGGATTACCTCTTTGTAAACAGTAGATCTATTGGAGAGCGCTAAGCGGCGTGGCTGAAGTCCTTCCTCACCGGCTCCAAGTCTAGATCCTGCAAACAAACCAAGCACACGTGTAATCTTCACAGTGGTATCACTTACTAGCGATTAAAAAATCATATAATCAATATTAAACTATGCAAAATTGAGCCATTTATATCATGCTTCATAGACAATTAAACAACAAATGTGGCACTAAAACATCAAATGGATAAAACAGATATAGTTTTATTAATATATAAGAATGAAGATTACAAACGTTGGTTGAACCAAGCCTTCCTTGGTCTTTTGACTCCTCTCTCTCTCCTGTATCTCTGAGTGTAATGATCCTTGGGCTAAGAGTTCTCAATGAACCTTGCCAATCCTTAAGCCTCACACTCAACAATAAAGCTTTGCTTTGCACACGATCAAACCTTCGACCCTTGACCAAGAGCCCAAGCCTCCAATTTATAGGAATTGGGGAGGAAATACCTTACCAATCTTCTCAATCAGTTTGAATGGGGAAAAATCATGATGTTTCCTTGTATATCCTTACTTTTTCCCTCTATAGATGTTCATTTTTGTTGAGCAACATCCAATAAGAGGCCTACACCATATGTTACTGCTTTTTGACTAACTCCTTTTGAGAAAAAACAGGAAATGTCAATCAATTTTCGCGGGATTTTTCCCTTCCTTCATGAAAACACGGATAACGCTAACCCTTAGGCAAGAAAAAGCTTTAACCTAGACACTAACACTCCCCTTGAATGGCTGGGATGCGTTATAACTTGACTTGGATATCTCTAAGGAGTGTTACCTTGGCAAAATGGGTCTCTCTCTGGGTCATTTTCTTCCTTCCATGTTTCCTTCTCCTTTGAGCTAATGAGGAGGTCATTTGTCCTATAACAGTGTTCCCTCAATCACACAAAGATCTTGTAGTTAAGCCATAGACACGATGGCAAGGATGATTCATGTAACTAATTCCTAAGTTGAGGAATGACTCAAAGGAGTGAAGAGAAAATATGGAAACATATCTCATGTATATGTTAATCAATTTGAATTATTGTAGATAAGATAGGTTGGTATTCTTATTTTTAGAAATTGTTTCTTTTATTCAAAGACTGACGCCAAGTCTGTAGGGATTTATGTTCGTGAGCTTTAGGCTTAAAATCATTTGATTGTAAGCCTACGAAGAGATTGGGTTGTAAGCCTACAGGAAGAGCGAGAGATAGGCAGGAAATGGGCCAATTAATGAAAATCTTGTCATAGATAGGAACGAAAGTTCTAAGCAAATGTGTGTACATATTTATCAATGAAAGGACATTCATTATGTGACTGTCTCTGTGTGTTTGAATTAATGATAGGCAGAATGAGATTCTGTAGGGACATAATGAAAATTGAATTTAAGTTGAATTCGTGAAGGAGTCGCTTGAATTCATTAAATGAAGCTATGCAGGTTTTGAAATCACCTTTGATAATGCATGAAGGAATAGAGTATGGTTTGTGTGGATGGAATGTGCCATGGTCATATTGTGGAAACAATTGAAGGGAATCAATTGAGAAGGAGAATCACTCCACTGTGAGAAAAGTTATGGTAAGTTAAAGGTAAATTATGCTAATTATTAATGTGCATGATATTGCAACTTGGGAAAATGATTATGTTGCAGATTGTGAATGCGTTAAGAGTAAGGTGAGGAAGTAAACTATAGTGGTAGATTGGTTGCTTTGAACGCTCACTCCAGCGAGGATATCCACCATCGATCACAAATGGTCGAAGGTGATCCAATTCAAATGATATTGAGAAGTTTGTTAATAGATGACGCCTGGGAATGCAGCAAAGTAGAGAGGGAAAAATAGTGACTTTCCCAAGTTCTGTAAAATAATCATAGTCTCGAAATAGAGTTCTTGGAAGAACCCACTTGGGAATTCTTCTGAGAAACCATTTTCGTAAACATCGAGATTTCAATAGGTAACAGGACCGAGTAATAGATAAGGGGAATGATAGCTAACGGAAAAAATCTCCATCTCAGACTCTGTCATCTTAGAGGATTGGAGCAAGCGGTGCAACGTCTAAGGTTTTAAATTGGTAAGATATGAGATCTTCGTCACAATGAAATTATGTGTGAGGTTGGAGGTTAAGTGTCGGGATAAGGTTGTGTCATGCTTTGAACACACTGGTTATAGAATCTAGTGGTCTTTGAATTAGACCCCTACACCTGATTCTTGGTTCTGGTTGCTACGGTGCTTGGACTTGGTGGTATTGGGATTTTCCCCAAACACATAGAAAGTTGTGGTTTTGAGGTGAACGGGTTTAGTTTCTGAAAAAATAAGTCATAAATACCTTCCTTTCACGATCTCGTGTCAATTCAATTCATGACAGAGAAAAAGGAAGCACACCCTCAATTTGTATAAAGGAATTTGGCCTTAGAAGGCCATCATTTGGTATCAGAGCTTGAATGCTCTTTTGAAGAGAGAAGACAGACAAGAGGTCTGTAGAGGAGGTTTTTTGAATTAGAATACTTTATATGCAGGATAAGACGAATCTTAAAGCTTGAGGAGGACAAGGAAGTTCTTTATAAGAAGGAAAGTTACTTTGGGAGAAGTAGTTGCATGCAAGGGAAAGAGGTTAGATCAGCCAGAGATGGAAGCTTATCAGAATCATTTAGAGTGGCCATGAAAGTTTGGTAGAAGCAAGATTTTGAAATCTTAATAGCCAGGAGAAGATCTGTTAAGATCTGATATGTTTATGGTCTTTGTTTCTAACATTGTTTGAAGTGTAGGTAGCAAAAGTTGAGGAGTATCTCAGCAAGTAGATCACAACTTTGAAGCGGTGATGAAAGAACTCGGCAAAGACTTCTTGAGAAAGAATGATGTTGCAGAACCTGATTTTTCCAGCTTGGAATTGAAATATAAGAGAACGACGAGTTTTATCAAGAGAAGATGAGTTGAGTGTAGAAGCCTAGAAGGAGCAGAGAAGAAATCTCAGAAGGTTCCAGATAGAGAACTAGTATTGCCAAAATACCAAGTACCGAAGAGAATCTTGGTGAGGTAGTTATAGCATGGTGAAATAGAACTGTTATTGTAGAGGCTTAGTGCAGCTCATAGTAAGTGTGAGGAAACACATAGAGATGGAGAAGAAGATGATTATTGACAGTCATAGCAGAGGTTCAGAGGGAAGCCACAACAGAAGAAGAGAGAAGGAATATGCCAAATCAAATGGCATGCGAATGAAAATGAGTGATGAAGAGTATGACAGAGAAAAGGATCCATCTTAGTTTGTTGAGGGAGATGTTCGAGAGGAATAAAGAAGACTAGAGGTATGGTTATATAATGAGAAAGAAGGTGAAATGGCATACGCTACAAGAGAAGAGAGAGCATAAGATGAATACTCAGTTAATAGAGGAGCTTAGGAAGCTTGAGCAGAAAATGGATGCTCAATTGAGGTTAGAGAAGCTCAAAGGAGTTGAGCTACAGCAAAAGAAAGTTGTTGGAGAAGAACAAGTTCCTTGTGAACTTGAAGATGGAACAATGATGTTTGAAACATTAGTTGAGGCTACTGAGCCTTATGATTTTGAAATTAACAATTTGTGTATGTTTGTAGGTGTAATACATGATGATGGAAAATATTTGGATATTTTCAAAGAAGAGGAAGAGGAAAGACAAAATCTAAATTCTGTTTTAAATAAGAAGGATGAGACAGTTAGGCCTCATGAGGAAGCTCATACACAGTTAAAGGAAGATATTTCTTTTCAGCATACTGTTAGAGTTTTAAGCAGAGGGAGTTTGGCTTATTTTGGTAGCCAAAAGCAAGAAAAATAAGTTTACTTTTGTAAACCTAAGAAAGGTATCTTCTTTGATGAAGAAAGTGAAGATGTGAAGTGTTAGGGTCCTATAACAATAGGATTCATAATTTTTTAATTGACTTTGATAGTCTTGTAAATATGTACATACATTGCTTTCTGCAAGTTGTTTTCCCATATTTGAAAATAATAAAAAATGAAAAGAGGGTGAAATTCCTAAAAGAAAGATCAAAGGACTTAGAAAAAAAGAGATCAAAAAGAATAAAAATGGATCCCAAAATAAAAAAGAGATAATAATAAGACATGAAAGTGAGCAAGTCAAAATGCCACTACTATTTACTTTTATTGCAAAAATAATGATTATGTGCAGATTGTTCAAAATGCCATAATCCATGACCAGTTAAATAGTTTAATCTTGACTTTTCGTGCTTTGAATTTCATGTTTTAGATAGAAAATAAATATATGTAAAACAATTTAAACTTGACAAATCAGTATATAGTTAGAGAATAAATGAGGAGTTCAACAGTTTAATCTGAGCCCTCGGATGAAATAAGGTTAGAATTAGATAGTTTTACGCTTGAAAAGAAAAATGGATTTAGGGGTGCAAGCTTAAATGCACCCATGCAAATGAAGTAAAAATTTTTAGAATAATGATGGTTAGGTAGAAAGCAATTATGCAAGGCATGTAATAAGGCATCATATGGAAAATTACTAATTTCCCCTCCTCCGCAATGATCCAAAATTTAAAACATTCATCTAAAGAGGCTCAGAGCATTTCTCTGACTTTTGTTGGGACCGGACCCAAGGCTTAATAACTGATTGGTTAAAATATTGGATTCCCTTCATACAAGTCCATTTCCTCAGCATATTCACCCTCTTCCAAAAATATAATCCCTTTTTCCCAAGTAAAACACCTGTTTTGCCTAGAAAAAGTAAAATCCATTCTAAATTAATTTCATTTCATCCAAAAACACTCAAAAACCCATAAAATACATTTTATCCTAAGTTATCTGTAAATATAAAAATGGGATAATTTTTATGCTAAAATGCCTATTTTACACTTTACTTAGTTATTTTTTGTATTTTTCATTCATTTTCATTCATTACATTTCATTTCATATTAATTTTTAACATAACGTATTAAATCCCTTAAAATACCCCTTTCCGTATATATAATTAATACATTTTATTTAAATATCCCACAAACCCATTATTTAAATTTTAACATATCGTTTTAATTACCCCACATGTTAAATAAAACCCCTCCCTTTCCCCATAGGTTAAAACATATCACATTATATAAACCCACCCCCAATGGTTGTTAAACATATGTAAATATGTCATTTACTATGCAAATATCACACCCCACCAATCAAAATAAAACATTGGTTTTATATTAAAAAACAACGGTTTTATATTAAAAAACAAAGGTTTTTTAATGTTAGAACTAAACCCCGCAATATAACAAGACCCGAGCCCCACGCGCCATCCGTCGATCAACTCCTCATTCAATATCCACCGTTCACATGTATGCCTTCAGATCCGAAGACCCAAACACTATATCGCATTTTCACTTGCACAAACGTTAACCATTTCAACAATTTTGAAATAGCCTGTTTTGAGCCCTTATCTCTCTTCCACGCAGCAACATGCAGTTGGATCGCATTCGATCTGAGAAAACAGCTTACCGCCCAAAGCCTGCGCGATAACCACCAACGGTTTTCTTCCGTCGACACCAAAACCGCCTCTGCTTTGACATGATCGCCATTCAATGCTTACTGCTTAACCTAAAAACGTTATAAAAGCTTCATATTACATACAATTGAACCCTTTTCTGTGTTATTTGTAAGTTTATCCTCCCGACTAAAGGAGAAGCTCCCTCTACATTGTTTTCACACCCAGAGAACCATAAAAAACCACTGCATTTGTTGTCAAGACCACTAGAAGCGTCCAGATTGCTTCCAAGAAACCTCCAAAGTCATCAGAAACCTGTCTGACGCCTCAGAATCATTTGAAAGACCAAAATACCTGAACAGACATGTATTTTTCATCGAAAAACAACCTATTTATCATTTGAGGAGTATTTCTGAGAAATTAAGCCTAGTAAAGCCCTTTTATCTACAGAAAGACCCTTGTAGTTGCCTGCAAAGAACAAATTCACTGTGAAAACTGCAATAAACCCTGTTTCGATACTACAATCTGTTTTTAAAACAAAATTGAATATATTTAACCTTTGCAAATCTTGAAAAAACTCTAAATTTATCCAGAAACCCTTTGCAAGTAACGCCAATCCTTCTATGGCCAATTTGAACCATTTTCAGTCCAGTATTATTCAAAAAAAGCATTGAAACCCTTGGTTATCAATTTTTTGAACCTGTAAGAGTCAAGCGAAGGAAATTGTGCAAGAGGCAAGCTAGAAATATGATATGATAAACTTTATTTTACAATTGATAGCACAGATGGAAGAGATGGAAATTCAAATGGACAAGTTTGTCCATGAAAGAGAAACTACAAAACCACAGTAAGTTCCTCCATTTATTCCCATGGCAACTACAGTTGTGCCTTCAACTCTTGCAGAAGAGTTGGCACCAAAATTACCACTGGCCACAGCAGTGCCAGTAACATCTTCTACTACATCAGCTACAGAGTCATCTACATCAACAATATAGCCAAAAAATGAAGCCAATAAGCTAATCAAATCCATGAAGGAAAAGACACTTCAAACCAATGAAATCAATAGATTGAAGAAAATGATTGAAAATCTTGAAGACACAAAGAAACTAGCCCAAATTAATGCCAAAACTCATGAACAAAAGGCTAACAGGTTAAATATTGAATTGAAGAATCTAAAAAAGGATTTGACTTTGAAAGAACCAATGTCCTATGTAAAGAACCAACTATGGAGTAAAATCATTGAATCCATTAATGATGTTTGGCCATCAATACAGGTAATATATGAGAAAAGGGATTTACTGAAGGTGTAGAAATTATATGCACTAAGCATGCATATGTCCAAGATCCACTTGATCTCACACTATTTAACTTTATGCAAGTTACTGAATCTATTCCACTTGTTAATCTTTTGCGGAAAAATTAATTGCACACACATTTGAAGCATAAACAAAAATATTCAATCGCACATAACACAGTTTTTAACCGGGAAAGCCTGAAGCTGAAAACCCCAACTATATATTATGTAACATGGAGACCATATGACAATCTCATACAAATATACAAAGCTTATCAAAAGCTCTCAGTACAGTGCAATCGTCATACACTAATAAGGCCCAATCTTGCAAATCCATGCACTGATCTTTGCCACCTGCTAGCTTGCCTCCACCGCGCAATCTCTGCTGAAGAATAGCTCTGAATGAATTTGAATTACTCTTGGATTGAATGCGGAATCCTCATTGGCATCTCCACTATGTGTTTGATGCAATCAATGCATCACTAATAGTCAAAATTGATAGTCTATCTTGCCCTTTCATTTATCTCTCCACTGGTCTCCATTGAAACTGCCATGCACTGTAGTTAACTGATGTATTTTTCAGTTGATTAATGAGATATTATTTATGAATTAATTAAATAATTAATTCACTCCACTCTCCCTAGTGTATCAATCAGTTATACTAGATACAACTAGCTCAACTGAGTCTAACTGAGTTAAACTAAATACAACCCCATAGCTACTTCTTCCAACTGTGTCATAACTCTGCCACTTGAGTTCTAACTGAGTCCTCCATGCAATAGCTCCAGTAAACCCTTAGGAATAGCGTAATTCCTTCCGTCAGCCGCTGTGCCACATCTGTGCACTGAACTGAAGTGCTCCAAGAGAATAAGTTGTTGTTTAGAGTCTGATTATTATTAAGAGCTGATAATAATTGACATGCATCTATTTTTAGATTGACGATCCATAAATAGACTTCGCCCAAATATTCTAAAAATATAATTTCATCTATTTTTCCAAATTGATCAACCATCCACAAATAGCATCCTGCAACTTCTGAAATATGATCAGCATGTCTAAAAATAGACTTGCACCAAAAATAGCCTGCGGGCCCACTTAGGGAAGGCGACTCTTTTCACTAAGCTCATCATCTTGTTGAATCTCAACACTCCCTCTCAACAAGATAGGCATTATCCTTCACCCCGATCCTACCTCTATGGTATTCAAATTTGCTCCTGGTGAGCGCCTTCGTCAAAATATCTGCATCCTGATCCTCTGGAGGAATGTACTGAAGCAACATGATCTTCCGCTGCACACAATCTCTGATATGATGATACCAGATATCAATATGTTTAGATATGTCATGAAACACAGGATTAATCGAGAGTTTAATGCAACTCTGATTATCACAATGAACCACTGTGGGATCTAAATGTGAACCGAACAAACCAACCAGAATCTTCCTCATCCAGATAGCCTCACATGTAGCTAAACTTGCTGCCATGTATTCTGCTTCCGTTGAACTGAGTGCCACAGATCTTTGTTTCCTGCTGTACCAAGAAACTACCATAGATCCGATACTCAAAATCCCTCTTGATGTGCTCTTTTTTTCTGTTGGGTTTCCTGCCCAATCTGCATCCATGAAGCCATGCAACTTCACCTCATCCATCTGTCTGTACCATAAACCATACTCAGATGTGCCCCTGAGATATCTCAGGACATGCTTGCCCGCCTTCCAAAAGAGTTTGGTAGGCTTAACCATTGCTTGTGAAAGCTGGTTCACCGCATAGCATATGCCTGGTCTTGTATTGACTAAATACATGAACGAACCCACCAACTGTCGATAAACAGTGGCATCCACTACCTCTGTCGATGTAGCATCCTCTTTCTTCCAATTTCCTAGAAGATGAGTGTCGATAGGCTTGCAGCCTTGCATGTGAAACTTCTCCAGTATCTCCCAGGCATAATTGCCTTGAGACACAAATAGTTCACCTTCCCGCTGCCATATTTCCAATCCAAGCAAATAATGACGGAGGCCTAAATCCTTATTCTCAAACTCCTTTGCAAGATCAGCCTTGCATGAGTGTATCAACTTCTCATCACATGTTAGTATCAAATCATCAACATAAAGTACAATGATCAAAATCTTACCCTCAACCACAATCTAGTACAGTTTTGCTTCCGCCTCACTCTTGGTGAAGCCAAGTCCAATGAAATAGCTGTAGATTCGAGTGTACCAAGCATGGGGTGCTTGTTTCAGCCCATACAGCTCTCTTTTGAGCATGCACACATGCAAATCGCTGTTGAAGATCTCCAATCCTTCAGGCTGCTCAATGTACACCTCTTCCTCAATGATCCCATTAAGGAGTGCAGTCTTCACATCCATCTGATGAATGTGCCAACCCATCTGCGCTGAGAGAGCAAGGATGGTCCGTATGGAAGAATATTATGCGACAGGTGCAAAGTTTTCTTCATAGTCAATCCCCTCAATCTGTGAGAAGCCCTAGGCAAAAAATCTTGCCTTATACTTCTCAACGCTCCCATCAGCAGCTTGCTTTACCTTGTAGATCCATCTTGATCCTACAACTGATTTTCCCACCGGCCTTGGAACAATCTCCCAAGCACTGTTTCTGACAATGGAGTCATACTCCTCCACCATGGCATCTACCCATGTGGGCTCCTGTGCTTCTTCTTCAAAAGAAGATGGCTCTATCACAATACACTTGTTCATAAGATCCATGTATCCAGTATATCGGTTAGGTGACTGTCTCTGTCTGCATTGTGATGTAGGAACTCCTACATTGTGTGTTGCATCCACCTTCAGTCTCTCAGCTTCTGTGGTACGCTTCTTGCCTTTTCTGATGTTTGGTTCTGCATGAGTGGACTCCTCCACTCCATGAATCTCCTCCTGTGGCTGATCCACATCCAGAGGCTCATCTTTGGGAACAAGAAGCTCCTCCTCCGTATGCAAGTGTAGCTCCCTCTCAAGCGACAATTGCATGGCTTTCACCTCATTGAATTTTATATCCCGTTACATAACAATCATCCGATTGTTTGGCAAATACACACGATAGTTATGGGGTGTTTTTGTGTACCCCAATAATATCCCAACTTCTGAAATCAGCTCCAACTTCTTCCTGGCATCCTTCGTCACATTAATGTAAACAGGTGAGCCAAAAATCTTCAAATGAGAAATATCAGGCTGCTTACTAGTAAAATCTTCCTCGGGTGTACTCATGCCAAGTACTCTATGAGGACAACAGTTTTGCACATAAACTGCAGTGTTGCATGCTTCCGCCCACAAGTGCATCGATAGGCCCTCGTCATGCAGCATCGCTCGTGCAACACCCACGATCGTTCTGTTCTTTCTCTCCATGACCCCATTCTATTGTGGGTTATGAGGTGCTATGAGTTCTCTTCGAATTCCTTCTTTGCTACAGAAGTCTTTGAATTCTCCCGAGATGTATTCACCACCATTATCGCTCCATAGAGCTTTCACCTGCTTCCCCGACTCCTTCTCCACCAATGCCTTGAACTCGCAGAACTTTGAGAACGTTTCACTCTTCTTTTGCATGAAGAAGATCCAACTTCTACGAGAAAAGTCATCAACAAATATCACATAATACCTGTATTTTGCTGTTGAAGCAACCAAGAATGGTCCACACACGTCTGTGTGAATTCTCTCCAAGATCACCGAAACACGGTTCTCCTTCTCATGAAAGGTGGTCTTCACAAACTTACCCATTGTACACCCTTTGCACTGATCTGACTACACAAGAGTACCCTTGGGAAGTCCAATAGAAATTTGCTGCAAAATCTTCAAAGCACCATGGTGAAGATGACCCAATCTCCTGTGCCATAATTCGCCCTCGTCGCGGCTCACCACTTCTTCTAATTTACCCACCATTGCATCGCAGCCATCTACCTCCATCTTTTAGAGATTCTTAATTCAAACCCCTATCTTCTTGGTTTGACCCATTGTTTTATGTCGAAGGAAGGCTTTTCCCTCACTAAAAACAACATCATAACCCCTATCTTCCAGCATTCCGATTGAGACCAAGTTCTTCTTTAGACCTGGAACATGCATGACATTCTTCAACAAGAATGGATTACTGGACTCCCTCTCAAAGGTAATGGTCCCAATGCCAGTCGCACTGTACTAACCATTGTCGCCCATCTCTATATGCATCTAGAGGTCCTTCTCCTCCAAGTCACTAAACAACTCTTTGTCTTCCGTCATATGGAAAGACGAACCACTGTCAAGATACCACACCGATCCCATGCAACTTGAAACCAAGCATGCAATCAAAGAAAAATCCAGCTCAAATTGTGAGGCTAAGGCCTCTCGAGCTGCAGATCCAGCAGCCTGCTTATTCTTCTTCTTCTGTGGACAGTTAGTGGCGAAATGTCCATGCTCGTGATAGTGAAAACACTTCACTTTGGACAAGTCCTGCTTCTTTCCTTTCGCACCGGATTTAGAATTATTTTTCTTCCCCTTCCCTTTCCTTGCTTTGGCAACCAAAGTGAAATTCTCTTCATCTTCATTCTTCGATGAAGATCCATCCCTGGTACCCCGCCTTATCTCCTCCTGTACAAGATCCGACCAAAGTCGCTCCCATCCCAGCAGTTTCTCCCGTCCATTGACAGAGTCTTCGTAGCTATGCCAACTCTTCAGAAGCCCAAGGAGAGCCAAGCTCACCAAGTCTTATTCATCAACAGTAACCCCCACACTTCCCAGCTCATCCTTGCAGTGGACAAACTTCGTGAGGTATTTTGGAATACTGTCGCCTTTCTCCATTTTTATTTTTCTGAGCTTGTCTTTAAGCCCCAACTTCCTCTGGTCACTTCTGCTTTGGAACAAAGTTGTCAAAGCCTTCCACATTAAGAATGGAGTGGCTTTCTGATGAAGGCTAGACACAATATATTCCTTCACACCTTCCAACATAATCCTCCTCGTATTTGCAGTCTTCTTTTTCCATGCATCAAGTAATGCAGCATCGCTAGATCCCAGCTTCGAAACATCGCTATCGATGAACTCCTTCAGCCCATTATCCTCCAGCACCGCCTCCATCCTGTCCTTCCAGGCTATGTAATTCGAGCTCCCATCAAGGGCATACTCCAATCTAAACCCGTTGAAAGACATTTCAATGTATACTCGATTCACCGCAAGAATCTTACGCCAGAAAATTTGAATTGTCCACCCGTACATACTTAACAATTGCAATCTTGATCGATCAAATATATCCCGATACCATGTAAAATTATATACCAAACATGCATATGTCCGGAATCCACACGATCTCCTGCTGGCCCCAACTTCCTCACAGAATCTTTTAGATCTATTCCACTTGTTAATCTTTTGCAGAAAAATTAATTCCACACACATGTGAAGCATAAACAAAAATATTCAATCGCACATAACACAGTTTTTAACAGGGAAAGCCTGAAGCTGAAAACCCCAACTATATATTATGTAACATGGAGATCATATGACAATCTCATACAAAGATACAAAGCTTATCACAAGCTCTCAGTACAGTACAATCGTCATACACTAATCAGGCCCAATCTTGCAAATCCATGCACCGATCTTTGCCACCTGCTAGCCTGCCTCCACTGCGCAATCACTGCTGAAGAATAGCTCTGAATGAATTCAAATTACTCTTGGATTGACTGCGGAATCCTCATTGGCATCTCCATTGTGTGTTTCATGCAATCAATGCATCACTAATAGTCACAACAGATAGTCTATCTTTCCCTTTCACCTATCTCTCCACTGGTCTCCACTGAAACGACCATGCACTGTAGTTAACTGATGTATTGTTCAGTTTATTAATGAGTTATTATTTATGAATTAATTAAATAATTAATTCACTCCACTCTCACTAGTATATCAATCAGTTAGACTACATACAACTAGCTCAACTAATTCTAACTGAGTTAAACTAAATACAACTCCATAACTACTTCTTCCAACTATGTCATAACTCTACCACTTGAGTTCTAACTGATTCCTCCATGCAATAGCTCCAGTAAACCCTCAAGAATAGCGTAATTCCTTCTTTCAGGTGTTGTGCCACATCTGTGCATTGAACTGAAGTGCTCTAAGAGAATAAGTTGTTGTTTAGATTCTGATTATTATTAAGAGCTAATAATAATCGACATGCATCTATTTTTAGATTGATGATCTATAAATAGACTTCGCCCAATATTCTAAAAATAGAATTTCATCTATTTTTCCAACTTGATCAACCATCCACAAAAAGCATCCTGCAACTTCTGAAATATGATCGACATGTCTAAAAATAGACTTGCACCAAAAATAGCCTGCGAGCCCACTTAGTGAAGGCCACTCTTTTCACTAAGTTCATCATCTTCTTGAATCTCAACAGAAGGCAGCCCAACAGGAAATTCAGAAAACAAAGGAGTAACTAGGTGCCAAACCTGAACAGGCCCTAGAACTAATCAAGTTTCTTAACAGCAAGAACTAGAAGAAATAGAAATTACTGACAGAACAGAGACAATCCTTGAGATAAGGAAAATATTTTGAAGAAGAATTTAATGAAGCAACTAGAAGAAAAATGTTAAAACATGAACATAGCCATAACCAAATTTATGGTTAAATTTGAAATTTTGAGGCAAATAGGTTTTCCAAACATCCTGGCTATTAATGATAAAATCATGCCACAAGAGGACTATAACAAGAAGATCAGAGATTATGCAAAAGAGCAGTCAGACAAAACAGAGGGATAAGGAATTCCTACATGAAAGGTTTTACATGAAAGTTTTGAAGACTTGTTTTATCTACAGCATGAGATAACACACTTATTTGTTATAAAACCAACATTTGCTAGATATACTGAGGCAAATGAGAACTTTAGAAAGTTGAAAAAGATTAAAATTCCTGATGAGAATCTTGGGAATCACTCACCGACTTACTGTAAAAATCAAATTACAGTAAAGAAGATAAAAATAGTTTGTTGATTTTACACAAACAAAAACAGATTTTACAGCAATAAGTCTGTTAAACAACGGTGAAACGGTGTATAAGTGATTAAATAGTATCAGAGATAAAGAGTATCAAATAAAAGATAAGATTGCAAAACAAATCAAAAGATCTTATGCCAACGTTCAAGATAGCAAAACAGCCAGCTAAACCCAATCCAAAATTGCACTTCTATTTTATTTGGATAAATAGGGCAGCTTGCTAAGTTGTTAAGCAGCTGTCACTATTTTTGTTATAAAATATATTTTATTTCCTTAGAAAAATCCTATGATTATTCTAGGATATTTTGTAAACATTTTTGTATATATACTTCATCTTTTGAAGTATTATTGTGGAATAAATTGCTAAATATTTCTATAGTCATTTTTGTTGTGCCTGAAGGCTTTTTTGTGGCAAGTTCAAGTAGCAGACTGGATCAAATCATCTAGCATCATATTTCAGGATTCATGTGATGAGTCATTGAAGTGAAGTACTGTATACTGTCTTTGTTTGATCTTCTTATGTATTACATGCATCCATTTATGTGTTCTAAATTTGAATGATGAACTAGAAGTATTATTTCAGGATTTGTTAAAATCACCCTGTCTTTAACTATTTATCATTTCTATGTTTTTAGCTGATTTCCATAATAGGGAACCCTTAATTTCTCCCTCTTTCGAATGACCTCTATCTACTCCTTCCTTATCTGGATCAAAGAATCCTTAATTGCACTTTATCCCGATCAAACCACTTCACCAATCAACCTTCCAAGATCTTCAATGACTTATCTATCTTGCCCGGAAAACATTTGACTTTTTGACCTTGATCCTAGCCCTGACTTCTTGACATTTGACTCCTTAGCCCAATGGACAAACAGATCTCTCACTATCCATCTCATTAAGTGATTTTTCCCACCAAACCAAACCAAAACAAACTAATTTGAACATCATAACTAGCCTAATATCATATAATTAAAACAAAGTTAAATCTTATAGAGAGAGCCCTCTCCTAACCCTAAGAAGGCTAGATCTTAGAGTTCAAAAGTTGGTATGTGGTTACCTCTAATGTTCTTTGAATAAAAACCAAAATCTCACAACTTAAGAATTATTAGAGTGATATCATACTGGCGACTCCACTGGGGACTCAACCAATCCTCGGTCTTAAAATAGATCTTTAAGGAAATCATTTTCATCATCCTTTTACCTTAAGACTGTTTTGAAAATTGTGAGTATAATTTTATCAAAAAATTGTAATTTTGGCTTCTAGAAAAATCTACTATACCAAGTAAAACCCAGATCCTAAACCTATTTTTATAGTAGACAATCCGGACAGAATATGAAAAAATAATAAACAAGTAGAAGATTTAGATGCTAAAGCTTCCTTAGTTAGAGCAAATTCATTACCAAAAGAGTTGGTGAGTATACAAGAAATACAGTTTGACTTGAATTTTCAAACACTCTCTATTCAGAAGTAAATCATAAAGTAACTTAAGTAGTGTTGTTATAGATCATGTTTTCATTTCATTTCTTGAAACAAAGCAGGAAAATGTTTTAGTAGATTCTGAATCAAAGATATTTAAAGCTCATGATAAACTTGAAGAAATAAATGCTAATATTCTTAAGGAAATAAATGAAGCTATTGAATTAGTTGAATTATTAGCATATACATCAAAGCCTTCTATTTCTCATTTAGATACCATTATATCATCTATAATTTCCACTACCATCCAATCTACAGATCCATTTATCCCTAGACAGCCTTTACAACCTAGAATACTATTTCCATATTCTCCCACATCAACATCATCCACTAGTTTATATTCTGCAATTTCAAACACATCATTCTCATTTCCAAGTAGTTCTTCATATATTACAGTTTCATTTTCTAGCACCCCAACTTTATCTTTTAGATCATCCACCACTTTTTTTAGTACATCATCCCATATTCCAATTTCATAAACCACTTTATTAATCTCATCAACCACTTCTTTAACTACATCAGCTAGTACTTTCAGTTCTTCCCAAAGCACTTCCAATCTACTTCCTAGCCAAGCTAAAATTCAAGCTATGGCTGCTAGGTATGCTCCCTTGGTTCTTCCAGCACAGTTACATGACATGCCTCAAGATTACCAAAGTAAAATACCCCAATTTGATGCTACCACTCATTATACTACCCAACAACACATTAATAAGATGACTGATTATTTTGAGCTTCATGAAATAGATGATTCTGATGTACAAATGAGACTCTTTGCTCAGACATTAATAGGAGAAGTCAAAAAATGGTTTAAAGGTCTTAATCCTTGTAGGATAGCTGATTTATCGGTCTTTCATAGATTATTTTCGAATAAATGGGAAAAGAAGAAAAATTCACTCCAAATATTATCTGAATTTGATGCAAGGAAAAGAGCTCCTAATGAAACAGTCCAAGACTACACTAGATACAACATTGTTTATAATTCAATCCCAGCTAATCTCAAACCCACTCCTGATTCTGTCCTACTCAAATTCCCTGATGGATTTCACACAGACATTGCCTACCAATTAAGGGAGAGAAATGTTGAAACCTTCGAAAGAATGAAAACAGATGTTGTTAGCATAGAAGTAAATATTTTAGCTAGAAAAGCTAGATTAAGGAATGAGAGGAGAGTAACCATAAAAGAAGAGACCTCTAGTTCAGATGGAAGAATATATCAACTATCTAAGACTTTAGAGAGAATGATGGATATATTAGACAACATAGAAACAAGACCATAATGGGATAACCAACAGCAAATCAGAAATCCTAACTTCAGGAAAAATACAAACTCGGGAAAATCCAAAGAATCAGCACCTAATCAGACAAGAAGACCTCCATTTCAAGAGAAATATGCTGAAAGTTCTCGACAGAATGATGATGATGAAAACACCATAAATCTAATGGGTATAAATGATGATAACACTATCTTTCTCACTCAGGAAGACCAAGATTTATTTGAAATGTAACAACTTCAATTAGATTCAAGTGAATCATTTGAATACAAACAAGGTTATGATTTTTCCATAAACGAAGTACATAAGTGTTGGCTCGAGGGGTCTTGACCTAGGTTCGGAGGTTCAAGGTTTGCCAAAAAATCCTTATACTACTGGCCCCTTCGACAGTGACCTGCTTGCGCAGGCCAAAGTCTCACCCGAAGCAGTATGGCTGGGTGTTGGAACCAGGTTTCCGCATCCTGGGAGAGGGTAGGTAAGTCAAGCCAAGATGCGTTCAGTCTTATAGCAACTCGATATTATATTACAGAGCCTAGATCTACAAATTCCTTTCGCATCCACGTGCTTAATCATAATGATACTCATAGTAATGTACTTATATAAAGATAACACAACTATTCCAGATCTTCTTGCAGAAAATGTAACAGAACAGTCCCAGATCGCAGCATAAACAAGTAACACAAGTATATTCGCAGCTTAAATCAATACCAAATCAACATATATTAATCAACCAAGCATCACAGAGTAATTCAAACAGATTCATATATCCAACAATACTTCTGCATTCATTAATCCTTCAGATCCACTTACAATACCCAAATCCCAACATGCGCACACAGCAGCAGGGTCCGCACACAGCAGGACGGGGAATCTCCGCGCACACAGCAATAGGAATCCTTCCCCAAAAACCCTAACCAGATCTATCAATTCGCACTTAGCAACAATCGCTTCTCAGTCTTAGCCGGTCCTACAACACAAAAAGGTTCGACTACTTATACTATTTTAGCCTATGCATCCAATGGTCCGCAAACCGTGGTTTGTGGATTCTTGGTCTACCCTTGACCCATTTACAATGCTTTAGGGGCTTTGACCCACCCCAAAACCCCTGCGCTAGACTAAATATAATAAAAAATATGCAAAAAATGGTCTAGTTTCGCAGCTTTGTAGGAGACCTTGTTCCAACAGTCCCCCGACACAATCTTGTGACTCGTCCCGAGTCACTGTGATGGTAGGTTCATCATCTGCGCCTGCACAGCTACTCTGACCATGTAGTCATTTGATCTGATATGGTTTGAGCCAAATACCATTGACATATGCAAGCAACACATAGCCGCACAGGGTGGCCAACCAAACAGCGCCACCATTCGTGATTTCCTTAACAGTATAGGGGCCAAGCGAGTGCTGCTGGAACTTCCCTGGATGTTTTACAAACTTTCTATCGTAGAAGAGGACCAATTCATCCTTTGTGAAGGTATTTTGGTGAATATGTCGATCATGCCAGGCTTTATCGCGGGCCTTCTGCACCTGTTGATGGAAATTAGCCAGGAACCGATCTTCCTCCAAAGCCATAAGCACTCCTCCATGATGTCAGGGTCCATCATGTTCGTAACTGCTGCAATATGCAAACTAGGAATAATGTACTCCATTGGCATAACGGCCTCCTTTCCATAGACCATCCTAAAGGTATTTTTCCCAGTTAGATTTTTGTAGGTGGTTCGATAAGCCCAAAGAACTGACGGGACGCACACGTCCCAATCGCTGCGATCGACATTGCAGACCTTTGTCAGTGCTTGCTCCAAGATTTTGTTAAAGGCTTCAACCATACCATTTTCATGTGGATGATATGGTGTGCTTTTTTCATGATGGATTCGGAACTCCGCGGTCAAAGCTTGGATTGTTTCATTAACAAAGTGCATACCCCTGTCGCTCATGAGGATCTTTGGACACCCAAATATGGTCAGGATTTGTTCAAAGATAAAATGCGTAGCGGTATCCACAATACAATCCTTTACTGCTTGTGTTTCGGCCCACCTAGTTACGTAATCAGTGGCAATAATAATGTAGCACGCACTCGTCTTCTTTCCTGGTGGGTTGATAGGCCCTATGGAATCGATGGCCCATTTATTAAATGCTTATAGAGCCATTTGCAGTTGAAGGGGCATTTCATCCCTGCGGGATGGTCTCCCTATTCGTTGGCACGTATCACAGGATTTATAATAATCGTGGGCATCAAGATTCATATGGTTATTAATGATAAACTCATGCCACAAGAGGACTATAACAAGAATATCAGAGATTATGCAAAAGAGCAGGTAGACAAAATAGAGGGACAAGGAATTCCTACAGGAAAGGTTTTACATGAAAGTTTTGAAGACTTGTTTTATCTACAACATGAGATGAAACACTTATTTGTTATAAAACCAACATTTGCTAGATATACTGAGGCAGATGAGAACTTTAGAAAGCTGAAAAAATATTAAAATTCTTTATGAGAATCTTGGGAATCACTCACCGACTTACTGTAAAATTCAAATTGCAGTAAAGAAGATAAAAATAGTTTGTTGATTTTACAGAGACAAAAACAGATTTTATAGCAGTAAGGCTGTTAAAAAGTGGTGAAACAGTGTATAAGTGATTAAATAGTATCAAAGATAAATAGTATCAGATAAAAGATAATATTGCAAAACAAATCAAAAGATCTTATGCCAGCGTTCAAGACAGCAAAATAGCCAGCTAAACCCAATCCAAAATTGCACTTCTATTTTATTTGGATAAATAGGACAGCTTGCTAATTTGTTAAACAACTGTCACTATTTTTGTTGTAAAATATATTTTATTTCCTTAGAAAAATCCTATGAATATTCTAGGATATTTTGTAAACATTTTTGTATATATACTTCATCTTTTGAAGTATTATTGTGGAATAAATTTCTGAAGATTTCTATAGTCATTTTTGTTGTACCTGAAGGCTTTTTTGTGGGAAGTTCAAGTAGCAGACTGGATCAAATCATCTAGCATCATATTTCAGGATTCATGTGATGAGCAATTGAAGTGAAGTACTTTCTACTGTCTTTGTTTGATCTTCTTATGTTTTACATGCATCCATTTATGTTTTCTAAATTTGAATGATGAACTAGGAGTATTATTACAGGATTTGTTAAAATCACCCTGTCTTTAACTAGTTATTATTCTATGTTTTCTGTTAATTTCCATAGTAGGGAACCCTTCATTGCTCCCTCTTTCGAATGAACTATATCTACTCCTTCCTTATCTGGATCAAAGAATCCTTAATTACACTTTATCCCGATCAAACCACTTCACCAATCAACCTTCCAAGATCTTCAATGACTTAACTATCTTGCCCTGAAAACATTTTACTTTTTTACCTTGATCCTAGCCCTGTCTTCTTGACATTTGACTCCTTAGCCCAATAGACAAACAGATCTCTCACTATCCATCTCATTAAGTGATTTTTCCCAACAAATCAAACTAATTTGAACATCATAACCAGCCTAATATCATACAATTAAAACAAAGTTAAATATTATTGAGAGAGCCCTCTCTGAACCCTAAGAAGGCTAGATCTTAGAGTTTAAAAGTTGGTATGTGGTTAGCTCTAATGTTCTTTGACTAAAAACCAAAATCTCACAACTTAAGAATTATTAGAGTGATAACATACTGACGACTCCACTGGGGACTCAACCAATCCTCGGTCTTAAAATATATCTTTAAGGAAATAATTTTCATCATCCTTTTACCTTAAGACTGTTTTGAAAGTTGAGTATAATTTTCTCAAAAAAATTTAATTCTGGCTTCTAGAAAAATCTACTATACCATGTCAAACCCGGATCCTAAAACTGTTGTTATAGTAGACAATCCGGACAGAATACGAAAAAAGAATAAACAAGTAGAAGATTTAGATGCTAAAGCTTCCTTAGTTAGAGCAAATTCATTACCAAAAGAGTTGGTGAGTATACAAGAAATAAAGTTTGACTTGAATTTTGAACATTCTTTATTCAGAAGTAAATCATAAAGTGACTTAAATAGTGTTGTTATAGATCATGTTTTCATTTCATTTCTTGAAACAAAGTAGGAAAATGTTTTAGTATTTTCTGAATGAAAGATATTTAAAGCTCATGATAAACTTGAAGAAATAAATGCTACTATTCTTAAGAAATAAATAAGGCTATTGAATTAGCTGAATTATTAGCATATACATTTCAGCCTTCTATTTCTCATTTAGATACCATTACATCATCTATAATTTCCACTACCATCCAATCTACAGATCCATTTATCCCTAGACAGCCTTTACAACCTAAAACACTATTTCCATATTCTCCCACATCAACATCATCCACTAGTTTATATTCTGCAATTTCAAAAACATCATTCTTATTTCCAATTAGTTCTTCATATATTACAGTTTCATTTTCTAGCATCCCAACTTTATCTTTTAGATCATCCACCATTTTTTCTAATACATCATCCCATATTCCAGTTTCATCAACCACTTTATTAATCTCATCGGCCACTTCTTTAACTACATCAACTAGTACTTCCAGTTCTTCCCAAAGCACTTCCAATCTACTTCCCAGCCAAGCTAAAATTCAAGCTATGGCTGCTAGGCATGCTCCCTTGGTTCTTCCAGCACAGTTACATGACATGCCTCAGGATTTCCAAAGTAAAATACCCCAATTTGATGCTACCACTCATTATACTGCCCAAAAACACATTAATAAGATGACTGATTATTTCGAGCTTCATGAAATAGATGATTCTGATGTACAAATGAGACTCTTTGCTCAGACATTAATAGGAGAAGTCAAAAAATGGTTTAAAGGTCTTAATCCTTGTAGTATAGTTGATTTATCAGTCTTTCATAGATTATTCTTGAATAAATGGGAAAAGAAGAAAAATCCACTCCAAATATTATCTAAATTTGATGCAAGGAAAAGAGCTCCTAATGAAACAGTCCAAGACTACTACACTAGATACAACATTGTTTATAATTCAATCCCAGCTAATCTCAAACCCACTCTTGATTCTGTCCTACTCAAATTCCCTGATGGATTTCACACAGACATTGCCTACCAATTAAGGGAGAGAAATGTTGAAACCTTAGAAAGAATGAAAACAGATGTTGTTAGCGTAGAATTAAATATTTTAGCTAGAAAAGCTAGATTAAGGAATGAGAGGAGAGTAACCATAAAATAAGAGACCTCTAGTTCAGATGGAAAAATATATCAACTATCTAAGACTTTAGAGAGAATTATGGATAGATTAGACAACATAGAAAGAAGACCACAATGGGATAACCAACAGCAAATCAGAAATACTAACTTCAGGAAAAATACAAACTCAAGAAAATCCAAAGAATCAGCACCTGATCAGACAATAAGACCTCCATTTCAAGAGAAATATGCTGAAAGTTCTCAACAGAATGATGATGATGAAGACACCATAAATCTAATGGGTATAAATGATGATAACACTATCTTTCTCACTCAGGAAGACCAAGAGTTATTTGAAATGTAACAGCTTCAATTAGATTCAATTGAATCATTTGACTACAAACAAGGTTCTGATTTTTCCATAAATGAAGTACATAAGTGTTGGCTCAAGGGGTCTTGACCCAGGTTCGAAGGTTCAAGGTTTGCCAAAAAACCCCTATACTACTGGACCTTTCGACAGTGACCTGATTGCGTAGGCCAAAGTCTCACCCGAAGTTGTATGGGTGGGTGTTGGAACCAGGTTTCCGTACCCTGGGAGAGGGTAGGTAAGTCAAGCCGAGCTGCATTCAGTCTTACAGCAACCCGATCTTATATTACAGAGCCTAGATCTACAAATTCCTTTCGCATCCATATGCTTAATCACAATGATACTCACAGCAATGAACTTATATAAAGATAACACAGCTATTCCAGATCTTCTTGCAAAAAATGTAACAGAACAGTCCCAAATCATAGCATAAACAAGTAACACAAGTATATTCGCAGCTTGAATCAATACCGCATCAACATATACTAATCAACCAAGCATCACAGATTAATTCAAACATATTCATATATCCAACAATACTTTCGCATTAATAAATCCTTCAGATCCACTTACAACACCCAAATCCCAACCTGCGCACATAGCAGCAGGGTCTGCACACAGCAAGACAGGGAATCTCCGTGCACACAGCAGCAAGATTCCTTCCCCAAAAACCCTAACTAGATCTATCAGTTCGCACTTAGCAACAATCTCTTCTCATTCTTAGCCTGTCCTACAACTCAAAAAGGTTCGACTACTTATACTATTTTAGCCTATGCATCCAATGGTCCGCAAACCGTGGTTTGTGGACTCTTGGTCTACCCTTGACCCATTTACAATGCTTTATGGGCTTCGACCCACCCCAAAACCCGTGCGCTAGACTAAATATAATAAAAAATATACAAAAATGGTCCAGTTTCGCAGCTTTGTAGGAGACCTTGTTCCAACAGTCCCCCAACACAATCTTGTGACTCGTCTCGAGTCACTGCGATGGTAGGTTCATCATCTGCGCCTGCACAGCTACTCCGACCATGTAGTCATTTGATCTGATATGGTTTGAGCTGACTACCATTGACATATCCAGGCAGCACATCGCTGCGCAGGGTGGCCAACCAAACAGCGCCACCACCCGTGCTTTCCTTAACAGTATAGGGGCCAAGCCAGTGCTGCCGGAACTTCCTTGGATGTTTTACAAACTTGCTATCGTATAAGAGGACCAATTCATCCTTTTTGAAGGTATTTTGGCGAATATGTTGATCATTCCAGGCTTTATCGCGGGCCTTCTGCACCTGTTGATGGAAATTAGCCAGGAACCGATCTTCCTCCAAAGCCATAAGCACTCCTCCATGATGTCAGGGTCCGCCATGTTCGTAACTGCTGTGATACGCAGACTAGGAATAATGTACTCCATTGGCATAATGGCCTCCTTGCCATAGACCATCCTAAAGGGTGTTTTCCTAGTTATCTTTTTGCAGGTGGTTCGATAAGCCCAAAGAACTGACAGGACGCGCACATCCCAATCGCTGCGATCAGCATTGCAAGCCTTTGTCAGTGATTGCTCCAATACTTTGTTAAAGGCTTCAACCGCACCATTTTCTTGTGGATGACATGGTGTGCTTTTTTCATGATGGATTCAGAACTCCGCGGTCAAAGCTTGGATTTTTTCGTTAACAAAGTGCGTACCCCTGTCGCTCATGAGGATCTTTGGACACCCAAATCTAGTCAAGATCTGTTCAAAGATAAAATGCGTAGCGGTATCCACAGTACAATCCTTTACTGCTTGTGCTTCGGCCCACCCAGTTACGTAATCATTGGCAATAATAATGTAGCACGCACCCATCTTCTTTCCTGGTGGATTGATAGGCCCTATGAAATCGATGGCCCACTTATCAAATGGTTGTAGAGCAATTTGCGGTTAAAGGGGCATTTCATCCCTGCGGGATGGTCTCCCTATTCGTTGGCACGTATCGCAAGCTTTATAATGATCGTGGGCATCACGATGCAGGGTAGGCCACCATAACCCAGCCCTCAAAACCTTTTTCACCGTTGCTTTCTCTGCGTAGTGACCTCTTGCTACTATGTCACGAGCCTCTACAAATATAGTGTGTCTTTCATGCTCCAAAACATATCTTCGTAATACTTCATCAACTTCCATCTTATATAACTGGCCTGCAATGATGGTAAAATCAGCTGCTCAAGCAACTAGCTCTTTCTTTTGTTACACTGAATACTCTGGGGGTGCCATCCCAGTAGTCAAGAACTGAATGATATCAGATAAGTGGGCATCTACTACTTTAATATCAAACAATTGTGCATCAGGAAATCCATCTTCTAAGTTGGTCGGCTCTTCGCCACTCTCTATTCGTGATAGGTGATCCATCCCAACATTCAGCTTTTCGGGCTTAACGACGATTTCAAAGTCATACTCCTAAAATAGCAGTAACCATCGACATATTTCCCCCCCCCAAAACAGGATTATTTACCACGTACTTCAAGGCTGAATGTTCTGTAAACATTTTGAAGTGTCCTCCTAATAAGTAATGAGGATATTTCTGCAAAGCGTACACCATGGCCAACCCCTCCTGCTCTGTAGTGGAGTAATTACGTTCAGCACCAGAGAGTTACCGACTTGCAAAGGCAACCGGATGATCAATGTCTCCTTCTCTTGGTTGCGTAAGGATAGCCCCGAGAGAAATTCCCAATGCATTGACGTGGACATGAAAGACCTTATCCCAATTAGGAAAGATGATAATAGTTGTCGAGACCATCTTTTCTTTAAGTAACTCAAAGCTTTTTTGACACTCGTCATCCCAAAAGAACAAAACATCTTTTTTGAGAAATTTTTCCATAGGGGCCATGATTAGTGCGTAGCCTTGAATGAATTTTCGGTAGTAGCCTATGTGCCCAAGGATCAAGTGCAGTTGTTTCTCTGTCGTTGGTACTAGCAAGTTGATGATTACTGCAATTTTTGCAGGATCCACCATCAGCCCTTGTCGACAAACTATATGGCTAAGTAGGATACCAAAGGGTACACAAAAGATACACTTCTTGATATTTAAGGAAATATGGCGCTTTCAGCAGGCATCCAACATCATGCGCAAGTTGGCTACGTGCGCCTTCACCAAGCTGAAGACAGTCCAATCATCAAAATATACTTCTAGGAACTTGTGGATGAATTCTTTGAACACCGCAACCACTACCCGTGAGAAAATAGCAGGGGAATTCTTGAGACCAAAGGGCATGACCGTATACTGAAAAGAGCCACACTCCGTGGTGAACATGGTTTTTCTACGGTCCTTTAGAGCGATTCTAATCTGATGGTACCCATAGAATTAGTCCGTAAAGGAGTATGCTTCCTATCCCCCCCACGCTATCCAAAATTTTATCTGAGAATGGTGTAGAAAATGGGTCATGAACACAGGCTTCGTTTAAGTTGCGTAGGTCCACGCAAATCTGAATCTCCCCTTTAGCCTTTTTCTCCTGAACCACCATTGGGCTAACCCAATCTGACTGTTCGACAGGTTCGATGATAATTGCAGTGATCATTTTATCAAGTTCTTCTTTGACTTTTTGCTTATATTTGGGATTCAACCTATAGGGTCATTGTTTTACGGGCCGAGCATCCGGTTTTAGAGTGATATGCATGACTCCTAAGTCCCTTGTGATCCCCTTTAGTTCCGAAAATATTGTTGGAAATAATTCCTGGTACTCGGTGAGTAACTCGGCCACTTTGCTTACTGTATTTTCATCCCAATAGTCCCCAATATTAGCCAACTTAGCATGTTCTTCCATCCCAATATTGACTTCACGCATCCTGAGAGGCTTAGTGACATCCACCTCTTACAGTGGGGGTCCTGCAATAGAGCGCTCTCCTTGCGACTCCGGGATAGAAACAGACCGCGGGTCTTCTTCACTTTCTTCCCTTGCTAAGCTACGGCAGTTGGCAATATCCTGCATCTATGATTCCCATGTCGATGCCCCGAATGCTTCAATGGAGCTAGGTTCTTTGAACACAAATGTATCTATTCCCTGCAGAGCTTCGTCAAGCGCTATTGACCCCCTATGACTCCAAATGTCCCTATGAATTCATTCCTCAGAGTTTCCCAGTGGCGAGTGCATTGATGTAGCTCTGCATCCAGGTACCATGCAGTCAGGATTGGACCTAACGCATGAATAAACAAGTGAACCCATTCTTCCATAGCCCAGTCACCCCATGCTTTGACCCAGGCCAAAAAGTATTTACGCGGGTCCCTTGGGCCGAGGAATATCTCGACCCGCACCTTTGCCGGCGGCTCAAATCGGAGGAGCATCATTTCCCGACATTCCTCCCAATCCTGGAACGCCCCTTTGTGCGTCTCCCACCATCTTGCAGGCGTTGCACGCATTGCTAGATTAAGGGCCCATATCCTTCATTCTCTTGGAACCTCGGCTTCAAATGCTTGCAAAAATTCCCTAATGCTCCCAAAACCATCAAAGTAGGGTAGGTCTCTTACCTCTAAGGAAATACAGCGAAAGTCCCTTATGACTCAAAAACATCGCAGCGCTGAGACATCATGCAACCGGTTTTTCCAATTCTCCATCTCCCCATCAGAGTCATAGAAACATTCATTGGCCTTTTCCCAGTAGAGTACTCCTTCCACCGTGGGGTTGATCCAATCTTCGTCCTGCGTAGTCAACTTATAAATGTGCTCCATCTCCTCTTCATCACGCACTGGCTCTGTATATCGTTCACCTTCCGCAGGATCTAATGGTACTATCACCCTTGTACTGTTATTTTCAAACATCATGATTCTCTTTTTGAGGTTGATGATACTGCCCATAACTATGGCCCAGTCTAGCCCTAAGAGTGCACGGTAGGGGTCCGCATCTTCTACAATTTCAATTACTTCAAAGTCGGCTTGGGCCTTTACTCCTACGATATCGACCGTAATTTTAGACAATCTTCCTAGTGGGATGATTTTTTGTTGATTGGACATGTGCAGCTGAATAGTGGACCATTCCAACTTAGGCTCTCCCATTCGTTGCCAAATCTGTTTAGGTAACACATTCGCATCTAACCCCAAGTCCAAAATAACCTGACTCATCTCGTAGTCACCAATCTGCGCAGACAAACGCATTTCTCGTCCAGTGCATTTCTTATACCTGTATAGCTTGTGCATATCCTTGACCTACAAAGGTAGATTGGATCGCACTACACAGCTATATATTAATGCCTAAAGATTCTCCACATCCTTTGGGTTGCGCAGCAGCTTCATACATGCCTGCAAAAAGGGCTCGACCTCCTCATCTGCCTTAAGGTTCGCAGGTGGCCGAGCAGTAGTTGCCTCTGCATCAGCAAAGTCCTTGCGATCTGTGATAAATTTTTCTTTCCCCTTTTTTAGGTCCAAACCTTCTTGTTTACTAACAGCTTGTCGGATTAGAGGTTCCACTGCAACCTCCTCATCAGTTCCCTTGGTGGCCATCCCACTGCGTGTCACCACATTCACACTCAGATCTTTGTCTCGCAGCTCAGCCTTAACTCTCTGCACATTCTGCATAGGTGTCGACTGCTTTTCCTGCATTTTTTCTATCAACATTGGATAGTCTTCAATCACATGATCCAGCTGTCTGCAATATCGGCAGGATTTCCTAATGGGGTTCGGGCAGTCCCTCGTAAAGTGTCCATCTTCTCCACTGTTATAACAGATTAGCTGATCTCGTCGTCGTCCTGCACTTCCATCACGCCCTCCTCTCGTGCCCCTTGATGGGGAGCCACCTATACCTGCGGCGGTTCTCGGTGACGCAGGGTCTGATTGTACTTTGTATAAGTTTCCTTGATCAATCATTAAATCATACGTCCTACAGTTCTGCTCATCATGTCCTACTAACCGGCAAAACCTGCACCACTGTTGTTTTACTTCTAGGACGTACGCACCTAGGAGGGGGCAATGGCTCGTATCATGCAGGCCGGCTACGCGACAATCCTCACACCACAACACAGGTCCGCTAGAGCCTGGACGCAACGGACTAAGTCCTCTGCTTGATCCTGGGTGTAGTGGACTAGGTCCTCCTGCCTGCATGTAGTCTATTAGTGGAGGGCAGTTATCTTTGGTGTGACCATTCACTCTGCATCGTATGCACCACCTTTCAAGGCTAGCTTCTGCTCCTCGCTCTTGTCGCAGGTTTTGGATCTCCATGTGCATTGCTTCTGGCTGCCCTTAGATCTGTTGGACGCCCAGCTGGGTCTCATCTCAAGGCGCAGCTTCTAACTTCATCGCTGCTTCCAAGGCTTTCTCTTGTGAGTCGAAAGTTTGGTGACCCATAGGTGTGCATAGGTGATGAACATGGCGATTAACCATTTTGTATGATTTCTATCGTCATATTGAAATCCTCCTTCTCTAATCGCTTTCTTCAGTCGTTGATCAGCCTCCCACACAGACTCAGTGGGCCTTTTCTTGAAATCTTTGAGATCAACCACTATTTGCGAGTAGGACTTAGGCTTCTTGAATTGTTTCTTCAAAGTGTTCTTAACCTCCTCAATTGTTGTGTTCGTATGTTTTCTGATGTATCCCATGTACCAATCCAACGCTCTTCCTTCAAAGGCAAGGGATAGTTGTGCCCGCCTCACCGCATCACTATCTACATTCTGTACAGTCCATACCGACTCTGTGACAAACCAGAACTGATCCATGTCTTCATCTCCTACACCCTTAAAGGTGGGTAACTTCATATGCACGACAGCCATGCCGTCTTTCGGTGGTGGCGGCGGAGGTGTAGGTGAATTCTTACCCCTATGCTGCTTTGAAAGTGGTGTGGTTGGAGGACTCTACAAATCTGCTTCCCTTACCGGACTATAGACAGATCTATCTCGTTCTAGGTTGGTCCTGTAGTATTTTCCACTTCACGTTGTGCTCCCATCCAAATCAAGGGTCATTCACTCGGTATGGCTACACAGAATACTCTTTTCGCATTATAATACCTTGATCAGCAATGGTAAGGTCTTCATAAATTTACCTCGAAACCCTGTGAAGAATCTTCGCTCTGCCTCGAAGAAGGATACAAATTGATCGATGGCAAATTCTATCACAAATCCTCCCAACACACTATCTACCCAATCATCCAATGTGTGAGTGATGGTGTTATTAGTCTTCTCTAACTGCTGGATTAGCTCGGGGGTCCACTCTATGATCCGATCATCCTTCCAACACTTTTGAAACTCCACCAATCTTGCAAGCGACTCCTGGAGCTTGATCCCAATCGTTACAAAGAAGATCTCGTAGATCTCTGTGAGAATATACTTATTCTTCCACTCTTCGGTGGTCAACCTCTCACTGCGGTTTTCTTTTACGGCAAAATCGTGAACTTGTTGTTCAAACCATTCATCAATTTCCTTTCTCTCCGGCTTCCAATACGGCCTTGGCATTACCCGATCCCTCTCTCAAAATGCTCCAAGTCCCGGCAACGCAACCATTTGTTGGCTCGCGGGGTCCTGACCCAGGTTCGGAGGTTCAAGGTTTGCCAACAAACCCCTATACTACTGGCCCTTTCGGAAGTGACCTGCTTGCGCAGGCCAAAGTCTCACTCGAAGTAGTATGGGTGGGTGCTGGAACTAGGTTTCCGCACCGTGGGAGAGGGTAGGTAAGTTAAGTCGAGTTGCGTTCAGTCTCATAGCAACCCGATCTTATATTACAAAGCCTAGATCTATAGATTCCTTTTGCATCCATGTGCTTAATCACAATGATACTCACAGTAATGAACTTATATAAAGATAACACAGCTATTCCAAATATTCTTGCAGAAAATGTAACAGAACAGTCCCAGATCGCAGCATAAACAAGTAACACAAGTATATTCGCAGCTTAAATCAATACCACATCAACATATATTAATCAACCAAGCATCACAGAGTAATTCAAACAGATTCAGATATCCAACAATACTTATGCATTCATTAATCCTTCAAATCCACTTACAATACCCAAATTTCAACCTGCGCACACAGCAGCAGGGTCCGCACACAGCAGGACAGGGAATCTCAGCGAACACAAGAGCAGGAGTCCTTCCCCAACAACCCTAACCAGATCTATCAATTCGCACTTAGCAGCAATCTCTTCTCATTCTTAGCCTCTCCTACAACTCAAAAAGGTTCGACTACTTATACTATTTTAGCCTATGCATCCAATGGTCCACAAACCGTGGTTTACGGACTCTTAGTCTACCTTTGACCCATTTATGATGCTTTAGGGGCTTTGACCCACCCCAAAACCCCTGCGCTAGACTAAATATAATAAAAAATATACAAAAATGGTCCAGTTTCGCAACTTTGTAGGAGACCCTATTCCAACAATAAGCAATATAACCTTAGGAGTAAGAAAAACACTGAACCTTCTACTAAGAAAACTGCACAAGCAAAAAATAAGAAAACAGTAAAAGCCCCCACTACAAAAGTTCTGCAAATTCTCCCTAGGGAAAATAAGCAAAACTCTAATTCATCGCAAAAAGTTTCCAACTCTAAAATTTCACCCAGTCCCAAGATTGTTGATATAACAGATGAGGTTGTCCCAACATCAACAAATTCACAAAAATTTGATGCTGTAAAAATACCTAATTTTTCTAAAACTACAAACTTAGATTCCAAAACATCTACTACTAATCCAAAATCAGCAGATCCAAAAGCTGCCACTGCAAAAACAGCTTCTGATAATTCAAAATCTGAAAAAAATGTTAGATGATCCAAATATAATAATGTAAATTTAGGATAAAAATATTTATTAAATTAGAATATTTAATAAATATTAGAGACACTTATAAATAGAATATTGTTAGCAAAGATAGGACTCTAGAATAGAGTCGTATCTTAGGCTCTAAAATAGGAATAAAGTTATTAGATTGGATAGAAGATCATTTATTGTAAATGGACACTTGTTGTTTTTTCAAGTGGTCCATAACTAAATTAAGTTAGGACATATAGCTTATAAATAGGTTAGTCTCCTAATTGCAAATGAGTGGAAGTTTACGTTTGTAAACCCTTGCAATTTGTTATGTAATTTATTTTCCATTATCAATAAAATTACGTGTCTGAGGACACTTCTGTATTAATGTGGTATCAGAGCCACCAGTAATGCAGATGACGTGAACGTGGAGATTTCAGCTATGCAGGCTTTTGGAAAATTCTACCAAACAAGTTAATTGGTATGCAATCTATTCAGCGTTTATTAAGGAAAAGAAATTTGATTTTTTTTATGAATATTTATCCATAGATTGTTTAACCTGTGATTTTTTGTGAGCATCTTAAATTCCTTTAGAATTCACCACTGTTTCTTTGAAATCAAGAGATTTTTACTATTTATGTTCCCTTTTTTCTCGGCCTGGATACTTGAGATTAAGTCGTTGTATGTATACCCTCTGTTCTCACAAATTTGCTCACAAAAACTTTAAAATATGAAATCACAATCTCCAAAATCTTTATGGGGCTCAAGTATTTATAGTTCACAACGTGCCATTTTCAAATTCCAAGTCTGAGCTTTTAAAAGCAGCCAAATTGTTATCAACAATTTACTTTACACGAGATTTCAATGCATAAACGCGATTCTCCAAGGATTTTATGTTGTCAACAGCCTAGCTATCTGGTCTTCAGTTGCTTGCTGACGAAGCCTGCATCACACAGGTGACAGAGTCAAGATCAGCAACAATAATGTGAAGGCGCTCCCTCACGTTTCCAGAATCTTCCAACTGCTGCTTGAACTCCTCAAATTGTTGCTCCATTATTTCTCTGTCTGGCAAACTAGCGAAGGTAGAAATCGTTTTCTTGGAGCTTAAACCATGGCAAAAAACCCTGCCACAAACCGCTCTACAGTGACATCACAAATTCTTGTTTATGCTGAAAAGCTTGTGACATTGCAAATATCGTGTACGGTGGCTTCACCGGAGGCCATTGAGAATCTATGGTCTTTCTTAGATACGATCAAACCTGTACACGTGGGACTTAAGAAAGTTGTGTCAATACCGGATTCTGGCAATGACCTTGTTGGACGAGAAAATATGTGAAAGGGCCAATACTCGGGCAATAAAAGAGCTGGATTTGGATTTGCACCACCCATCACATATTTCCATGTCTATCAATGTGATAGCTTTTCGATAAGTATTTTTTGTATGCCACCATCAGTTGTTCTTCCACTTCACAATCACCCTGGAATGACTGTCTTGAGCAAGCTTCTTTATGGTTCAATGCATTTAAAATCTTATGATTGTGTTAATCCCACAGATGTGAAAATAGGTTGCTGCCCAACACAGGCCATCTTAATGCTTCATTTCTTAATGCTGCCAGGCCATCTTAACACTGCTCCAGCTATTGACATTACACTTTTCTGAGAACGCACTATCTGTGTGTTGCTGCTGAGCTGAGATTGTGTAGAGAAATCGAATTTTAGAGGTGAAAAATAAAATTGACTGTATTATAGTTGTTGGTGCATACATCCACAACAAAATCCCCAAATCTGGAATCAACAAATACGAAGAGTGTTGGAACTAATTCTGTACCTCCCAGTGCAGAGACAAATATAGAAGAACACAGATCAAAAGGGAGTGTGCAACAAGGATCATTGGATCATTTTGTACATGATTGAGACAGCAACTTCGGCCATTTAAAAAAAAATATTTGTAATGTATGTGGTATCGAAGCAATAAGGTGAAGTAGAACTTTGTTTTTGGAGGAATAAGTAGAATTTTTTTTTTTTTTTTTGGGAGAAATAAGGGTTATTATTTGTAACTCAAAGTACCTTTTACTTTGACGGGGGGTATATTTAAAAAATAAAAAGTAAAAAAATTGTACACGCATTGTCAAGTGGTCAAATTTTGCAAAGATTTCATTGTAAACACTCAACGAGAAATTGACTAGAGCCAAGTGCAAAGCTCAATCATTTTTCTCCTCTCTTTTTTTTGAACGACTATACGAGTGTCAAGGCCAAGCCTCGATAGATTGTTTTCTCTTTGTGTGGCGTGTGTTGTTTTTTCATGGCGTGTTTCATGTGACGAGTTGCTCATTTTTTTGTGCTTGATTCTTTTGGTGCACTGCTTCAACACTACAATGTCGAAGTTAATTAGTATGTTCTCTGAATCTAATAAGCTAGAAGGGGTGAAATATTATAAGACATGGAAACATCTAATTGAAAGCACTCTCATATATAATGAATTGTGGCATGAAATATGCGATGGAAACATCAAGCCTAATAAACCAATAGATGCAGCTTCACTTGCAAAATGAGAAGTAAAAAATGCCAAGGCATTAGCTCTTATAGAGGCTTCAGTTAATAATGAAATGTACATACATATTGAAAATTCATCAGATTCATGGACTGCTTTACGTACATTCAAAGATCTCTTTGATACACAACCTGAATCAAAGAAGGTTGATCTTCAATTAAAATTGCTTCAACAGAAATTAACTGAAGGTGGTGATGTCCTTGAGTATATTTCACGACTTAAAAACATCAAGCAAGAAATAATAAATGTTGGTTTTCAAGTTGTCGATGAAATTTTCTTGACTACGATTTTAATTGCTAGATTGCCATCATCATATACACATTTTTTGGAAAATTTGCAAGTCACTGGAAAGTTAGAGAAGATAAATTTTGATGAATTAAGTGACATGTTAGCACAACATGATAAAAATTTTGGAAAGAAGAAACAGATTGGAAAAGATGTCTTCTTCACTGAAGCTAGCTCAAGTAACTCCTTAGCTGATAGTTCAAGAAACCGCGGAAGAGGAAATTTCAATCAAAATCAAGCAGTCCAAGGTCGTGGTCGCAGTCAAAGCAGAGGAAACAATTTCAACAGAGGCTACAATTCAGGCAGGAGCAATTTTCAAGGAAGAGGCAACAATCAAAGCAGAGGATATAATCAAGGTAGAGGACAAACTCAGAACAGAGGCCAAAGCAAAGGCAGAGGACAGTATCAAGGCAGAGGATAGTCTCAAGGCAGAGGCGGAGATTTCAATCAAATTGTTTGTAGGAGATGTAACAAAGTTGGCCATTATGCAGAAGATTGTAGAACTTCTATTGATAAAATTCCCAAGTGTCATCCAAACTCTGCACAGTTTGCAAATGATGAATATGATCCTGATGGTTCCGAATATGTCTTCACCAATACAGAATCAACAGCTTTACAGGTTTCAAGCTTTCTTAGAAGTGATTATGAATATGCATGGATTATGGATACAAGTGCAACTCAACACATGAATTTTCGACGGGATTTCTTTTGGAGTTTCCAACAATGCCATCTCAATTCAATCTATCTTGATGATAAAACAAAACATACTCCTTCTGGAAAAGGTGTAGTTAAATTTTTTTTACCTGGCATTGGAGAAAGAATGATTTCAAATGTATGGTATGTCCCAACATTTAAGCAAAATTTGTTATCTTTAGTCACGATTCGACAAGTAGGACATATGGTGATTATGGAAGATGGCTTAGTTAAAATTAACTCAGTCAAATAGAACATGAAAACAGTAATGACAGGTTATGAAGATGGAAAACTGTTAAGGATGAAAGGGACAGTTATTCCAAGAAATTCTGACTTTGCAGGAGCAGCAAGTACAGACATTTCACCGATCAGATTGTGGCATGTAAGATTTGGCCATCTCAACTTTGACAGTCTCTCTCAGTTACAAAAACAAGGAATGGTTAAGGGACTTCCAACCTTCAAAAAGGAAAATGAAAAATGTGAATCTTGCATTTATGGAAAACAACATCGAGAGAATTTTCCTACAAGTTCATGGCGCGCAAACAGGCATTTGCAGTTGGTTCACAGTGATATTGGTGGACCCTTACCAAATTTCCTCGGAGGATGTAGATATTTCTTACTCTTTATTGATGATTTTAGCAATATGACTTGGGTATATTTTTTGAAGCAAAAGTCAGAAGCATTTGAAAAGTTAAAAACTTTTCGTCAGCTTATTGAAAATGAATTAAAGGAGAAGATTGGCACTCTTAAAACTGACAATGGCAGAGAATTCACTTCAAATGAATTCAAAGTGTATTGTATGAATAATGGAATAAAATGACATCTTACCAATGTCTACACTCCGCATCAAAATGGAGTAGTACAAAAGAATGAATCGTACCTTGTTAGGAATGGCGTGATCTATGTTAACTTTCAAAAAGTTAAGTCCTTTATATTGGGCCGAAGCAATTCATACCGTTGTCTACTTAAGAAACAGATCTCCCACTGCTTCTTTAGATGGAATCACACCTTATGAAGCATGGTTTGGCTTCAAACCTCAGGTTAAACATCTCAAAGTTTTTGGATCAGTATGTTATGCCTTAGTTCTGAAGAAAAAATGAACTAAGCTTGACGCACGAAGCTTGAAGTGCACAATGATTGGGTATTCTGATGAGAAGAAAGGGTACTGAATTTTGTCGAATGGGAAATTTATTGTAAGCAGAGATGTGATTTTGATGAAAATGAGGGTAACAGTGCTGAAGAAGTTGAAATTATCCTTCAAAAGTTAGAAACAAAATGTGATAAAAAGAAACAGAACTCTAAAAAGTCAACCAAATTCACAAAATTGGTATGAACTTGAGTTTCCTTCATCTGAAAATGATTCATCCAGTCCGTCTTCTTCACCAACGCCATCTGGGTCTTCTAGCAGTTCATCCAACTCTCCTAGCAGCAGCAGTTCTTTTTACAATGACTCTCTGCCCCCCGGAACCTCCGGCTGATCAACAAACATCAGTTTACATCAACCCTCTTTTCAATGATGGTGATTTTTCACAATCTCAAACCAGTGAACATCAATTGCCAAAATGGGCAGTTCAGCTTTTGAAAGATGTAAGGCCTAATGAATAGAATAAAACAGGAACAAGGGGATCACAAAGAAACGAAGGAAATTTTTCCTTGATAGCAAATGATTTCACTGAACCCTCTACTTATCAAGAGGCAGTAAAACATAAAGAATAGAAACATGCTATGGTTGATAAATATCAATCAGTTCAAGACAATAACACTTGGAAACTTGTTGATTGTCCTCAGAATGTTAAACCCATCGGATGAAAATGGGTATACCGAATTAAGTACAAGCAAAATGTTGAAATTGACAAGTATAAAGCAAGACTTGTTGCTAAGGGTTTTGCGAAGCAGGAAGGGATAGATTATGAGGAAACATTTGCTCCTACAGCTAAATGGAACACCATCTGACTCACACTTGCCTTACCAGCTCAACAAGGATGGAAAGTTCATCAGATGGATGTAAAAAGTGCTTTCCTCAACGGTGATTTACAGGAAGAAGTGTACATGACACAACCACCAGGTTTTGAAATTAAAGGATAGGAACATAAATTCTGTAAACTGATAAAGGCTTTATATGGGTTAAAACAAGCTCCCCGGGCTTGGTATGCCAAAATGAAAGAATACCTTCGGAAAGTTAGTTTTAAACAAATTGAATCTGATGATACCTTGTATGTACGCCAACGATTTAAAAATCTGGTGATTCTAGTTATGTATGTAGATGATTTGATTATCACTGGAAATAATGATGATCACATTGCACAAGTGAAAAAGGAGTTACATGCAGGTTTTCAGATGACAGATTTGGGACTACTTCACTACTATCTCGGAGTTGAAGTATTCCAACATCCACATCATATCTTCATTTCTCAGAGTAAGTATGCAGCAGAAATTATTCAGCGATTCGGAATGCAGGATTGCAAGCCTGTTCTTACCCCTATGGAACAAAACTTGAAACTTTCAAAATTTGAAGGGGGGGAAATGGTGGATAGAACTACTTATCGACAGTTGATTGGTAGCCTGATTTATCTGACAACTACTTGACCAGATCTTTCTTATGCCATCAGTATTATTTCCCGTTTTATGCAGGAACCACGAGACAACCACTGGAATGCAACGAAAAGAGTTCTTCGTTATGGCCAAGAAACAAAAGATTTTGGTATTCTTTACAAAAAGACTAAAAACTTTGTACTTGGTGGATTTTCAAATGCCTAATTTGCTAGTAGTATTGATGATAGGGCATCAACCTCAGGTTATTTAATTAACATGGGGTCAGCTGCAGTATCCTGGAGTTGCAAGAAGCAAGCTACAGTGGCCACTTCTTCAGCAGAAGCAGAATACATATCATCATGGGAAGCATCATGTGAGATTGTTTGGTGGCGTAGAGTTTTACAGGACTTGGGTATTCCTCCAGCAGAAGCTACTTCGTTATTCACTGACAACCAGTCAGCAATAAAGCTTGCCAAGAATCCAGTTTTTCATTCAAAGACAAAGCATGTGGACACCAAGTACCATCATATCAGATCACTCATTGCAAAGGATGTCATCAAGCCGATTTATTGTCCTTCAGAAGATCAGACCTCCGATATCTTCACCAAACCTCTTGGCAGAATAAAATTTACTAAGTTCAAAGATGAACTTGGTTTATGTTGTAATGTATCTTTGGATCATAGGGGGGAATGTTAGATGATCCAAATATAATAATGTAAAGTTAGGATAAAAATATTTATTAAATTAGAATATTTAATAAATATTAGAGAAGAGTTAATTCAACTTAGTAAATCAAAACCTTCATTCAATGTACAAACTGAAATTGAAAAATAAAAAATACCAATTCCTTTAACAGAATTGGTAAAACATGATTTGTATAAAACAACTATCACGGAAACATTAAAAATGAATGATGGAGAAGACTCAGTAAAATTAAATGATGATCAACCATAGTTGATTTTTGGTCCTGATGTTAATGGAAAACACCAAGATGGAGAAGTTCCGCCGTTTTACATTAGACTAACTGTTCATAACCAGATATTACACAATGCAATGTTAGATTCAGGGGCTTCACACAATCTAATGCCCAAAGCAATAATGGAAACCCTGAACTTAGACATCACTAGTCCTTACAAAGATCTCTTTTCATTTGATTCAAGCAAAGTGAAATGTTTAGGATTAATTAAAGATTTGTGTGTCACATTAGTTGAATATCCTGGTAAAAGTATACTCATGGACATTGTAGTCGTTGATATCCCACCCAAGTATGGAATGTTATTATCTCGCTTATGGGGAGCCAAATTACAGGGATCTCTACAATTGGACATGTCATATGCTACCATATCAGTTTTTGGCCAACCAAAGAAACTCTATAAGGAAAAATTGATGAGATATATGGTGAGTAGTGCAGGAAGATCAATAAATTGCCCAATTTACACTACACCTACTAACCTAGATTCATTCATCTTATGTAACTCTGAAACTGATAATGAAATCAAAACTGAACTAAAGAACAAAAAGAAAATCCCAGACAGTGAAAATATCTTTCATGAATATTTATGGCACCTATATTTTGATGGATCATTCAATAAACTACGAGCAGGAGCAAGAGTTTGGATAACTAATATGGAAAATAATCATGCAGAATGCCATGCTTTCAGATTGAATTTTAAATGTACCAACAATATGGCTGAGTATGAAGCCCTCATTTTAGGACTCCAGATTATCAGAAACTTAGGAGACAAAAGAATATCAATAATGGGAGATTCAAAGTTGATTATAAAACAGATAAATGGAGAATATTCTGTTTATAATCCTAGATTAGGCCAATATAGAGAAACTGTATTAGATTTGATCAATGAACTGTTGGAATGTAATTTTTCTGCAATACCATGAAAACAAAACATACAGGCACACTCCTTAGCAACTTTTGCTAGTACCTGTAATCTACCCTTTCAACCTAATCATAATTATACTGTAGAAGTAAAACACATACCAATAATTCCAGGTAACCTCAAATATTGGCAAATTTTCTCACAAGATCAATAGATTTACCATTTTATGAATAATGAAGGTGAATTTCATAACTGTAAAATAGACACAGACTGTACATTAGATCAGGATTTAGATAGTGAAATTGATTTGAATAACATAGATGTAAATAAATTAAAGTTTGCTAGACCCACTAAATTTAGTCAATCAGATATAGATAACTTAGAGAAAGTAGAAATTGATGATGAATCTGATATATTAAATCTCAAAGATAATTTCTTACCAAAAGGCTTAACCCCTTTAGAGAATTTATTTTACTCAAATGATGTTGCTAGAAAACCCAAAATGGAGCCACTTATATCTGATATTGAGGAGTATAACATTGGCACAGAGTTAAAACCTAAGATGATCAAACTTTCCAAAGCCTTACTTCAGCAAGAAGAAAGAAAAATATATTTCTCTTTTTAAGGAATTTCAAGATGTTTTTGCTTGGAGTTATGAGGACCTAAAATCCTATGACACCAATATAATACAACATAAAATCCCTATAAAATAATATCAAAAGCATTTTAACAAAAGTTAAGAAGGATCAACCTTGTTTTGATGCCTTTAATTGAAAAAGAGGTAAAAAGAATGTACGATGCACAGATAATTTCACCAATCAGATATTCTGATTGGGTTTCTAATCTAGTTCCGACTAGAAAAAAGACAAGAGAAATTAGATTATGTGTTGATTTTAGGAATCTAAACAAAGTATCCTTAAAAGATAATTATCCTTTACCAAAAATGGATCACATTTTACAAAGGGTAGTTGGTTCTTCGAGGATTTCACTTTTAGATGGATTTTCAGGATACAACCAAATTTTAGTCCAAACAGATGATCAAGCCAAGACAACTTTTACTACTCCTTGGGGCACTTTTATGTATGTAAAAATGCCTTTTGGTTTAATTAATGCAAGGGCTACCTTTCAAAGAGCTCTGGATATAGCCTTTGCATAGGAAATTCATGAATTCTTAGTGATTTACTTAGATGACATTACTGTATTTTCTAAGACTGATTATGAACATTTGGATCATCTTAGACAAGTCTTTATTAAATGCAGAAAGTTTGGCATCTCTTTAAACCCTAAGAAAACCTTATTTGGATTAGAAGAAGGTAAGTTACTAAGACACATAATATCTAAAGAAGGAATTAGAATAGACCCTGCCAGAATAGAAGGAATTCTTAACATTAGTCCTCCAAGGATTTTCTACGTAAAATTAACTTTTTAAGAAGATTCATCTCCAATTTAGCTAAAATAATTAGAGAACTCAATAATATGCTGAAAAAAATATTCAGTTCTTAAATGGACTATTGAGGCCAAACAATCATTTGAATCTATCAAACAAGCCTTAACAAAAACCTCAATCCTTATAAGTCCTGGCTTTAAAAAGGATTTCATCATTTTTTCATTTGCTTCAGAACACACCATTGCTGCAGAAAAATGACCAGGGCTATGAGCAGTCAATAGCTTTCTTTAGAAAAACACTTAGAGATGCCACTTTGAAGTACAATATCATGGAGAAACAGGCCCTAGCTTTGGTAAAGGTCATTAAAAATTTCATAGTGTACATTCTTTATTCACACATCATTGCTTATGTTCCAAATGCTGTAGTAAAAGACATTCTAACTCAGGATGGTCCTAATTGTAGAAGAGGCAAGTGGATTACCACAATTTTGGAATATGACATAAATATAAAACTCACTAAACTTATAAAAGGTCAAGGTTTAGCCAAACTCATGGCTAAATCAAATTGTCATGCCCTAGACATAAATTTTATTGCCCAAGTAGATGATCAGGAAGAGATGGTGACTCCAGATATCAGTGAAGCCTTTTCAGATTCACCATGGTATGCAGATATCATATTTTTATTACTAAACTTACAAGCTCCTCCTGGATTAACAAGAACAAAAACTAGATTCTTAAAGCTAAAGGCAGTAAGATTTTGTATATTAGACAATGTACTTTTTTGGAAAGATCATAGTGGAATTTTACTGAATTGTTTGCTAAAATAAGAAGCTTACAAAATATTAGAATAATTTCATGCAGGTGAATGTGGAGGACATCTCTACTGGAAGAATACTGCAGAAAAAATCCTGAGAGCTGGTTTTTACTGGCCTACTTTGTTTGCAGATGTAAAAAGGTACGTGACCTCCTGTCACAAGTGTCAAATATTTGAGGGAAAGAAAAATCTCTTACCATTTCCCTTAAAACCTATCTCAAAATAAATTCCATTTCAACAATTGGGTCTTGACTTCATTGGTGAAATTCACCTTCCATCATCAGCCCAACACAAGTGGATTCTAACATCCACTGATTATTTTACTAAGTGAATTGAAGCCATACCCTCTAGGCAAGCCACTGACACTGTCATCATCTCCTTTTTAGAAAGCAACATACTTTCAAGATTTGGATGTCCTCAAAATATTATTGCGGATAATGCAGCTGCATTCAAATCTAAAAATGTGATTGAATTTTGCCATAAATACCACATTACCCTAGGCCATTCCATTGCATATTACCCTCAAGGTAATGGCCTTGCTGAATCTTCAAATAAAAGCCTTGTAAAAATCATCAAGAAATTACTAGAAGATAACAAAAAGACTTGGAACAAGAAGTTAGTAGATGCCTTATGGGCAGATAGACTTACCACCAAAAATTCTTTTGGTACATCTCCTTACCAGCTTGTTTATAGAATGGATGTTGTTTTTCCATCTTCCTTAGGAGTACCAGTAATGAAGATAGTAATGAAGATGATCCAAGAATTACATGTTGAGACAAATGACATTCAAAGAAGGATTAATCAAACCATTCACTTGCAGCAAACAAGAGAAGAGGTTTATATTAAGTCTCAAGTTATCCAAGATAAGATAAAGACAATTTTTGACAAAAAGAGTAAAGAAGATGACTTCTACATTGGAGACAAAGTGTTAAAATGGGATTCAAGAAGAGAAGAGAAAGGTAAACATGGGAAATTTGATTTCCTATGGAAAGGACCTTATGTTATTTATGGTTACAGTGGTAACAATGCTTTCTTTTTTAAAGAAATGGATGGATCAGATCTGCTAGGTGGACTAGTCAATGAAAGAATGTTGAAGCACTACTACTCCTAAGAGATAAAAAATAGTTAATTTTGTTTACTTTATCCATTGTACATAACATTGCAAGATTTTATATTGGATTGGATGCTTTCCTAACAAAGTTGAAGCCCGAAGAGAAGGCCCTAAGCTTTGAGAGGTAAAATGTCATAAGCATGAACAATTGCAGATCAGGATAACATTTACAAAGTCAGCTCAGTCAAAATTCAAATGCTACTAGTCTTAAAGTTCTTAACATTTCACCAGGATATGCCATCCCGATGTGGAGCCACTGTTAGGGTCCTATAATAATAGGATTCATAATTTTTTAATTGACTTTGATAGTCTTGTAAATATGTACATAGCTTGCTTTCTGCAAGTTGTTTTCCCATATTTGGAAATAATAAAAAATGAAAAGAGGGTAAAAGTCCAAAAAGAAAGATCAAAAAGAATAAAAATGGACCCCAAAAGAAAAAAGAGATAATAATAAGACATGAAAGTGAGCAAGTCAAAATGCCACTACTATTTACTTTTACTACAAAAATAATGAGTATGTGTAAAGTGTTCAAAATTCCATAATCCATGATCAGTTAAATAGTTTAATCTTAAATTTTCATGCTTTAAATTTCATGTTTTACATAGAAAATAAAGATATGTAAAATAGTTTAAACTTGACAAATCACTAGATAGTTAGAGAATAAATGAGGAGCTCAACAATTTAATCTGAGCCCTCAGATGAAATAAGATTAGAATTAGATAGTTTTAAGCTTTAAAAGAAAAATGGATTTAGGGTTGCAAGCTTAAATGCACCCACGCAAATGAAGTAAAAAATGCTAAAATAATAATGGGTAGGTAGAAAGCAGTTGTGCAAGGCATGTAATAAGGCATCATCTGGCAAATTACTAATTTCCCCTCCCTCACAATGATCCAATATTTAAAACATTCAGTTAAAGAGGCTTAGAGCATTTCTCTGACTTTTGTTGGGACCGGACCCAAGCCTTAATAACTAATTGGTTAAAATACTGGATTCCCTTCATACAAGTCCATTTCCTCAGCATATTCACCTTCTTCCAAAAATATAATCCCTTTTTCCTAAGTAAAACACCTGTTTTTCCTAGAAAAAGTAAAATCCCTTCTAAATTAATTTCATTTCATCCAAAAACACTCAAAAACCCATAAAATACATTTTATCCTAAGTTTATGTGTAAATATCAAAATGGGATCATTTTTATGCTAAAATCCCTGTTTTACAATTTACATTGTTTATTTGTTGTGTTTTTCATTCATTTTCATTCATAACATTTCATTTCATATTAATTTTTAACATAAAGTATTAAATCCCTTAAAATACCCCTTTCCGTATATATAATTAATTCATTTTATTTAAATATCCCACAAACCCATTATTTAAATTTTAACCTATCGTTTTAATTACCCCACATGTTAAATAACACCCCACCCTTTCCCCATAGGTTAAAACATATCATATTATATAAACCCGCCCCCAATAGTTGTTAGACATATGTAAATATGTCATTTACTATGCAAATATCACACCCCCGCCAACCAAAATAAAACATTGGTTTTATATTTAAAAACAAAGGCTTTCTTAATGCTAAAACTAAACCCCGCCATATAACAAGACCCAGGCCACACGCCCCATCCGCCAATCAACTCCTCATTCAATATCCATTGTTCGCATGTATGCCTTCAGATCCGACGACCCAAACACTATATTGCATTTTCACTTGCGCAAACGTTTACCATTTTAACATTTGCGAAATAGCCTATTTTGAGCCCTTATCTCTCCTCCACGCAGTAACATACAATTGGATCTGAGAAAACAGCTTACAGCCCAAAGCCCATGCGATAACCACCAATAATTTTCTGCCTTCGACACCAAAACCACCCTCTGCTTTGACATGACCGTCATTCAATTCTTACTGCTTAACCTAAAAATGTTATAAAAGCTTCATATTACATACAGTTGAACCATTTTCTGCGTTATTTGTAAGTTTATCCTCCCGACTAAAGAAGAAGCTCCCTCTACACTGTTTTCACGTCCAGAGAACCAGAAAAAACCACTGCATTTGCTGTCAAGACCACTGGAAGGGTCCATATTGCTTCCAAGAAACCTCCAAAGTCATCAGAAACCTGTCCGACGCCTCAGAATTATTTGAAAGACCAAAATACGTACACAAATAGGTATTCTTCATAGAAAAACAACATATTTATCATTTGAGAAGAATTATTTCTGAGAAATTAAGCCTAGTAAAGCCCATTTATCCACAGAAAGACCCTTGTAGTATCCTGCAAAGAAAAAATTCACTGTGAAAACTCCAATAAACCCTGTTTTGATACTGCAATCTGTTTTTAAAACAAAATTGAATATATTTAACCTTTGCAGACCTTGAAAAAACTTTGAATTTATCCAGAAATCGTTTACAAGTAACCCCAATCCTTCTGTGCCCAATTTGAACCATTTTCAGTCCATTATTATTCAAAAAAAGCATTGAAACCCTTGTTTATCATTTTTCTGAACCTGTAAGAGTCTGAAGATCAATTTTGAAGCCAAAATTGAAGAGTTAAAATCCAAGAAAAATCCATCTTGTGCCTATTTTTATCCATATACCTCTATTAAAGTAAAAAACACTTCTATAAAAAATTCAACCTTACAGAAGAGTTTAAAAAGGCCAAAATACAGAGTTTCAAGTACAAGAAGGTCTAAAAATGTCAAAATCAAACCCAGCAGTGTCTTCCAAAACCACAATTATTGTAAACCCTCTAAAACCTCCTATTGTAGACATTGAAAATACACCCCTAGTAGATGTGGATTACAAAATAGCAGATCAAGTCATAGAATTTAATCTTTTAGAACTCCACTGCTGGAGTCTTGAAAAGTCATTAGATCAGGGAGATGAGGTACAGATTTGGGAGTCAAATATACCCAAATATGTAGTTCCACTCACTCATCAGTGTCCAGAAGTTATAAGGTTGTGTCAGTCCTACTATGTACCTGAACAAAGAGAAATGGTAAAGGAAAATAAAGAAGTATTGTTCAAAATTACTGATGAGTCAATAAACCTAATGCTACAGCTCAAACCAGATCCAAATGTAGTTCCTTTATCCATAGAAGCACTCACCAAGCTTTACATTGGTCTGGACTTTCATAAAAGGTTTCAAATTTTCCAAAATTTCATGCCTGCCTATGTTGAAATTCCAAAACTGAATCCTCCTTATTCTACTTCAAAATTTCCAAAAGGGTCTAGGCATGTCATATCCATGTTGTCCTTTATCCTAAGGTATTTTACAGATGAGAATATAGATGAGTCCATCCTAGGTTTTCTATCTACCTTTGTACCAGGACAACCTCCTACTATCATTTACATTTATGTTGAATACATAGTTGAGAACATCCATGATCAGCTTGTCAAATTTCCAACTGAAGGATTATTTAGGTATACTTCCTTTCCTTTTCACATGTTTCTATATTTCCAAGAAGACAAGTTTCCAATAACACTTCAGAAGCTGGATGTAGAGAGAAATCCATTTTCAGTCATCTTTTAGACATCTTTAATCATAAAAGAGTCCACAGAGTTCAGTTATGCAGAGTTTACAGATTCCTTTGTTCATCCATTAGTTAATATTCTTAGAAATAAGGTACAACTAAGAATTAATGATGAGATAAAGAAAGTTCTACAACTGTCAGAACAAAGTAAAACTGGAGATTGTTACCTATATCAGAACCATACAGAAATAAGAGTTTTTGGGTCCAATCTTTTACCCTATAAACTACCTAAGTATGTGCCAATGAGAATTTTTTCCTTGGAGTACATCAGGAATTCAATTCAAATTCAATCAACTTCCTGGAAGCCAAAAATAAGACCCAATTTAAGTTGAAAAATTAAATAGGACCCTCAATTTGTAATCACATAGATGCAGCATTAGAAGCAACAAAACAGTTGCTGGAGTACAAATTTGAATTTAGCTTCTTATGGAATTATGACCCTCAGGGAATTCTCAGAAAAATGGGGGTTAAATGCAATTTGACACCTTATATTCATGAAAAAAGGCCAAAAATTGAACAATATGCTAATCAATCAGAGTGGCTAGAAAATACCGTGATTGAAGCAGTAAGACAGAGTGATACTAGTCACACCTTGGAAACTCTGAATCAAGTAGATAAAACTACCAAAAGAGTCAGAGAAGAAGGTAATTACACTGCTGAAACAACCATTAAGACTAGGTTTAAAATCAGGTATAACAAAAAGCCTAAGCTCAATCCAATTGATAAAGACAAAGAGACCATAGAAGTGGAAGATACAGATGTTCCAGAGGCTAATACAAATGCTGCTACAGTCATTATAAATGAGCAGGATAAAGATAATTCAGACACACAAATGGTTGAGAAGCAGCAGAATATGGAAGCATCCTCTTCACAGTCAACAGAGGACAAAGATATTAACATTAGGGAGAAATATAAGCAGATAAAGGCCAAGAATGAAGAAATCAAGAATGAGATTTATTCCCAATATTTAAAACAAACACCAGGGATCCAGAATAGACTTTATCAGCTTTTTATTATTCAAACAAAAATTTGATTATGTCAGTACTTCAACCAACAGTTAAGACTCCCAAAATAGTGGCAGATTACCAAAAATTTGACCTTGAAGTACCTACAGAAAGTATCCATGCATTAGATCAAATTGAGTTCCACAGAAAAACTTCTGAGATGCTTTATTCTACCATTACTACAAAGGAAATTGTAGAAATTATATACAAGATGCATGTATATATCCAGATTCTCCTGACCTAACAATATTTATATTCTTGCTAAATACATAATCCTTCCACTGTTAATCCTTTGCGGAAATTAAAATCAATTGCAAACACATGAAGCAATAAAAACAATCGCACATAACATAATTGTTTAACGGGAAAGCCTAAAGCTAAAAACCCCAACTATCATATATTATGTATCATGGAGATCATGTAACAATATCATACAAAGCTTAGCACATCAAACTCAGTATAATCAATCGTCACACACTAATCAGAAGAAATCTGCAAACCCATGCATTGATTTCTTGCCACCTGCTAGCCTGCCTCCACTGCACAATCCCTGTTGGAGAATAGCTCGGAATGAATTCAAACTTACCTTGCCTTGACTGTGCAATCCTCATTGGCAACTCCAATGTGTGTGTGATGTAATCAATGCATCACTATAGTCACAACAGATAGTCCATCTTGCCCTTTCACCTATCTCTCCATTGGGTCTCCACTGGAACTGACATGCACTGTAGTTAACTACTGTATTGTTTAGTTGATTAATGATTTGTTATTTGTGAATTAATTAACTAATTAATTCACTCCACTCTCACTAGTGTATCATTCAGTTAGACTAGATACAACTAGCTCAATTGAGTTTAACTCCAATAATTGAGTTAAATTGAATAACAACTCCATGAACTACTCTTCCAATTCTGTCATAACTTTTCCACTTCAGTTCTAACTGAGTCCTCCATGCATGAACCTCCAGTAAACCCTAGGAATTGCATAATTCCTTCAGCCCACTGATTTTCCAAATCTATGCACTGAAATTAAGTGCTCCAAGAGAATAATTTGATGTTTATTGTCGGATTATTATTAAGAGCTAATAATAATTGACACTTCTATTTTTAGATTGACAATCTATAAATAGACTTCGCCCAATATTCTAAAAATAGAATTTCATCTATTTTTCCAACTTGACCAACCATCCACAAATAGCATCCTACAACTTCTGAAATATGATCACCATGTCTAAAAATATACTTGCGCCAAAAATAGCCTGTGGGCCCACTTAGTAAAGGCGACTCTTTTCACTAAGCTCATCTTCTTGTTGAATCTCAACACTCCCTCTCAACAAGATAGGGATTATCTTTCACCCCGATCCTGCCTCTATGGTATTCGAATTTGCTCCTAGTGAGCGCCTTCGTCGGAATATCTGCATCCTGATCCTCAGTAGGAATGTACTGAAGCAACATGATCTTCTGCTGCACACAATCTCTGATATGATAATACCGAATATCAATATGTTTAGATCTATCATGAAACATGGGATTAATCGAGAGTTTAATGCAACTCTGATTATCACAATGTATCACTTTAGGATCTAAATGTGAACCGAACAAACCAACCAGTATCTTCCTCATCCAGATAGCCTCACATGCAGCTTGACTTGTTGCCATGTATTCTGCTTCCGCTGAACTGAGTGCCACGGATCTTTGTTTCCTGCTGTACCAAGAAAATGTCGTAGATCCGATACTGAAAATCCCTCCTGATGTGCTCTTTCTCTCTGTTGGGCTGCCTGCCCAATCTGCATCCGTGAAGCCATGCAACTTCACCTCATCCGTCTGTCTATACCATAAACCATACTCAGATGTGGCCCTGAGATATCTCAGGACATGCTTACCTGCCTTCCAAAAGAGCTTGGTAGGCTTAACCATCGCTTGTGAAAGTTGGTTCACCACATAGCATATGTCCGATCTTTTATTAACTAAATACATGAGCGAACCCACCAACTGTCAATAAACAGTGGCATCCACTACCTTTACCGATGTAGCATCCTCTTTCCTCCAATTTCCTGGAAGAGGAGTGTCAATAGGCTTGCAGCCTTACATGTGAAACTTCTCCAGTATCTCTCGGGCATACTTGCCTTGAGACAAAACATTTCACCTTCCTACTGCCATATTTCCAATCCAAGGAAATAATGAAGGAGGCCCAAATCCTTCATCTCAAATTCCTTTGCAAGATCTTCCTTGCATGAGTGTATCAACTGCTCATCACCCGTTAGTATTAAATCATCAATATAAATAATAATGATTAAAATCTTACCCTCAACCACAATTTGATATAGGTTTGCATTTGCCTCACTCTTGGTGAAGCCAATTCTAGTGAAATAGCTGTCAATCTGTGTGTACCAAGCACGAGGTGCTTGATTTAGCCCATACAACGCTCTTTTGAGCCTGCACACATGTGACTCGCTGTTGTAGATCTCAAATCCTTCAGGCTGCTCAATGTACACCTCTTTCTCAATGATCTCATTAAGGAACGCAGTCTTCACATCCATCTGATGAATGTGCCAACCCAACTGCGCTGAGAGAGCAAGGATGGTCCTTATGGAAGAATACTGTGCGACAGGTGCAAAGGTTTCTTCATAATCAATCCCCTTGATCTGTGAGAAGCCTCGGGCAACAAATCTTGCCTTATACTTCTCGACACTCCCATCAGCAGCTTGCTTTACCTTGTAGATCTATCTTGATCCTACAACTAATTTACCCACCGGCCTTGGAACAATCTCCCAAGCACTATTTCTGACAATGGAGTCATACTCCTCCAGCATGGCATCTACCCATGTGGGCTCCTCCACTACTTCTTCAAAAGAATATGGCTCTGTCACGATACACTTGCTCATAAGAGCCATGTATCTAGTAAATCGGTGAGGTGACTGTCTCTGTCTGCGCTGTGATGTAGGGACTCCTACATTTTGTGTTGTATCAAGCTTCAGTCTCTCAGCTTATGTGGTACGCTTTCTGCCTTGTCTGATGTTTGGTTTTGCATGAGTGGGCTCCTCCACTCCATGAATCTCCTCTTGTGGCTGATCCACATTTGGAGGTTCATCTTTCAGAATAGGTATTTCCTTCACTGCATGCAAGTCTAGCTCCCTCTCAAGCATAGCTCATGCAGCACCCACGATCATTATGTTCTTCCTCTCTGCGACCCCATTCTATTGTGGGTTATGAGGCGCTATGAGTTCTCTTTGAATTCCTTCTTTGCTACAGAAGTCTTTGAATTCGCCCGAGATGTATTCACCACCATTATCATTTCGTAGATCTTTCACTTGCTTCCTCGACTCCTCCACCAATGCTTTAAACTCACAGAAATTTGAGAAATTTTTTCTCTTCTTATGCATGAAGAAGATCCAGCACCTACGAGAATATTCATCAACAAATATAACATAATACATGTGTTTTTTTGTTGAAGCAACCGAGAAAGGTCCACACACGTCTGCGTGAATTCTCTCCAGGATCACCGAAGCACGATTCTCCTTCTCATGAATGGTGGTATTCACAAACTTACCCATAGTACATCCCTTGCACTGATCTGACAGCGCAAGAGTACCCCTGGGAAGTCCAGTATAAATCTGCTGCAAAATCTTCAAAGTGCCATGGTGAAGATGGCCCAATCTCCTGTGCCATAATTTGCCCTCATCCCAGCTCACCGCTTCTTCTACTTTGCCCACCATTGCAGCGTAGCCATCTACCTCCAGCTTGTAGAGATTCTTAACTTGAATCCCTATCCTCTTGGTTTGACCTGTTGTTTTATGTCGCAGGAAATATTTTCCATCGCTAAAAACAACGTCATAACCTTTGTCTTCCAACATTACGACCGAGACCAAGTTCTTCTTCAGATCTGGAACATGCATAGCATCCTTCAACAAGAATGGATTACTGAACTCCCTCTCAAAGGTAATGGTCACAATTTTTGTCACACTGTATCGACCATCGTCGCCCATCTCTATATGCATCTAGAGGTCCTTCTCCTCCAAGTCACTAAACAACTCCTTGTCTCTCGTCATATGGAAAGGCGCACCACTATCAAGATACCACACCGATCCCATATAGCTTGAAACCAAGCATGCGATCAAAGAGAAATCAAGTTCAAATTGTGAGGCTAAGGCCTCTCTAGCTGCAACTCCAGCAGCCTTCTTGTTCTCCTTCTTCTGTGGGCAGTTAATGGCGAAATGCCCATTTTCGTGACAGTGAAAACACTTAACCTTGGACAAATCCTGCTTCATGCCTTTAGCTTCAGATTTTGAAGGAAATTTATTCCCCTTCCCTTTCCTTGCTTTGGCATCCAAAGCACAATTCTCTTCATCTTCATTCTTCGATGAAAAGCCATCCCTGGTACCTCGCCTTATCTCCTCCTACACAAGATCCGACCAAAGTCGCTCCCATCCCGGCAGTTTCTCCCATTGATTGATAGAGTCTTCGTAGCTATGCCAACTCTTCGGAAGCCCAAGGAGAGCCAAGCTCACCAAGTCTTCATCATCAACATTAATCCCCACACTTCCCAGTTCATCCCTACAGTGGACAAACTTCGTGATATATTTTGGAATATTGTCGCCCTTCTCCATTTTTATTTTTTTGAGCTTGTCTTTCAGTGCCAACTTCCTCTGGTCGCTGCTGCTTTGGAACAAATCTGTCAAAGCCTTCCACATTAAGAATGGAGTGGCTTTCCCGTGAAGGTTGGACATAATATGGTCCTTCACACCTTCCAACAGAATTCTTCTTGTCTTTGCTATCTTCTTTTGCCATGCGTCAAGTAATGCAGCATTGCTAGATCCCGGCTTAGGAACATCGCTATCGATGAACTCCTTCAGTCCATTATCCTCCAGAACCGCCTCCATACTATCCTTCCAAGCTATGTAATTCGAGCTCCCATCAAGGGCATACTCCAATCGCAACCCATTGAAAGACATTTCAATGTATACTCAACTTTTGCACCAAGAATTTTCTGCAGCAAATTCAAATTGTCCACTAGCACAAACTCAGAAATTCTTCACAATTGCAATCTTCAAGAATTAACACTGCTCTGATACCATGTAGAAATTATATACAAGATGCATGTATATATCCAGATTCTCCTAATCTAACAATATTTATCTTCTTGCTAAATACAGAATCCTTCCACTGTTAATCTTTTGCGGAAATTAAAATCAATTGCAAACACATGAAGCAATAAAAACAATCGCACATAACACAGTTGTTTAACAGGAAAACCTGAAGCTGAAAACCCAAACTATCATATATTATGTATCATGGAGATCGTGTAACAATATCATACAAATCTTAGTACATCAAGCTCTCAGTACAATCAATCATTACACACTAATCGGAAGAAATCTGCAAATCCATGCACCGATTTCTTGCCACCTGCTAGCTTGCCTCCACTGCGCAATCCCTGCTGAAGAATAGCTCGGAATGAATTCGAATTTACCTTGCCTTGACTACGCAATCCTCCTTGGAAACTCGAATGTGTGTGTGATGCAATCAATGCATCACTATATTCACAACAGATAGTCCATCTTGCCCTTTCACCTATCTCTCCATTGGGTCTCCACTGAAACTAACATGCACTGTAGTTAACTATTGTATTGTTCAGTTGATTAATGAGTTATTATTTGTGAATTAATTAACTAATCAATTCACTCCACTCTCCCTAGTGTATCATTCAGTTAGACTAGATACAACTAGCTCAACTGAGTTTAACTCCAATAATTGAGTTAAACTGAATAACAACTCCATGAACTACTCTTCCAACTCTGTCATAACTTTGCCACTTCAGTTCTAACTGAGTCCTCCATGCATGAACCTCCAATAAACCCTAGTAATTGTGTAATTCCTTCAGCCCACTGATTTTCCAAATCTGTGCACTGAAATTAAGTGCTCCAAGAGAATAAGTTGATGTTTATTGTCGAATTATTATTAAGAGCTAATAATAATCGACACTTCTATTTTTAGATCGACGATCTATAAATAGACTTCACCCAATATTCTAAAAATAGAATTTCATCTATTTTTCCAACTTGACCAACCATCCACAAATAGCATCCTGCAACTTCTGAAATATGATCACCATGTCTAAAAATAGATTTGCACCAAAAATAGCCTGCGAGCCCACTTGGTGAAGGCGACTCTTTTCACTAAGCTCATCATCTTGTTGAATCTCAACAGAAATGAGTGCCCAAAAGCTTCAAAATACAATATTAAATATCAGAGATCAAATGAAGATGGATAAGGCTTCCTCATATGCTAAATATATTAGGATTAAGTCTTTAGAAGAGTTGGTGAAGAAAAAGAATGCTGACATTGCAGCACTGAGGAAACAACTCAAGCTTCCACCAACAGAACACCCACAAGCCAAGGAAATTGTGCAAGAGGCAAGCCAGAAAGATGATATGATGAACTTGATTTTACAATTGACAACACAGATAAAAGAGATGGAAATCCAAATGGACAAGCTTGTCAATGAAATAGAAACTACAAAAGCACAGGAAGTTCCTATAGTTATTCCCATGGCAACTACAATTGTGCCTTCAACTCTTGCAGAAGAGTTGGCACCAAAAGTACCACTGGCCACAGCAGTGCCAGTAACATCTTCTACTACATCAGCTACAGAGTCATCTACATCAACAGTACAGCCACCAGATGAAGCCAGCAAGCTAATCAAAGCCATGGAGGAAATGACACTTCAAACTAATGAAATCAATAGATTGAAGAAAATGATTGAAAATCTTGAAGACACAAAGAAGCTAGCCCAAATTAATGCCAAAACTCAGGAACAAAGGGCTAGCAGGTTAAATATTGAATTGAAGAATCTACAAAAGGATTTGACTTTGAAAGAACCAGTGTCCTATGTAAAGAACCAACTATGGAGTAAAATCATTGAATCCATCAATGATGTTTGGCCATCAATACAAGTAATATATGAGCAAAGGGATTTACTGAAGGTTGCCCAACAAGAAATTCAGAAAACAAAGGAGGAACTAGGTGCCAAACTTGAACAAGCCCTAGAACTAATCAAGTTTCTCAACAGCAAGAACAAGCAAGAACTAGAAGAAATAGAAATTACTGACAGAATAGTGACAATCCTTGAGATAAGGAATATATTTCGAAGAAGAATTTAATGAAGCAACCAGAAGAAAAATGTGAAAACATGAACATAGCCATAACCAAATTTATGGTTAAATTTGAAATTTTGAGGCAAAGAGGTTTGCCAAACATCCTGGTTATTAATGATAAACTCATGCCACAAGTGGACTATAACAAGAAGATCAGAGATTATGCAAAACTGCAAGTAGACAAAACAGAGGGACAAGGAATTCCTACGGGAAAGGTTTTACATAAAAGTTTTGAAGACTTGTTTTATCTACAGCATGAGATAAAACACTTATTTGTTATAAAACCAACATTTGCTAGATATACTGAGGCAGATGAGAACTTTAGAAAGTTGAAAAAGATTAAAATTCCTGATGAAGAATCTTGGGAATCACTCATTGACTTACTGTAAAATTCAAATTGCAGTAAAGAAGATAAAAACAGTTTGTTGATTTTACACTGTCAAAAACAAATTTTACATCAGTAAGGCATTTAAACAGTGGTTAAAGTGTATAAGTGATTAAATAGTATCAAAGATAAAGAGTATCAGATAAAAGGTAAGATTGCAAAACAAATCAAAAGATCTTATGCCAGCATTGAAGACAGCAAAGCAGCCAATTAAACCCAATCCAAAACTGCACTTCTATTTTATTTGGATAAATAGGACAACTTGCTAAGTTGTTAAGCAACTGTCACTATTTTTGTTGTAAAATATATTTTATTTCCTTAGAAAAATCCTATGATTATTCTAGGATACTTTGTAAACATTTTTGTATATATACTTCATCTTTTGAAGTATTATTGTGGAATCAATTGTTGAAGATTTCTATAGTCATTTTTGTTGTACCTGAGGGATTTTTTGTGGCAAGTTCAAGTAGCAGACTGGATCAAATCATCTAGCATCATATTTCAAGATTCATGTGATGAGCCATTGAAGTGAAGTACTTTCTACTGTTTTTGTTTGATCTTCTTATGTTTTACATGCATCCATTTATGTGTTCTAACTTTGAATGATGAACTAGGAGTATTATTACAGGATTTGCTAAAATCACCCTGTCTTTAACTAGTTATCATTTCTATGTTTTCTGTTGATTTCCAAAGTAGGGAACCCTTAATTGCTCCCTATTTCAAATGACCTTTGTCTACTCCTTCGTTATATGTATCAAATAATCCTTAATTTCTCTTTATCTCGATCAAACCACTTCACCAATCATCCTTCCAAGGTCTTCAATGACTTATCTATCTTGCCCTGAAAAAATTTGACTTTTTGACCTTGATCCTAGTCCTGTCTACTTAACATTTGAATCCTTAACGCAATGGACAAACAGATCTCTTACTATCCATCTCATTAAGTGATTTTTCCCACCAAACCAAACCAAAACAAACCAATTTGCACATCATAACTAGCCTAATATCATATAATTAAAACAAAGTTAAATCTTACAGAGAGAGCCCTCTCTGAACCCTAAGAAGGCTAGATCTTAGAGTTTAAAATTTGGTTTGTGGTTACCTCTAATTTTCTTTGACTAAAAACCCAAATCTCACAACTTAAGAATTATTAGAGTGATAACATATTGGCGACTCCACTGGGGACTCAACCAATCCTCAGTCTTAAAATAAATCTTTAAGGAAATCATTTTCATCATCCTTTTACCTTAAGAATGTTTTGAAAGTTGTGAGTATCATTTTATCAAAAAATTGTAATTCTGGCTTCTATAAAAATCTAATATACCAGGTCAAACCCGGATCCTAAACCTGTTGTTATAGTAGACAATTCGGACAGAATTGGAAAAAATAATAAACAAGTAGAAGATTTAGATGTTAAAGCTTCCTTAGTTAGAGAAAATTCATTACCAAAAGAGTTGGTGAGTATCCAAGACATAAAGTTTGACTTGAATTTTGAACATTATTTATTCAGAAGTAAATCAGAAAGTGACTTAAGTAGTGTTGTTATAGATCCTGTTTTTATTTCATTTCTTCAAACAAAGCAGGAAAATGTTTCAATAGATTCTGAATCAAATATATTTAAAGTTCATGATAAACTTGAAGAAATAAATGCTACTATTCTTAAGGGAATAAATAAAGCTATTGAATTAGTTGAATTATTAGCATATACATCTAAGCCTTCTATTTCTCATTTAGATACCATTACATCATCTATAATTTCCACTACCATCCAATCTACAGATCCATTTATACCTAGACAACCTTTACAACCTAGAATACTATTTCCATGTTCTCCCACATCAACATCATCCACTAGTTTATATTCTGCAATTTCAAACACATCATTCTCATTTCCAAGTAGTTCTTCATATATTACAGTTTCATTTTCTAGCACCCCAACTTTATCTTTTAGATCATCCACCACTTTTTCTAGTACATCATCCCATATTCTAGTTTCATCAACCACTTTATTAATTTCATCAGCCACTTCTTTAACTGCATCAGCTAGTACTTCCAGTTTTTCCCAAAGCACTTCCAATCTACTTCCTAGCCAAGCTAAAATTCAAGCTATGGCTGCTAGGTATGCCTATTTTACACTTTACTTAGTTTATTTTTTGTATTTTTCATTTCATATTAATTTTTTACATAAAGTATTAAATCCCTTAAAATACCCCTTTCCGTATATATAATTAATTCATTTTATTTAAATATCCCACAAACCCATTATTTAAATTTTAACCTATCGTTTTAATTACCCCACATGTTAAATAACACCGCGCCCTTTCCCCATAGCTTAAAACATATCATATTATATAAACCCGCCCCCAATGGTTGTTAAACATATGTAAATATGTCATTTACTATGCAAATATCACACCCCTCCAATCAAAATAAAACATTGGTTTTATATTAAAAAACAAAGGTTTTTTAATGTTAAAACTAAACCCCGCCATATAACAAGACCTAGGCCCCACGCCCCATCCGCCGATCAACTCCTCATTCAATATCCACCATTTGCATGTATGCCTTCATATCCGAAGACCCAAACACTATATCGCATTTTCACTTGCGCAAACTTTAACCATTTCAACATTTGCGAAATAGGATGTTTTGAGCCCTTATCTCTCCTCCACGCGGAAACATACAATTGGATCGCATTCTATCTGAGAAAACATCTTACTGCCCAAAGCCTGCGTGATAACCACCAACGGTTTTCTCCCTTTGACACCAAAACCGCCCTCTGCTTTGACATGACCGCCATTCAATGCTTACTGCTTAACCTAAAATCATTATAAAAGCTTAATATTACATACAATTGAACCCTTTTATGCGTTATTTGTAATTTTGTCCACTCAACTAAAGAAGAAGCTCCTTGTACATTGTTTTCACACCCAAAGAACCAGAAAAAGCCACTGCATTTGTTGTCAAGACCACTGGAAGCGTTCAGATTGCTTCCAAGAAACCTCCAAAGTCATCAGAAACCTGTCCGACGCCTCAGAATCATTTGAAAGACCAAAATACCTGCACAAACGGGTATTCTTCATATAAAAACAACCTATTTATCATTTGAGAAGGAGTATTTCTAAGAAATCAAGCCTAGTAAAGCCCATTTATCCACAGAAAGACCCTTGTAGTTGCCTGCAAAGAACAAATTCACTGTGAAAACTCCAATAAACCCTGTTTCGATACTGCAATCTGTTTTTAAAACAAAATTGAATATATTTAACCTTTGCAGACCTTGAAAAAACTCTAAATTTATCCAGAAACCCTTTGCAAGTAACCCCAATCCTTCTGTGCCAAATTTGAACCATTTTCAGTCCAGTATTATTCAAAAAAAGCATTGAAACCCTTGTTTATCATTTTTATGAACCTGTAAGATTCTGAAGATCAATTTTGAAGCCAAAATTGAAGAGTTAAAATCCAAGAAAAAGCCAGTTTGTGCCTATTTTTATCCATATACCTTTGTTAAAGTAAAAAACATTTCTGTAAACAATTCAATCTTACAGAAGAGTTTAAAAAGGCCAAAATACAGAGTTTCAAGCACAAGAAGGTCTAAAAATGTCAAAATCAAACCCAGCAGTGTCTTCCAAAACCACAATTGTTGTAAACCCTCTACAACCTCCTATTGTAGACATTGAACATACACCCTTAGTAGATCTGGATTACAAAATGGCAAATCCAGTCATAGAATTTAATATGTTAGAACTCCATTGTTGGAGTCTTGAAAATTCATTAGATCAGGGAGATGAGGTACAGATTTGGGAGTCAAATCTACCCAAATATGTAGTTCCACTCACTCATTAGTGTCCAGAAGTTATAAGGTTGTGTCAATCCTACTATGCACCTGAACAAAGAGAAATGGTAAATGCAAATAAAGAAGTATTGTTCACAATTACTGCTAAGTCAATAAACCTAATGCTACAGCTCAAACCAAATCCAAATGCAATTCCTTTATCCATAGAAGCACTCACCAAGCTTTACATTGGTCTAGAATTTCCTAAAAGGTTTCAAATTTTATAAAATTTCATTCTTGCCTATATTGAAATTCCAAAACTGAATCCTCCTTATTCTACTTCAAAATTTCCATAAGGCTCTAGGCATGTCATGTCCATGTTGTCCTTTATCCTAGGGTATTTTACAGATGAGTCCATCCTAGGTTTTCTATATACTTTTGTACTAGTATAGCCTCCTACAATCATTTACAATTATGTTGAATACATAGCTGAGAACATCCATGATCAACTTGTCAAATTGCCAACTGAAGGAGTATTTAGGTATACTTCCTTTCTTTTTCACATGTTTCTATATTTCCAAGCAGACAAGTTTCCAATAACACTTCAAAAGCTGGATGTAGAGGGAAATGACTTATCAGTCATCTTCTGGACATCTTTAATCAGAAAATTGTCCACAGAGTTCAGTTATGCAGAGTTTACAGATTCCTTTTTTCATCCATTGGTTAATATGCTTACAAATAAGGTACAACCAAGAATTAATGATGAGATAAAGAAATTTCTACAACTGTCAAAACAAAGTAAAACTAGAGATTGGTACCTATATCAGAACCATACAGAAATCACAGTTTTTGGGTCCAATCTTTTACCCTATAAACTACCTAAGTATGTGCCAATGAGAATTTTTGCCTTGGAGTACATCAGGAAAATTCTCAATTCAGATTCAATCAACTTCCTGGCAGTTAAAAAGAAGACCCAATTTAAGTTGAAAAATCAAATAGGACGCTTCATTTGTAATCACATATATGCAGCATTAGAAGCAGCAAAACAGTTGCTGGAGTACAAATTTGAATTTAGCTTCTTATGGAATTATGACCCTCAGGGAATTCTCAGCAAAATGAGGGTTAAATGCAAATTGACACCTTATATTCATGACAAAAGGCCAGAAATCGACAATATGCTAATCAAGCAGAGTGGCTGGAAAATACCTTAATTGAAGCAGTAAGACAGGGTGATACTAGTCACACCTTGGAAACTCTGAATCAAGTAGATAAAGCTACCAAAAGAGTCAGAGAAGAAGGTAATTACACTGCTGAGACAACCACTGAGACTACGTTTAAAATCAGGTATAACAAAAAGCCTAATCTCAATCAAGTTGATAAAAACAAAGAGACCATAGAAGTGGAAGATATAGATGTTCCAGAGACCAATACAGAGGTTGCTACAGTCATTATAAATGAGCAGGATAAAGATAATTCAGACACACAAATGGTTGAGAAGCAACGGAATAAAGAAGCATCCTCCTCACAGTCAGCAAAGGACAAAGATATTGACATCAGGGAGAAATATAAGCAGATAAAGGCCAAGAATGAAGAAATCAAGAATGAGATTTACTCCCAGTATTTAAAACAAACACCAGGTATCCAGAATAGACTTCTATCAGCTTTTGATTATTTAAACAAGAAGTTGATTATGTCAGTACTTCAACCAACAGTTAAGACTCCCAAAACAGTGGCAGATTACAAAAAAGTTGACCTTGAAGTACCTACAGAAAGTATCCATGTATTAGATCAAATTGAGTTCCACAGACAAACTTCTGAGATGCTTTATTCTACCATTACTACAAAGGAAATGAGTTCCCAAAAGCTTCAGAATACAATATTAAATATGAGAGATCAAATGAATTTGGATAAGGCTTCCTCATATGCTAAATATCTTAGGATTAAGTCTTTAGAAGTGTTGGTTATTCAAGTAGGATATGATCCTACCAATGTGAAGGTTGCAGAAGATTTGGTGAAGAAAAATAATGCTGACATTGCAGCACTTAGGAAACAACTCAAGCTTCTACAAACAAAACACCCACAAGCCAAGGAAATTATGCAAGAGGCAAGCCAGAAAGATGATATGATGAACTTGATTTTACAATTGACAACACAAATAAAAGAGATGGAAATCCAAATGGACAAGCTTGTCCATGAAAGAGAAACTACAAAAGCACAGGAAGTTCCTATAGTTATTCCCATGGCAACTACAATTGTGCCTTCAACTCTTGCAGAAGAGTTGGCACCAAAAGTACCACTGGCCACAGCAGTGCCAGTAACATCTTCTACTACATCAGCTACAGAGTCATCTACATCAACAGTACAGCCAACAGATGAAGCCAGCGATCTAATCAAAGCCATGGAGGAAATGACACTTCAAACCAATGAAATCAATAAATTGGAGAAAATGATTGAAAATCTTGAAGACACAAAGAATCTAGCCCAAATTAATGCCAAAACTTAGGAACAAAAGGCTAAAAGGTTAAATATTGAATTGAAGAATCTACAAAAGGATTTGACTTTGAAAGAACCAATTTCCTATGTAAAGAACCAACTATGGAGTAAAATCATTGAATCCATCAATGATGTTTGGCCATCAATACGGGTAATATATGAGCAAAGAGATCTACTGAAGGCATCCCAACAGGAAATTCAGAAAACAAAGGAGGAACTAGGTGCCAAACCTGAACAGGCCCTAGAACTAATCAAGTTTCTCAACATCAAGAACAAGCAAGAACTAGAAGAAATAGAAATTACTGATCGAACAGAGACAATCCTTGAGATAAGGAAAATATTTCGAAGAAGAATTTAATGAAGCAACTAGAAGAAAAATGTGAAAACATGAACATAACCATAACCAAATTTATGGTTAAATTTGAAATTTTTAGGCAAAGAGGTTTGCCAAACATCTTGGTTATTAATGATAAACTCATGCCACAAGAGGACTATAACAAGAAGATCATAGATTATGCAAAAGAGCAAGTAGACAAAACAGAGTGATTATGTGTTCTAAATTTGAATGATGAACTAAGAGTATTATTACAGGATTTGTTAAAATCACCCTGTCTTTAACTAGTTATCAATTCTATGTTTTATGTTGATTTCTAGAGTAGGGAACCCTTAATTGCTCCCTCTTTCGAATGACCTTTGTCTACTCCTTCCTTATCCGGATCAAAGAATCCTTAAATTCTCTTTATCCTGATCAAACCACTTTACCAATCAGCCTTCCAAGATCTTCAATGGCTTATCTATCTTGCCCTGAAAACATTTGAATTTTTGACCTTGATCCTAGTCCTGTCTGCTTGACATTTGACTCCTTAGCCCAATGGACAAACAAATCTCTCACTATCCATCTCATTAAGTGATTTTTCCCACCAAACCAAACCAGAACAAACCAACTTTCACATCATAACTAGCCTAATATCATATAATTAAAACAAAGTTGAATCTTATAGAGAGAGCCCTCTCTGAACCCTAAGAAGGCTATATCTTAGATTTTAAAAGTTGGTATGTGGTTACCTCTAATGTTCTTTGACTAAAAACCGAAATATCACAACTTAAGTATTATTAGAGTGATAATATGAAGGAAGGACAAGGTGAAGATCTTGTGAGCTGTTTGACTAGTTCATACGAGCCTAAAGATTTGGTGGTCAAGACACCAAATGGAAGCATGAAGTCCTATGTTTTTAATACTAAAGAATATTGTGTGAATGCAGGTTATTTTAATATAGGAAAAATACAACCATTTGGAACTGTCATGGAGGATAAAGGGCTTGAGGAAATTCTTTCTTAAAGTACAAATGAAGAACAGAGTAAGTTCTCTGTTGAAGGAGAAGCTGAGATTCTAGTATCTCGGGAAAGAAAACATAATGAAAATGTTGTTATGGAGAAGAGTGAGACAGTGATGCTTTGCATAGGAAATCTAGCTGAAGATTTCATCTTCAAGAAAGATAGGATTGCAAAAAGACAACTAGTGAAAGTTGTTAATGCAGTAAACAAAGAGAAGTTTATTGTCAAGGGTAGCCAAAAAGAAGAACAATTGTTGGAGATTGTTATGAGAAAGGTCAAAGATGACTTCATACTTTTTAAGTGTGAGGAAGACATTAGAGTGCTATAAGAATTGTTGGGAGAGCCTAAAAGTGAAGAAGAAATTACAGCCAAGGGAGAAGGGATGTTTATAACATTTAAGGAGACTGAGATGAGTTTAAATTTTCAAGTTAATGGTATGTTTGCAGGTGATGAAGAAGATACAAACGAGGCTATAATAAAGGAGATGGAGGACATCTTATCTTTTGAAGGTAAGAGCGAAGTCCAAAGTCAGTATGAGGATGAATAAGTTTAGGTCTTCAAAGACAATAAATATGAAGGAGAATGGAATTGTAATCAGCAATTGAAATAAAATGTTGACAAAGGCAAAGAATATCTCAAGCAATGCAAGATTGTTGGGGTATGTGATAGTGCTAATTATGTCATGGAAAAGCAGAGAATAAGACATTCAAATGTCTTATACATATTTGAAGGATGTGGAGAAGAAAAGGAAAACAATAAAAAAATTTCAACTCTTACACAAATAAAAAGACAGCATCATCAAAGTAATTTGGATAGAGAGATAGAAAATTTGATGAAGCTTATGAGGAAGAAACATCAGGAAATGAATTGCATAAAGAGAAGACAAACAGTCAGTTGTATGAAAGGTTGGACTGTAACATATTTTGAAGGAAAACTCAATGAATTCGTACAAACTAAGATATGGAAACCAGGAGCAACAAGAAAAGATCATAGATTACATGAACAGCAGCTAAATGAAACAAAAAGATCACTACAGTACAAATTCTGGGATCTAGGAAAATAGAGAATGGAGACACATGTCCAAGTGATCATGTTTTCTTTCTACTTTGGGAGTCTGATGCAGGAGCATCAAACTACAATGTTTTATATTTACCTAGCTGGTCAAATGTCTTTACCAAAGACGGTTCCTGTTCCAGTGATTCGGTTCTTGTTCACACAGTTTAGTTCATGTTCTTGTTCCAACAGTTCGGTTCCGGTTTTCACAACCACGATTCTCATACATCAAGTTGTTGTGATGGAAAACGAGCACATGGGTTTGGAGGAACAAAGGGTTGTTGTGTTGATGTGTTCCCTCAATCACACCCAGATCTTCTAGATAATCCATAGACACAATGGAAAGGATGATTCATGTAACTAATTCCCAAGTTGAGGAATGACTCGAAGGAGTGAGGAGAACATACGGAAACAGATCTCATGTATATGTTAATCAGTTTCAATAATTATAGATAAGATAGGTTAGTATTCTTATTTTTAGAAACAGTTGCTCTTATTCAGAGACCGACTCCAAGTCTGTAGGTTTTTATGTTAGTGAGATTTAGGCTTAAAAAGGATTTGATTGTAATCCTATGAAGAGATTGGGTTGTAAGCCTACGGGCAGAGAGAGAGATAGGTAGGAAATGGGCCAAATAATGCAAATTTGGTCATAGATAAGAACGAAAGTTCTGATAAAATGTGTGTACATATTTATCAATGAAAGGAAGTTCATTATGTGATTGTCTCTGTGTGTTTGAATTAATGATAGGAAGAATGAGATTCTATAGGGACGGAATGAAAATTGAATTTAAGTTGAAAGGAGTCACGTGAATTCATTAAATGAAGCTATGCAGGGTTTGAAATCACCTTTGAGAATATGTGGAGGAACAGAGTATGGTTTGCGTGGATGGAATGTGCCATGGTCAGATTGTGGAAATAGTTGAAGGGAATCAATTGAGAAGGAGAATCGCTCCACTGTGAGCAAATTTCTCGTAAGTTAAAGGTAAATTATGCTAATCATTAATGTGCATAATATTGCAACCTGGGCAAATGATTATGTTGCAGATTGTGAATGCGTTGAGATTGAGGTTGAGGAAGTAAACTAGAGTGGTAGATTGGTTTCTTTGAATGCTCACTCCAGCAAGGAGATCCACCATCGATGACAGATGGATCGAAGGTTATCCAATTCAAATCATATTGAGGAGTCCATTAATAGACGACGCATGGGAATGCAGCAAAGAAGAAAGGGGAAAATCGTGACTTTCCCAAGTTCTGTAGAAAAATGAAGGTCTCGAAATAGAGTTCTTGGAAGAACCCACTTGGGAATTCTTCTTAGAAACCATTGTTGTAAACATCTAGGTTCTGATAAGTAACAGGGCCAAGTAATAGAAAAGGTGAATGACAACTAATGGAAAAAATCTTCATCTCAGAGTCTGTCATCTCGGAGGATTGGAGCTGGGGTGCGACGTCTTAGGTTTTAAATTGGTAATATTTGAGATCTTCGTCACAAGGAAATGACATGTGAGGTTGGAGGTTAAGTGTCGGGCTAAGGTTGCGTCATGCTTTAAACACACTAGTTATGGAATCTAGTGGTCTTTGAATTAGACCCCTACACCTGATGCTTGGTTCTGGTTGATACGGTGCTTGGATTTTGTGGTATTGGGATTTTCCCCAAACACATAGAAAGTTGTGGTTTTTAGGTGAATGGGTTTAGTTGCTGCACAAAGAAGTCATATATACCTTTGTTTCACAATCATGTGTCTATTCAATTCATGACAGAGGGAAAGGAAGCACACCCTCAATTTGTATGAAGGAATTCGGCCTTAGAAGGCCATCAATAAATGTGTCAATAATTGTGCATTTATTGTAATGCTCCTTGATTTGTTACATAATTTGCATTATAAAATGTTATGTTTTGCATAGTTTTTTTGTATCCACTTGATCTTTCTTGCAGGCACTCATCTACACCAACAAATAGGAGATCATGAGCTTGGAAGCCAAAGAGTCAAGGTCGAGATCAAGGGTATTAGCATCAAAGAGAGGTAGGAGATCTATCCTCCTTTGCATTTTCTAATATGAATTGGGAAATATTGCAGGTAGGTGCGTTATGTAGTTGTTAGATCGTCCCATAGGACTACAGGGATCGTTTCTATCCGCAGAAAGGATTTCCTGCACAACACTTTTATAAGTTAAAAAAACATCATTATAAATTTTGTATTAACTAGTCTTATTTTATTTTTATAAAATATATATTTTAATAAAAATTTACATATATGATCATTGCTTAAAAAACGTCATTATGAAGTTTTAATTAACAAAACTTAATCAAATAATTGAAATAAACATGTTTCCAACTAGTTTAGTTTCTTGTATGTAGACAATATCATCATAGCTCCATACTTGTTTGGTAACATTTAATATAATAAACTTCCAAGTGGGGTGATCATCGCAACAAACCATGATAATCACTAGCCACTTATCACATTACCCCTTTAGCAATCATTACAAAATTATCATTTGATTGAGGGAAAATATATCCATATTTAATTAGCATGGAAGTGGCATGTCATTTCATCTAGCTCTAGCACTTCACCATGAACGCACTTGCACCTATCATTCATTACAATTTTCTTATGGGCCATCTAGTTTTAATTCACCTTGAGCAAATCAATGCTTGACTTGTGAATAGAGTAATGGTTGTTTGTGTGTCTCATTTTGGGATCCTAGTTATTATTTCCTTAATATAGTGCTTGATTTATCGTTCTACCATGTGAGGTTTTATATTTATCTTTAGCAACTCCTTGGTGGTGTCTTTCAATGGTCCATCACTTCTCAAGCTCAACTTATACTATTCTAACATCTCCCTCTTGCTTCAAGGAATTTCAATATGTCTATGTATCACCTTTGTCATGTTTTAGTTATAGCTCCTCGAGCCTTCCATAATCCTCAGACTTCCCCCCTCCAATCTACTATACTTCTTCCCTGTCCTGCGACTCCACTAAATCCTTCTCCCTCCTGTGTCATCTCCAACTCTTGATCTTTCGCCTTCCTTGTCTTCGTGGCTCGTAGTACATTTGCACTCTTTGGGTAGGGCTCTATTATCAAAGCCCCTTACCCTCGAACATGTACTAAATTGAATGTGAAAGCTACTGCTCAATATTTCAAATACCTCACTTCACATTCGATACAGGAAGAATGGAAGTTGTCAAGCATGAAGTTCAAATTGAGAGAAGATTTATGTCTAACATTGAGGTAGAGAAAGATGTAGGATAATGGGTACTTGATGTTGGCAACACACACACACACACACAATGCAAACTTTGAATATAAACTAGAAGTTGAAGATTATTATGGGAAAATTTATTGTGGAAAGGAATGAGGCTCATGAAGAAATCCTCTTTTGCATTTTCTTTGCGACAAAAAATCAACAAGATGGACCATAAGCTCAACAAATTTACCAAAAAAAATGACAAACCTAAAAAGGAAGATTCAGTCTCAGCGTCCATCCAACTAAAGTCTCCCAATAGTCAAAATTGATTTCCATTTATAAAATTTTGCCTTTAATTATTTAGTACAACACTCTTAGCTCTACACATAATTATTATAGTTTAGACAAAAAGCACTTTAATTATGGACTTAGCTACTTAGTCAAGTTCTACTCTATCTTGGAACCTCTATTCAAAATTGAGACGTTACTATATTTTTAGTCTAGTTTTTCTAGTGCAAATCAAAATATAATTTATGTATATATTTATATTTGAGGCTTAATTTATCCAAATCGTTAATGATAATGATGGGAAAGTTCAATTCTTCTCCCCAAATAGTCATAAACAAAAGAGGAGTCAGTGAAATCATACCAAGTGAACGATGCCAAATCTAACTAGACCCATTAAATCATGCCAAATGACCTAGTGAGGTAGGAAATCATCAAGACAACCAACCACAGGGGGTGGACTGTTAAGCAGCTCTAGTGATGGTGATGACCTAGCCCACCACTTCCTTGGGCTTTATTTTGAATAAGACTTATATTAAATGGTAGAAATTTAATATAATATAATAAGTTGTATGTTGAATAAGATTATTCATCAATGCCAAACATTAATATATATAATGTAACATAAATATAGTGTGAATGGAATATGAATCTTATTAAGGTTGTTTTGTATATACATTAAGTTGATTATGGAAAATATATATGTGTGTGTGTGTGTGTGTGTGTGTGTGTGTGTGTGTGTGTGTGGTTTTGAAGTGATTAAATTACTTATCAATCATGGTTCTAAGGTATGGAATGATTTAGAGCTATGCGGAGTTGTCAATTGTGTTTTTTATAGAACATAGAATTATTAGATTTTATTAAAAAAATCTAATCAATGTGGTTGTAAAACATGGAATTATTCAAGTATATGATAACTTTTATTTTATTGTTTAAAGCGTCTAATTGTCTAAATCAAGGTTGTGTGCATGTGATTTTGAAGTGATTAAAGGAATCATCAAAGGTGGTTGTCAAATTGTGTGCATGTGACTTCGAAGTGATTAAAGGAACCATCAAATGTGGTTGTAGAACATTGGAATCATTTAGATTGTATGTATGTGATTTCAAAATTATCAAAAAAGTCAATTATTGTATTGTAAAACAAGGAATCATTTAAGTCTAAATAATTATGCACGACAAAATATCAATGTTTAAACAAATACATTAATATGAGTACATAATTTTATTAACAATTTCTTTCAAAGTGAGGTGTGTCATGATGATACTTTTCATTCCTTGAGAATGAATATGGATAGAAAATATCTACATGTATGCAAATAACACAATGCCAAGTGAAGACACTTGAATACCTACAATGTTTTTGTTATTCATAACTATCTTTTTCACACATCATGAAGTTAGTTTCAACGAGATAAAAGGTAGATATCAAGTCCAATGTTAAGGTATACTACGTGGACTATATCATAGCAAAAGTAGTCACAAGGTCAAGTCAGTGTTAAGGTATTTTACATGGATTATAGGATACTAAAAGTAGTAACATTTCATTCTTGTGTGGAATGTATTACAATTCTAAATCACAATTGGGCTTAAAAAAATATTCTCTAAAGTGTACCTCTTCTTACTAAAAAGAGAGGAGTGCCAAGATCTGATTCACTCTCTAAAGAAAGAGACTAGTTAAAGCATGGAGAACTAGTGAGGTATAGCTTCGATTGCCAAATATAAGAAAGGTGGAGACCAGCATTGGTTCTTCATCTTAAAGGTGATTAAGGGATTGCTAAAGGTATATATGTCTCATAAAGTTGGAGATAAGCATTGATCCCTCATACTAAAAGTGGTCAAGGGGCTAGTAAAGGTATATAGGTCAAAGAAAGGTGGATTTCAACATTGAAGTATCATCCCAAAATGATCAGAATTTGGATCAAGGGTAAAAATTAGCTCAAAAATAAAAGTGCTCAAAATTGCACCAAACCAGAACAAAAGCGACCGACTCATCGCAAGGAATCCAACTCAACTCATTTCATTGAAAGACAAGTTTGGATTAAGGAGTTATGGTTTGTTGATCATCGAAAATAATAGGTAAATTTAAAATATATATATATATATATATATATATATATATATATATATATATATATATATATATATATATCGCAAAACAAAAAATAATTGATGACATGGCAATGCAATCAACATGCAAAGAAACTTCTTCAATTTTTGTCCAATGAGACTGTGACAAGTGTCACAATTGAATTCACCAATTTGATTAGTGAAGGTAAAAAAAATTGTCCAATGTCCTCCAAAGTTGAATGTCGGTTCATAATTTTTATGTGGTGGAAATTATTTTTTTATATATTAAAGTTGAGTTTATATATATATATATATATATATATATATATATATATATATATATATGAGTTAAAATGGCATATATTATATTAATATATTTATATATATTAATATTGATTTAAAACTTTATATTAATTAAAATTCCACATAAGTTATTCAACTCAAAGTCAAATTCACATAATACATTACCATGTTATTTCACAGGTGGAAGTGGATTAAACGTATGGCACATATTTCAAATGTTTTAAAACTATATTGGAGCATATGTATTTTATTACATAGTTGCTAGAATTTAAAACTAAGCTCGAATTAATACATTTGTTGGAGCATATTATTAATATCCGCAAATGTTTAATGCGTACAAGGAATCCAATGCAACTCGTTTCGTTGAAAACCGAGTTTGGAGTAAGGAGTTATGGTCTGTTGATCGTCGTTTATAAAAAAATAAAAAATAAAATAAAAATTATATATATATATATATATATATCGCAGAACAAGCATAGTTGATAACATGGCAGTCCAGTCAGCATGCAAAGAAACTTCTTCAGTTTTTGTCCAATGAGATTGTAACGAGTGTCACAATTGGATTCACTAGTTTGGTTTGTGAAGGTAAAAACTGCCCAATATTCTCCAAAGTTGAATGTGGGCTCATGATTTTTATGTGGTGGAAATTTTTTTATGTATATATTAAAGTTGAATTAATATATATATATATATATTGATTTAAAACTTTATATTAATTATTAAAATTCCACATAACTTATTTAACCCAAAGTCAAATTCACATAATATGTTGGCATGTTAGTTCAATATATTGGAGAATATGTATTTTATTACACAGTGGCCAACATTTAAAACCAAGTTCGAATTAATACATTCGTTCGAGCATATTATTAATATCCACAAATGTTTAATGTGTATTAACCTTGGTTGCAAAAACATTGTGGAGGGGCAAGGTCGAGATTCAACTCCGTGATCTCTCTCATGCCACTACAACTCTCATACCAACGCGTTAGAGACATGTACATTAAAAATGAAGGCGCAGATGTATTATTTGAGGCTTAATTCAGTGTCCAAGGGCGGAATAGAGAGGGGCCAACGCCTCCTCCATATGACCACACCATATGACCTCATGCATAGCGCCTCCCACTAAGCGCAATTAATGCATGCTTATCTGCAGTTAAGCACACTTAGCACATAATTAATCTTCAATTAAAGATGACAAAAATTTTAGAGGAATCTCCAAATCCTACGCCACTTCCAAATTTGTCAAGGTTATCTAGCATTTTTCCAGATTTAGAGGCAAAATCTAGGGAAAACTTTAATGAGGCATATCTTGGTCAATTTTTGACCAGTTTTTGCTCAAGGATAGTCATTTTTAGCATATTGGCATGCTCTAAATCCATTGGAATAGCTTGCAGAGACAATGGAGCTCATCTACAGGTATTTTTGGCACGTTGAAGAATTTTGAAGTCTAGAGCCACCAGGAGGGAAGGCCATGCCTAGATCAATTGAAGGCCAATTTCAACGAGTGAATAGCCAATTTATGATGTATTTGATGCTTTGAACACATTGATACAATTTATAGAGGCATTGGAGCACATCTTAAGGTGATTTTGTCACTTTGGAGATTAAACAAGCCCATGGCCATTAGGGTTGGAGGTCAAGCTTAGAGGAGTTTGTTAAGTCCCTATATTAATAGTATAGCCCCTTATTATGTTAGTGTAGCCCCCCTTATTGTTATTATTGTACCACTGTAACCCCCATATTGTTATTATTGTGCCCTTAAATTATTATTGTTAGGTCGGCTAGGATTATATTGTGACCCCATGGACTCCTATATATAGAAAGGAGGTTTTGTCATTTGTATCATCCAAGAATTCTTCATTTATGTAATGTAAAGGAGGTTGCCACCTCAAAGTGGCTAATTTCTAAGGCGTTGATCTCTCTTTTCTTCTATTCTTGGAGCTGATTTCATAACATTTGGTATCAGAGCTTTGGATTCTAAGGTTTTGCAGCTTCAAACAGGTCATCGTGACATATTCGCTATAAATTTTTTTCTACGAAGTTTCGAAGAAATTTTTAATTCTTAGGGTGTGGCGGTAGTGGTGGGGTGTATAAAAATTTGAGCTTGGTTGTAATATTTTCGGAGATATGATACGTAAGAGTCGGTCTTTGTTCAAGCTCCTAAACGGGTCATCGTGGAATTTTCGCTATAAATTTTTTTTACGAAGGTTCGAGTACGAGAAATTCTTATGGTGCGAAGTTGAAATCCTGAAGAAATTCATCAAAAAATTTCAAAGCTTGGTTCGCAATATTTTTGGAGATATGATCTGTGGAAGGTAGTGCTTTTTCAAGCTCCTGAATTTCATCTCAAAGAGGTGATCGTGGGAAAATTTCAATAACTCTCTCTCTGGGCATTGGATTGGAGTGTCGTAAAAAGTGGTCGCAAGTACACAGACTGTAGTTTCTTGGCTATCAATTTCAGAGACAAAGGATGAAACAGTGACACGTGGCAAGTCGTACAAGTTCGCTCTACTGAACCAGTCCATAATTAGGTCATTGTGGGAGATTGGACACAACTTTGTCTTGGAGAATTCAAATCAGGTCAGACCTGTGGAATTCAAAAGAAAATTCAGAGGGCTACTTTAGTGCTGAATTTCAGATATTGAAGATCTGCAATCACAGAGATAATATAAGTTCAATATCAAGCTCCTCAAAGAAAGTAAAAGGTGTGTATTTTTTTTTCCAAATTTCATAAGTCTTGTTTGAAGAATCAAGTTGAATTGATTGCAAGGGCCTATTGTAGAATATATATCAATATTGGAGTCTAAAATGGCCCCTAAAAATAATTCAACACCCATTAAGCCTTTATAAGGCTCTACTATGACTGATGAAGACGAAGAATGACAACATGACATATCAAAATTACAAGAGCAAGTGCAACGAGTTTCGATCTTACGAAGAGGAACCGAAGATGACATAGATGGTTTAAAAGCAGAAATGGAGGCTAATTTGGATGGTTTGAAGGATCAAATAATAGCTAATATGGATGATAAATTAGTGGAATATCACATCGAGCATCAACAACAAGTTCTCCAACTCTCAAAGGATAACCTAACTTTGGTGCGGAATCTAATGAAACAACAGGAAGATCAACATCACATCGAAAGAAGTTATGAATTAGTCATAGAAACAAGAAATAGACAAGTACGACAATTTCAGAGTATCTCATCAAGTGGAAGAACTTACCCACTGAAGATTCTACATGGGAGGATGAGAATTTTATACGAAAGCACCCAGAGCTACTCAAGCGTTGAGGACAACACTTTTTTTGAAGGAGAGGGGCATGTTAGGTCCCTATATTACTAGTATAGTCCCTTATTGTTGTTAGTGTAACCCCCTTATTGTTATTATTGTACCTTTGTAACCCCCATTTTGTTATTATTGTGCCCTTAAATTATTATTGTTAGGTCGGCTAGGATTACATTGTGGCCCACTAGGATTACATTATGGCCCCATGGACTCCTATATATAGAAAGGAGGTTTTGTAAATTGTATCATCCAAGAATTGTTCATTTATGTAATGTATTGGAGGTTGCCCCCTCGAAGTGGCTTATTTCTAAGGCGTGGATATCTCTTTTCTTCTATTTTTGGAGCTGGTTACACAACAGAGTTGGTAACCAAATTCAGAGATTGGATAGTCATTTTTGGGATTTTCATGTCTTTTGAATCCAATGGAATAGTCCGCAAATACATTGGAGCATCATAGATGTTTGTAATCATACTTTTGACTCATAATCCCAAGAGGGCCTAACTAGTTAAAACAAATCCATGGAGATGTAGCCCAAGAGGGGTGAATTCCATCATCATCTATTATGTTATGTGATTGTTGTGAGTTATTTTACTGTACTTCATTTATTTTTTATGAGTTTTAAAAATCTAATTAACTCATAATTACCTCATGAAAGACACATGAAACTCGACAAATTTACCCCTTCACAAATGGTTAAATGAGATGATCCTTAAACGCATTAAAAATACTGATGAGGGAGCTTGCGTAGCAATAACAAGTTTGTCCATAATCAGATCAAAAAAATAGTTAAGGGACTAATAAAATTATAAAGGTCTAAGAATGGAAAACATTTCAAAAGTGAAAGGACTAGTAAAATATAGAATCCAACAAAGGTGGAAACAAGCATCCAAGCCTTGTCCCAGAAGTGGTCAAGGGACTGGTAAAGGTAGTGAGGTGTAACTTTGGTTGGCCAAGTTTAAGAAAGGTGGAGAACAAAATTAAAGGAAGAGGATAGTAATGTCAATACAAAATAAATTTAAGGGCATCAAAGGATATTTTTAAAACACAAGCATTATGAATTATTGTCAAATAATAAAAGTTTCCCACCATTCAATAGGGTTAGAAAAGGAGACCTAGTGAAGCATTATAGAATGTATTACAATTTAGATTTGAAATTTTAAACAAACAAGATAAAGAGGGTTAATGGATGGAAGCATTCCCTAGAATGTTAAACATAAGTTGAATTTTTGAAAATGGGTTTAAAAATTTCATTGAATTTCAAAAGAGATTCAAATTGTCCTCTAACTTTATGGTGAGTGAAATATAAAATATAAAAATTAGATATAGGATTTCTCAATTTGGAATTCAAATTTATTTTATTTTAGGAATGGATAAACAAAAATTAAAAATATCAACACATGAAATATATATATATATATATATATATATATATATATATATATATGGCAGTGTGGTGATGAGGCATCGATTCTGCGGTGCGCTCCTCGGCGGTGGGGTCCCTCGTGGATCGCCAATGTAATGCTCGATTTCAATTGGTGGGAAGGGTAGTTTTTCTTTTAGGGTCAGGTCTGTTTTCTCATTCTGTACGTCGCCCTCTTCTGTTGTCGTTAATCTCCCTCTCTGCCTTATCATCTACGAGCTATCGCAATGTATGAAGAGGACCTGGATTTGTTGGACAGCCCGGAGAAGGGACATGTCCTCCCAGGTCAGTATGATTTTATGAAGAGGGCTTCGGACGCTATTACATCGAATCATGAATCGCCTCCCCCTGTTTCAGTTCCTTTACCTAACATTATCGAGTCATCCTCCTCCATCTCCATGGAGAAGCAAAATGATCTTAAAGAGGCCGATAATCTGCCAAAGCATTCTCAATCTGCGTATCGTCGAAAGGGCATTAAAAAAAAAAAGGAGATGCTGCAAAATTGGTCGTAGGTATTGATATTCCGCTTTCAGAAGTTCCCTCATGTATGGATAAAGCTCTAGTCAGTTGTTTATGTGGAAGAACGACATCCAAAGAAGCAATCCAGTCATGGATGGAGGAAAAATGGAAACCGGTGCTGGGCTATGTTCCTTCGTTCCATAAACTCTCACGTGAATGGTTGTTGTTTAAAGTAATAACTTGTCAAGATAGGATCAAGCTCTTGGACAGAGTGTGGAACTGGGGGCCGACAGGTCTGATCCTTCAGAATTGGGACATCAGCTTTAATGTTGATCATTCCCCGCAACATTTGCAGAAAGTATGGGTCATTCTCCCTGGCCTCCCCCAATTTTTCTGGCAGAAAAACATCCTTGAGGCCATAGGTAATAAGATAGGCTCTTTTGTCTCTTTGGAAGACGATTGGGACACTAAATTTCACAGAAGCTACGCAAAAATCCAGGTCAAATTAGATGTGCGAGAAGGTCTCTATGAAGATATTGTTCTGGAATTGTATGGAAACACCTAGTCCCAAAAACTGGACTACTGGAAGTTGCCTTTTCGTTGTTTCCTGTGCTGTAAGATTGGGCACTTAGCCCAGGGCTACCCTCTGCCTGATCACTCTCGTCCTCATTTCAAGAATATTTGGAGGAAAAAGGAGCCATCTTTTCGTGTTCTTGAGCCTGCTGGATTAGGAAATAGGGTTAGAAAAGGAGACCTAGTGAAGCATTATAGAATGTATTACAATTTAGATTTGAAATTTTAAACAAACAAGATAAAGAGGGTTAATGGATGGAAGCATTCCCTAAAATGTTAAACATAAGTTGAATTTTTGAAAATGGGTTTAAAAAATTCATTGAATTTCAAAAGAGATTCAAATTGTCCTCTAACTTTATGGTGGGTGAAATATAAAATATAAAAATTAGATATAGGATTTCTCAATTTGGAATTCAAATTTATTTTATTTTAGGAATGGATAAACAAAAATTAAAAATATCAACACATGAAATATATAATTTAAAAAAAAAAAAATATATATATATATATATATATATATATATATATGGCGGTGCGGTGATGAGGCATCGATTCTATGGTGCGCTCCTCAGCGGTGGGGTCCCTCGTGGATCGCCAATGTAATGCTCGGTTTCGATTGGTGGGAAGGGTAGTTTTTCTTTTAGGGTCAGGTCTGTTTTCTCATTCTGTACGCTGCCCTCTTCTACTGCCGTTAATCTCCCTCTCCGCCTTATCGTCTACGAGCCATCGCAATGTATGAAGAGGACCTGGATTTGTTGGACAGCCCGGAGAAGGGACATGTCCTCCCAAGTCAGTATGATTTTATGAAGAGGGCTTCGGACGCTATTACATCGGATCATGAATCGCCTCCCCCTGTTTCGATTCCTTTACCTAACATTATCGAGTCGTCCTCCTCCATCTCCATGGAGAAGCAGAATGATCTTAAAGAGGCCAATAATCTGCCAAAGCATTCTCAATTTGTGTATCGTCGAAAGGGCATTAAAAAAAAAAGGAGATGCTGCAAAATTGGTCGTGGGTATTGATATTCTGCTTTCAGAAGTTCCCTCATGTCTGGATAAAGCTCTAGTCGATTGTTTATGTGGAAGAACAACATCCAAAGAAGCAATCCAGTCATGGATGGAAGAAAAATGGAAACCGGTGTTGGGCTATGTTCCTTCGTTCCATAAACTCTCGCGCAGATGGTTGTTGTTTAAAGTAATAACTTGTCAGGATAGGATCAAGCTCTTGGACAGAGTGTGGAATTGGGGGCCGGCAGGTCTAATCCTTCAGAATTGGGACATCAGCTTTAATGTTGATCGTTCCCCGCAGCACTTGCAGAAAGTATGGGTCATTCTCCCTAGCCTCCCCCAATTTTTCTGGCAGAAAAACATCCTTGAGGCCATAGGTAATAAGATAGGCTCTTTTGTCTCTTTGGAAGATGATTGGGACACTAAATTTGACAGAAGCTGCACAAAAATCCAGGTTGAATTAGATGTGCGAGAAGGTCTCTACGAAGATATTGTTCTGGAATGGAAACACCTGGTCCCAAAAACTGGACTACTGGAAGCTGCCTTTTCGTTGTTTCCTGTGTTGTAATATTGGGCACTTAGCCCAAGACTACCCTCTGCCTAATCACTCTCGTCCTCGTTTCAAGAAGATTTGGAGGAAAAAGAAGCCATCTTTTCGTGTTCTTGAGCCTGCTGGATTCATCACCACCCCCCCCCGAGCCCCCTGGTGATGATGTTGAGACAGAGTTGACTTCATCGAATCCTCCCTCTCACAAGGATTCCTCGCTTGATCATAAAAACCTGGAGGCCAGTGTCTCTTCATCTGCAATAGGTTTGCCCTTGAATGCGCTGAACCCCCTCCTTCCCCCCTCTATTTTGTCTCCTGATAACATTAGGTTGGATAGTAATGTTATGGCCCCTTACCCCTCCATCCATCCCACTCCTTCTCTTAGTGCTCCCTTGCCCGTTTCTTCCCCCCCAAGAGATCTCTCTCAGGGGGCCCTTGTGTCAAACTGCGCTCACCCTTTGACTAGCCCTTATACTACCAAGCTCCATTCCCACTCTTCTTCTCGCATCAACCTAGATCATTCCATTAAGGGTGGTTTGGCGTTGGATCCAACGCCCAAAATCACTCTTGGTAGAAAATCGACCTTGACTAAAGCCCAGAACCAAGCATCCTTGGACATTTCCTCTGGAAAGCAGCATAAAATTCATCGAGCTCTTAGAGCTGGGAGCGCCCTCAAGAAGGGCCCTCTATGATCATCCTCTCTTTCAACGCAAGGGGTCTTGGGGGTGCCCCTTCCCAACTAGCCCTCAAACGACTGAGACAATTTGTCTCTCCCGACGTCTTTTTTATTCAGGAAACGAAGATGCCCGGCCTTTGGGCTTAGGTGTTTATGTCGAAATGGCTCGTTGGCTGGTCTTCCTTTTATTAATGTCGTAGGGTCGACAGAGGGGGCTTCTTTCAGCTATTAGCCCTTCTCTCTCTGTTCAATCATCTACCTATTCTTCATCTTGTATTAAAACCATCATTTCTGATCCCTACTCTAATAGATCCCTTTCCCTTTTTAATGTTTATGGGCCAAGCGATGATAAGCGCTCTTTTTGGGGGAATTTGATCAGCTCAAAAGTCAAGTCATTAGACCTAGTGATTATGGGAGGTGATTTGAATCTCACCCTTTACCGTGACGAGATCTGAAGGCCAAAAGCCAAACTTGACCCTCTTGCTCCTTTTTTCCGATCCTATTTTGAACGTGCCTGCCTAGTTGATGTTCGTCCTTTGAAATTGGAACCGACATGGCGAAACAATAGAAAAAATAAGGATGCTATTGCAAAAACACTGGACCGTTTCTTAATCTTTGAAGCTTTGTTAGTCTCTCTTGTGCAGATTCAGACAAGTATTGAGACGGGTGGCATCTCAGACCACAGGCCCATTCTGCTTTCCTTGGCTCCTATCGAGCACAAGCCCCCTGCCCCCTTTAAATTCAATCCCGCATGGTTATTGGAGGTTGAGTACAAAGCCTTAATCTATTCCTCCTGGTCCCATTTGTCCCCCTCCCCATCCCGTTCCTTTATGCAAATGTGGGCAGACAATATATCTGCGATTAAGAAAGTCACAAACTCCTGGGCAAAAACGTTCACTGCAAACCAGTGAGCTCAATTAAGAACTGCGGAAGCAGCAATTGAGGATATATATAAAAACAATACAACGAGTATTCTAGCCACTTCAGAATTAGAGTCTTTAAAACTCTTAGAGCTTAAACGACACAAGATAATGAAGAAAGAGGAACAGTTATGGCATCTTAAGAGCTGAGCAACTTGGATTTCCGAAGGGGACAATAACACCAAATTTTTTCATCATTATGCTGCTCACAGAAGAAACCATAACTCCATCACTGCAATTGAAGACGAGAATGGAACAATGGTCCGGTCCTTTGATGATAAGGCAAAGGCAGGAGTCTCTCATTTTAAAAAAACGTTCTCTGCTCCTGTGGGTTGTCCTATTCAAGAGATCTTGAATGTTCTGCAGTTATTCCCTCGTCTGGTTATTGATGATATGAATGAGGCTCTTTCGAAGGAAGTGAGCAAAAGTGAACTTGATCTTGTTCTTAAAAATTTTCAGAGAGGAAAGAGCCCAAGTCCAGACGGTTTCACGATCGAATTTTATCTCGGTTTTTATGATCTCATCAAGGACGATCTGTTGTTGGTTTTAAAAGAATCGCAGAGGTCCAAGAAAGTGTTAAGTGCTTTAAACTCAACATTCATAACTCTGATTCCTAAAAAAATCAGCGCCTAAGGAGTTCGATGATTTCCGCCCAATATCGTGTTGCAATCTGATTTACAAGATTATTTCTAAAACAATTGCCCTCCGATTAAAGCCTATTTTAAGTCTCATAATCTCCGAAGAACAATTTGGTTTTCTAAACAATAGGAAAATTCACAATGATGTTTCATTGGCACAAGAAGCTTTACACTCTGTTCATCTAAGCAAGAAGCCATCATTCGCTCTCAAAATCAATTTATCAAAAGCTTACGATAAAGTAAGTTGGACTTTCTTGAGACTTCTACTAATCCATATTGGCATGGCTTTGGAAGTTTTCGAATGGATTATGGGGTGTATTCAATCTGCCTCCTTTGCCGTTCTTATCAATGGATCACCCTCGTCCTTCTTCTGCTCTTTTGGGTGGCTTAGACAGGGCTGTCCCCTTTCCTCGTTCCTGTTTTTATTAATTGCGAAAGCTCTAAGTCGCTTATGCAAACAAGCCATCTCTTCTGGCTGTTTAAAAGGAGTTAACATTGCTGGTTTGGAGTCTCTGTCCCATATTCTTTTCGTAGATGACATCCTACTATTTTGCAGCGCCTCCATCGAAAATGCCAGAGCCTTGAACAATATTCTTAATCTCTTTCAAGCTACTACCAGAATAATGATTAATTCTCAAAAATCTATGTTGATTCATAAGCCTACTCCCAGTATCCTTTTATCCCATTTCAAGTCTTTTTTCCCCTTTCCCTCCAGCAAATGGGCTTCCGATTTTAAATATCTTGGTTTCAATCTTAAACCAAACTCTTATGGTTTCAAAAACTGGTTGTGGCTCTATCAGAAGATTGAAATTCGTATCTCTCATTGGACAAATCGCTTTCTCTCGGGGAGGTCAACTCGTCCTGCTCAAAACTATTCTTCAAAGCATTCTCGTTTACTGAGCCACCATAGCTGCAATTCCCAAAGGTATTCTTCATAAAATAAGGAAGAAATGTTTTTCTTTCCTCTGAACTGTAAGTAAAAAATCGGAAGGAATCCCTCTGGTCCAATGGAAGACTCTGGCTCATCCAAAAAATTTAGGGGGATGGGGTATAAAAGATTTTACGTATTTCTGTATGTCCCTTGCTACAAAGTCGTTATGGAGATTATCGAATAATCCGAAGGCTCTGTGGAGTAGAATCATGAGCGCCAAATACTTTGCTGGCCAATCGATCATTTCTTGGTTTAGAAATCCTATAAAATCCCATAAGAATGCATCCATCAGATGGAAAGCGAAGGTAACGGCCTTCCCCTGCATTGGTCAATGGGCTGCTTGGACCATAGGAAATGGCAAGTCTGTGCGCATTAGGGTCGATCCTTGGATTGGGGCTGGCAATAATTACTCTCCCTCTGATGACCTCCGCTCTGTCCTTAAAGAAAGGAACATTCGGTCTATTGCAGATGTAGCTATTGCACTGCCTCAGGCATGGGGATCTTGTGGATGGAAGGATGCGGTCTCCTTAGGCCTTCCGCCCCTTATGGCACCAAAATGGTCCTCTTTCATTTCACTCCTCGTAAGCAATTTTATTCATCTAGAAGAGGATGTCGAGGACTCTCTGGTGTGGTCCAAAAACAATACAAATGGTTCATATACCGCAAAACTCGGGTACAAAGCTATGATGGAGGTCATTGTCATCAAAGAAAAGTTGTTCTGGAGTACACCCTTGTGGAAATCACCAGCCCCGAAAAAAGCCAAGCTAATCCTTTGGCTCCTCCTCAAAAATCACCTTCTGTCTTGGGACAACCTTCAGCGACGTGGTTGGGAAGGACCAAGTCGCTGCAGTCTATGTGGTCTTGAGGCGAAATCCATCTCACACATTTTTTTCCTTTGTTCTTATGCAGACTCTGTTTGGAACATTGCCACTTCCTTGATATGCTCTCCTCAGAAGATCGCGGTAACATCATTTGAAGATAGGATAAAGCAATGGTGGAATGAGCCAGGGGCAAAAAACTACTCATCCTTCCCTGCCTTATTCTGAAATGGCATTTGATGGGCTCGTAATATGGCTACATTCAACAAAAAACTCATGCCTGAAGAACTGACTGCAGCACTTATTGTGCAATAGGCATCGAAGTACAAATCCATCCCAAAGTCACCAAAAATCCGTTTGGTGAAGGATCCTGATATCAATCAAAGTTATGCTTGGGCTTTTTTTGACAAAGCTAGTCAAGGTTCTTCGCCTTTAACTGGAGCTGGAGCCATTCTTCACATTCCCCATTTAACCAAATTTCTCATTCTTTTCGCCCCTAGTCAAGGCTCTAACAGTAAGGCAGAACTATCGACATTATGGGCCATTCTTTTTGTGGCAAAATCAAAAAATATTCATGCTCTCCAGTGCTTTGGAGACTCAAAAATGGTCATAGATTGGGCCCTCCATAAAACACACATTCATTCCCCCATCTTCAAGCCATCTTGCATGGTGTTGAAGGATTAGCCTGTAGCTTCCATTGCCTCTCTTTCAGTCATGTATTCCGTGAATCAAATGCTGAAGCTGATGGCTTATCCAAGGAAGCCCTTTCTCTCTCACTGTGCACTATAAAATTCGTGGATTCCTCTTCAAAATTGGAAGAAATTTATACGTTTTAATTTTCATATTGTGCACTTAATGCTGTAATCTCAACAGCAGTGTTTATATCAAGATTGAATCTAATATTATTAACAAGCCTATTGGTTTATAATGGAAGATCATTGTCATGATGGTGCGATAATCATAAAAGGTTCAGCAAGGAAGACTATGGTGCTATCAGCAATATGCAAGTTAACCAAAGACGGATACCAAAACTGTCTCATTCAAACAATTAGCATTTATATTTTTATCAGTATTTCTAAAAGCTCAAGGTAGACCCAACCAAACTACTCATCTAAGGTCATTCAAGTGGAAGAGTAATGTAAAAACCCTGCTAAGGGGCAGATTTGTTATTTTTTAAATAAAATAAAGATTTTTTTCCATGGGAAAAAAAAAATATATATATATATATATATATATATATAAAATTTAAATCTACTCTCATTTAGAAAATGGACATACATCCTAAGTATTTCCATTCAATGTGAGATGAATGTAATTCTCCTAGTATCATATAGTGATGAATTGGACCAATGCAATAAATGACTTTTTGAAATGTGATATTTAATAGGATTGATGTCTATAAAAATGAGATGAACGAAAATGTGACTTTTTTGAAATGTGATATTTAATAGGATTGATGTCTATAAAAATGAGATGAAGGACGATGAGTTTTAGGAATTATGCAAATGTAATAAATGACTTTTAAAATGTGTTTTTTAAAAGGATTGATGTCATTAAAAGTATTATTTAGCAAGGTAGTTTTTAGGATTGTTGTTCATTCAAATTAAAAGTTCTCTTTGCATTATAGGAGGAAGTAGTGATTTTGATGTCAAACTTTTAACCTTTTTAAAATGTGGTTTTTAAAAGGATTGATGCTCATAAAAGTACTATGAAAGAAGGTGGCTTTTAGGATTGTTGTTCATACAAGTTAAAAGTTAATTTTGCATTATAGGAGGAAGTAGTGAATTGGATGTCAAACTTTAGAAGAAAAGTTTGTAAAATAATGACAACTTTTAAAAGCATTGTTATAAATGAAGGAAAGACATGGTTAACAAATTAAGAACACAAATATTGTTAGAAGTTCAACTATGAATAAATAATATCGCCATATTTGTAAAGTGGATAACCATAATGCTTCATAATGTAGATTTAATTTTTGAAAAAGAAGGATAAAGGACCTTGTTTATAGAAAAGGTGGATAATCTCAAAATTAAGAAGATTAATAGTAACAACAGCACTAATAAGGGGAATGGTCCAATGGGTTAGCTAGAGTGATTGAGTGCAATGACTTGCAAGTAGGAGGCTTTAGGATCAAGTCTCCAAGCTAATTGTCTTTATGATATTCTTAATACTATGGGCCTCACTCAATATCCCAAATGGATTAAGCATCAAAATTGCACCAATTAATTTACCAAAGGTACCATTCTCAAAATAAGGGCAAGTGCTTAGGGAGTTTCTAGGATCTATATTTCAAGTAATAAAAACAAGAGAACTAAAAATAGAAAACAAAATAGTTTTAATCAATAGAATAGTAAAAACACATGATTAAAGAATATAAAATGGAAAAAAAGTTGCTTAAAACATTGAGATACAAGTAAAAAAGAAACAATGATACTTAGAAACAATGGCATCAAAGAATCACAAGGTGGTGCGAATTGAGCTACATCATTAAGTCTTTCAAAATTTGATACATTTTTTACATATACTTAATAGAAAAAACCTTATTGCAATAAGCAAAAAAAAAAAAGTTGGAAGAGGAAATAATCAATAAAAGATATGGTCATTAGCAACATTTGCAACTATATTTTGTGCAATCTAGTATAATATGTAAAAGAGAGAATCGTTTAACATGTGCTTAATGATAACATTTATGATAGAATGTAAAAAGGCTAGAAAAATAATTGTAAAAAGGTACCAATATTGAGAACCTTCATGGCTGAAGAAGCTACCAATTAAGTGACACAAAGAAAACTATACTATTAAAGACATTATGTTTTGTGCATTTAAATATATTATGATATATGTAAATTTTAAAATTAATTTATTGTTAGAGAGAAGATGGATCAACTTGAATTATAGCCCCTCATGCTCATACTATGAAAACCAAAGAAAAACAAACCTAATGACATGTTGATATCACAAGAGCTTAAATAAAGTAAAGTGAATATTTAATTTGGTTGCAACTCATACATACACAAGAGCTTTAACATGTATAACTTTCTTAAGTTATTTATGGCTAGAGACATTTGTCAACACAAACATGATACATTGCTTACAAATCTAAATCAAATTATTACTGTACTAGTTTAAGTAAGCAAGTAATTAATGATATGACAATACCATTTAACAACAAATACTAAGAACACAAACTTTCATAGTAACAGTGCTATAAAAACATTATAAACTAAAGGAATAAGTTGTTATTTTAAGAATTTTTTGAAGATAAAATAAACCATTTCAAGCCAAATGGCATCTTGCACCAATGAATATTGGATTAAGAATACTAGATTAAGAAATATTTATGCTTACATTTATTAAAGTATTAAAATAATCATCATAATAGTATAAGGACAAGGACAGTATTAAGAAGATGGATGATTAAAATGACAATTTGGAGTACAAATTTCAAATAAGCATCATCTTTAAACAAATTGTAAACTATAATTTTAATTTGGGATTTAAAGGTTTTGTTTGGGATTTAAAGGTTGTTGTGACTTACTGCCAAGGGATTATACCAAAGTTATAAGTTAGCAAATAATATAAAAGGGATTATACTAAGTTATATAAGTTAGCAAATTACACAATAAGGATCCTTGGCCTCTCTTTCTCAGCCTAATTATAAATTAGTCAAACTGTCCGAGACAGAGTTCAAATTATAAATTAGTCAAACTGTCCGAGACAGAGTACAAGGTTCGGTAAATAGTCCTAAAGAAACCATCGTAGGAGAGCAAACGACGTGGTGTGTGACAACTGCAATAAGCAAAGCAATTTTCTTTTGGGTTAAAGTGAGGAAGAAGCAGTGTTGTGTAGCAACACTTTGTTGTATCCCAAGTTATGAGGCACCAAGAAGCAATAAAATGGATTTTATATTACAACACAATAAAGCAAAGCAAAATTTTATGCGGATTGAAAAAGTAAGAGAACTAAAAACAAAGTAAGAGACCTCATCTAAAAACAGAGGATGTCAATAATAGAGTTATTGAAGAAGCATAAGAAGATGCAAAAGATTTAAAAACAGAGGATCTCAATAATAGTATTATTTGTATTTGTACATAATTATGTTATCAAAGAAGCATAAGAAGATGCAAAAGATTTTAAAACAGAGGTTTAAAACAAATTATAAACAGAGGATATCAACTCAGAATAAAATATTTAATATTAATTATTTTGTTGAATCTAGTTGATTTATAACAACATTTAGTTGGATGAATATTTAGTGGTAAAAGTAGAGGGGAGAGAAGTATTAATGTGGAACAAAATTCACACAAACTGGAATATGCCATTGTTTTATTTAGGACTGCACTAGAAATCGAGTATCAGGGAATTGATATTCTAAATTCACAGTTTATATATAGATATTCATTTATAGGTTCGCTAATGATAAATTTTATAAATAATAATTATTAAGAATTAGGAGAAAACACATCATCTGAATCATTAAACCCACTAAAACTATATTAAATCAATAAAATAAAATAAAATAAATGTAAAACAAATCAATTAATATCATAACAAATCTTAATCGTTATAACAATTTCTAACCAGAAAAATATATAAATTTTCAAAAATACCCAAAGCTCTTCTGCCTGCCCTAAAAACAAAGCCAACAAATTTTCTGGACATATATAAATTTTCAAAAATACCTAAAGCTCTTCTGCCTGCCATAAAAACACGGCCAACCAATTTTCTGGACAGAGAAGATTCAAAAATGGAAAAATCATAGACTTTTCCTCATACTTTATTATGGACGGAAATAAATTGAAGCCGAATGATAAAGCAAAAATACTTGGCCATCTCAGATCTCCAATTAAAAGCCAGAGATGGCATTGGATACCAAATGACTCAATACAACCTTTACAAATCATATATATTCTGTAAATTTGAATGGACATAAACATTTCCTGCCAAATATTCCCACTAATGTGTATATAAATCAGATCCAAACCCTAGCAAAATGTATATACATATACCTATGTTAAAAACAAGCTAATTCTGGAACTAGTGCACAGCCAAGACATCCAGTAAAGAAATGTTGTTCACATTTTCACTTACAGTCATTGTCTCGCTGCTGTGGTGATGATGGTGATGGTGGCGGGGAACAGGGGCCGTGGCTGCCTTGTGAGCCACGGATTTCTTTCTTTGAGGGAAAACAGGACCCCATCTTTTATTTGTCAACCACAAGAAGCGCACCAGAATGTCATCATCGTTGTCTTCTTCTTCGTTGTTGTTGGGCATGGGGGCAGGCTCCGTTGCTGTTGGTGCAGCAGGTGGGTGCAGCTGCAGATGCTCTGCAGCGTGGTCTCTGCAGGAAAGGGATCGAGCGCTACGCTTAGCATCTCTGATTTGGGCGAGAGCTCCGGGCTTCAGATATCTCTTTGCGTTGTTGCTGTTGTTGCTTGACCCCGTTGCTTTGGCGGGACCTTTCATGGCTTCGTTGACAGTGAAGATTGTGGCTTCGATTGCGAGGAGTCTGTACCTGTGTTTGATATGGTGCAGAGATGATCGAAATAATGAGAGCGAGGGGAGGGAGATTCGTTGAGTTTAAATTGAGTTCGAAATTTGAATTTTGGATTCCCTCCCATCGGTGCTTCCCGGTCAACCGGTCTTTGTTGGTTTTTGCTTGCCACGTGGAGCAGATGGAATGTAAGCAGGTTACGTGTAACCGTCGAAGTGTGCCCTATCAGCATCTTTGTGGGTTTTTGCTTGCCACGTGGAGCAGATGGAATGTAGGCAGGTTACGTGTAACCGTCGAAGTGTGCCATATCGGCCCATGAGGATGGTATTTATTCGGAGAATAAAGTATATAAATTTACAAATAATATTCAAATGGGCATTGACTTCCTTTAATGTTCATAAATAATAGTTACAAATAATAAAGGTGTCTAAATTTTAAATTGATTTATGAGACTGCTTTGGTGGGATAAGGGATTTTTTTGTTAAACAATTTCATTGCCTTGTTTATAGATATGTGTATTTAAAAAAGAGTGCTTTTAAATACTTATTATAAAAGTGGGAGTAAGTTATTTTTGGGATCAATTTAATTAAAAAAGAAATGATTTGTTTTTAACAATTTCATTTCATTTCTGTGTTTATAGAAATGTATTTAAAAAAAAAAAAAAAAAAAACCCTTTTTAAGTACTAATTATAAAAGTGGGAGTAAGTTATTTTTTGGGTTCAATTTAATTTTTTTCTAAAATAAATTTTTTTAGCAATATTGTGATTTTTTTTATTTTAAATATATTTTTATAAATATATTCATTATCGTTATAGGTATGGTATGGTAAATAAATAAAACTTCTTTTTATACTTACTCTAGATGTACGGTAAATAAATAAAACCTCTTTTTATATTTTTATATTTAAGAAAACTAAAAAATGAGGTTTTATTTAGGTGAAGCCTATGGGAAAATACCATGGCCAAATACAATGGAATAAATTATTATTAATACTATGAGCTAAATATTATGGGCCAAAAAGAGGTAAATACATAAAATTATATCAAATATAATTAGAAATCAACACCTAAGTATATACCAAACCTGTGGGGCAAATACCATGGTAGATAAAACAGGTATGGTAAATAAATATAAATATAAATAAACCAGGGGTATGGTAAAAAATAAAACCTCTTTTTATATTTACTCCATACTCCTCTTTATATTTACAAACACTCAAAAAAGATGTTTTATTTAGGTGAAGCCTAAGGGCCAAATACCTTAATGTTAATATTAAAATATTAATACTACTATTATTATTAATTATAATATTCATATTATTATTAAATTTAATAAATCTGGATCCGGGAGGTTTGTATTTGAGTACACAACATGCATTGACTATCTCACATACGTAAATGTAAATGTAAAAGTAATGTTTAACATTTAAAATTTAAAATTTAATCTAATGTCAGCCCTAAACAAGGATGTAAACGAAGGATGTGATAATTTCTAAAGCAACTCAACTACATACACAAGTATCTCAACAAACAGATCTTTAAAAAGAGAAGACAAAAAAGGAACAATAGGGAAGATGGTCCAAAAGAAATCAAAGATAGAGTTGAAAACGCTAATGGTTACATAAGGACAGAGGAAGAAGAAGATGCAAGTGCTCGTAGAACACAGGAAAGATAACACAAAGAAAGAAAAGACAGAGAAATAAACTTTATTATCAGGGGAATAAGAGATTATGGAAGGAATAAAAGTCCTCTCAGTTTGACAAGGGACTTTCTGAAAGAGAAACTACATTGGAAAGGGGAAATTTCCCAAGCAAGGAGGGTGGGGAAGATATGTGAAGAGAGGCCTCGTCCCATAAAAGTCACCATGGCAACCGTGTAAGACAAACACCATCTCTTTAGCAAAAAGAAACTCTTGAAAGGCTCACACTTCTTCCTAGATGAAGATTTAACCAGCAAACAACAAGATGAGAGAAGGGAAGAAGTGAAGAAAATTAGGGCTGCAAGAAATGAAGGGAAAAGGGCATGGTTGTACAATGGTAAAGCAGCGATTGCAGTGTTTAGGACTCAGGACAAAATAGGGCAGCAAGCTAGCAATAAAGAAAAACAAATAATTCAATAATAGGGAGGAAAACAACAAGAGCAACATGGATGGAAAGGGGTGAAGACTCAAAGTTGAGTCTTATGTGTCAAACTGAGTAGCAGTCAAATCCTACCCAGGTCTACCTAAGTTTAGTTTGTTGGAATTGTAGAGGCTACCCTTGGAGGAGGGGACCTGGGTTAGGGCCTATTTCGGAAGGTAGAGACATAATTTGTCTCACGGAAACTCATAAACATGATGGTTGCAAAACTCTTGTGTTTGACGGTTATTTGAAGTTAGTAGTTTGGAACAAGGTAGCAGAAAATGGCAAAGCGTATGGGGGAATACTAGTTTTAGTGAAAGAGAAGGAAGGTCGTCACATTCTGTTGATGAAAGAAGATGAAAATAAACAATATTTATGGTTCAAAATATTAGAGAATGAGAATCACATAAGAATTGCAGCATGCTATTTTGCCCCTCAAGTCTCAAAAACTAAAAAAAATAAGGGGCTAGACAGCAAGGATCTGTTTGCAGCTTTAAAGCAAGATATTGTCGTGTACTATCAGTAGGGAGAAGTGCTTTTAGTGAGCGATTTCAATGCTAGAACAACAAATCAGCAAGCTAGTATTCTTTGTTGCAAAGAGGATCATAATCCTATTTGGCTCACTGAAGAGGAGAATCCCCAATGGGCGAGACGTTCAAAAGATGACAAAGTTAGCAATCATTTTGGAGAGGAATTGCTTACACTGTGTGGGGCTTTCAACTTAATTATTTGCAATGGTTTGAACAGATGGAAAAGGTCTAGGAACTTCACTTGCAACACATACAATGGGGCAACTGTCGTTGATTATGTGACTTGTTCACAGAGCTTGATAGAAAAGATAGGTGAAGTAAAGATTGGAGAGCATAATTGGGACTTAAAATCATACCATAACCCAATTTATATAAAATTATCATGGGTAGAAGAGAGGCAGCATAAGAGAAAAACCCAATGCTCTCGGCAATCACTACCAAGGGGCAAAATTATTCTAACACAAGAAAATTGTACTATCTTCAAGACAATGCTAGAGAGATTAATTCAGAAAGAGAAAATTGGTTTCCGAAGCTTCAACAGCCATGAGTTAACAAATATATTCAAAGGGCACTTGAGAAGTGCAAAAGAGCAAAAAATAGGAAATCAGAATCAAATTTTTTTCCTGTAAATGCTTGGTTTGATGAGGAATGCAAAATGGCAAGGATAACCTTGAAAAAGACAAGCAAGGAGAAAATAAATGTAAAGTTATATAAGCAGATACTAAAAAGGAAAAAAGACAAGTTCATACAAACAAGGCGATAAGAGTTAATATATCTAGGCAAGAATAACCCAAAGCTTTTCTGGCTAAAGCTTCAACCAAGGAGAAGAAAATCGAAAATAATATTACAGTCAATCAATGGTTTGAATATGCAAGGCAACTCTATGAAAAAGAATCAAAGGCGGAGCCTCCCCTAGGGCTCAACACAACTACAAAGCTCTTCACATTACAGGAGGTGGATATTGGAATTAGGAAAGGAAAGGAAAAAGATCTGGTTGAACTTCAGGAAGAGTATCTAAAATGGGGAATGAATACTCTTGCACCGCACATCATGGAAATATTCAACAACATCATTCAACAAGGATTCCCAAGAGACTGGACAACTAGCATAGCAATACCCCTTTTTAAAAGTGGAGACATTAATAATCCTTCCAATTATAAAACCATTATGATCAATCCTTTGTTTGCAAAGCTTTTCAGCAGCATGGTAGAAAATAGAATCAGTAAGTGGGCAAAAGTAAAATAAAATAGGGCAAAAGGACAAGCGGGTTTTAGACCAAAGTATTCTACAATGGATCACAACATCATGTTGAGACACATTATTGAAAAGGTTTGGGGGGATAAAGAAGAAGTATTTTTTGTTTTGTTGACTTCAAAAAGGCATTTAACACAGTCCCTAGAGATAAGTTGTGGCGTAGAATGGAAGAACTTGAAATTCCTTTGCATTATAGAGATGTTGTACATAGACTTTATGAAGAAGTGAAAGTCAAAATTAGAACCTTGGCAGGTATTTCAAAAAGCTTTAGAAGTGACATTGGAGTCAAGCAAGTTTTCCTTCTATCCCCTACTCTTTTTGGTTTATATATTGATAAATTGGAAGAGTGGCTAAATTTGCAAGGTGGGGATGGTGTTTGGTTGGGGGATTTTGTGATAAAACTTCTTTTATATGTTGATGATATTGTATTGATTTCTAAATTGGCCCATGGATTTCAAATGCACCTAGATGCCCTTGAGCAATTTTGTAGAACAGTGGGGATGCAAGTCAATATTAGCAAGACCAAGATAATGATTTTCTCTAATAAAAGGAAGCAAAGTTGGCATATGTTCTTCTTTGAAGGTAACATTCTTGAAGAAGTAAATGAGTACAAATACCTCGGGATGGATTTCAACAACAAACTTAATTAAGAGGATTGTAGAAAGAAGAGAATCTTAGGAGGGTGGAAAGCATTATATGCTCTTCAAAACAGATGTAGAGATGCAGACTTATGGGATTGGAAAACAATTAAAGTGCTTTTTGGACTCCTAGTTTGTCCAATGATGCTACATGGGTGTGAATTGTGGGCTAGTAGCACCCCTATCTCAAAATGGAAGCAAATTGAGTAAATCCAAAAACGCTTGATCATGAGCAAGTTCAAAATAAAAAGTTTGGTACCTTATGAGATAATGTTGACTGAAACATGAGCAACTCCCATTGAAGCAATTGATATGGTGCGGCTCATAATATATCTAAAAAGAATTGAGCAAATGGGAGTAGGTATATGGCCTAATGTTATCTTCAAAGAAGGCTTGAGTGAAAGAAAGAAAACATGGATGAGACAAAACTACACATGGATGCAAAAATGGAATATCTGCCTCAATGCGTGTCCCACAAATAGCAAGGAGCTAAAGAATTTTGTTATGGATAAGTTTCGTAAACAGGTATGGGGAAAAGAGTTTGATAGAAAGAAGAAGTACTACATTGAAGAATTCAACCCTACATATGATCTCCAACAAAGAGAGTACATTGGAGCTAACATTCTGTGAAGGGAAAAGGCCCTTATTTATCAATTAAGGACCAACTTGCATCAACTTCGGTGTGAAACAAGACGGTGGAAAAGGCATAAAGAATCTTGGGAAGAATGAGTGTGTACAATTTTCACATCTGGGGCAGTGGAATCGGAAAACATTTCATTTTGGAATGCGATGCATTCAAAGACATTAGAGAAAGTTATGGGAATATGTTAGCATCAATTTCTTCGTATTGTCTTTTCAGAGATGGGATTGTTGGAAGGTTGGGCCAACTCATCATCAATTTGAATAAGAAAAGGATTGAAACGCAAAAGTCGAAAAATAGGGAACTCATAGTCCCATAGAATATTTTTAGTCTCGTTGACGTTAAAATTTCATTTCATTTCTAATGAAAATCACTTTTCTCCCTAAATATATAAATTTAACACAAATTAAGTATGGAATTGTATTTGTGAGGCAGCATCTCTCTGACAATGTGAAGAGTGAAATAATTTTCTGAGAAAGGATTTGGGGAGCTGTGCAGAGTGGAAAATAATATTTGTGGGAAAGTATTTCACAATACGAACTGTGATAGATTTTTAGCTTTGATTTCGTTTGCTCCTGCATTTTATTTGTTTTCTACCCCTTTTTTTTAGCTTTCCATCTATGTCGACTCCATGGATGTGATCATGTGTAATGAATCACTCTTACCACCAAATTATAATGATTTAATTTCTACCTTGGGAGAAACACCACCAAATTAGAATGATTTAATTTCTGCCTTCCCTAAAACCTTGCCCAGCTCTGAAACAAAGTGATTTCAAGGATCTATTTCTAAATGTGTAAAAAACCAGCCTAGATCCATCTTAACTACGGATCTATCAAGCCCTGATAGGGATCAAATCTTTCGAGGTGAAAACATTTCCTCAAGTTTTGCACTCAAAAAAGTGGTTTGCGCCTCTAGATATTTGATCCCTCTCGGTGCTTGATATATCCTAAGTTAAGATGGATCTAGGTTGGTTTAAAATATATTTTTGAATGCATAAATGGATTCAACATCCTGAAAAACTTGCTAAGCACTTAAATTTTGCAAATTAAACAACTTAAACTTAGGATTCTTAAAAATATATAGTAAATTTTTTTGGACATTGGGTTCAGCATTCCCCGTGTGTTTTGTGACATGGACTAACTGCCTCTCGTGGATCCTAACTCTGGAGATTGTAGCAAAGAATAATGTTTGCGGGTTTTGGTCTAACAGCAACCATGATTCCAACAAGTGGTATTAGAGCAACAGGTCTCAAGTTCAAAAATCACCCAACTTGTGTTGGGGGGAGATTGTTGGACATTGATTTCACCACTCCCCATGTGTTTCGTGACATGGAATAACCACCTCTTTTGGATCCCAACTCTGTGATTGTAGTAGAGACTAATGCTTGTGATTTTTGGATTGTAGCAGAGACTAATGTCTATGAGTTTTGGTTTAACGACAATCGTGATTCCTACATAACCAAATAAATTATTTGAAAATTAGACAATACTTTGTAAGATTTTTTTTTTTAGATAAATTTAATAAAATACAACACATAATTCAAAGATGATTAGAGTTTGATTTTATTCAAATTATGAGCATGGTAAAAATATCTTTAGGCTTTCCCCGATCGGGGTACCAGGTGTACAACGCAAGGTGTGAGGTAGCAGGAGACCGTGTGGGCCACATGATGAGACCATTCTAACACACGGGGAGGGATGTGAGTGGTACCACCCATGCCGTATAACGATGACATTAAATACGGATGGCAGACAACTCATGTTGTTAGACAAGTCTTGGAATAAGTGTAGTTGCAAGAGGAAGAAAAGATATGTTAAGGTTGGCAATTTAGTTCCTCTGTGATTGTCTGTTGAGTAGGAAGTAGAGCAGAAGGTTGGCGAGCAGGCGAAGGATTTGGCAACAGATGTGTGTCGCCTCCCTGGGCATGTTCTTAGCCTCATTATCAGTATGTTTGTTGCTGCGGTAAAAGAAGGCCTTGGTTCATTGGCTTTATTTCCGTTATCTGCATTTGGGATGGAAGCGATTCACCTTGGTTTTAATATGATGTCTAGTTTTTGGGTTGGTCTATTGAATTATGCAAGGGTTGTTGTGGTTGTTAAGCCTCGGAAGTTTAGAAACTATGGATACTGGGTTTTAAATTTGCATGGTAATATTGTCCTCGTCAATATTCATGGTTTCCAGTTTGCTTGCCTCTCCTATTTGGCTGTTGTTTGTCGTGATAATCCGAAAATCTTGGGCATGAATTATGCAATAGAGGTGGTAGGAGAAAGTGTATGGGAAATCCTGAATCCCAACTTATCTTGCCTGATAAATTGCTTGAATGACCCTGCATGTCTCTCAATTGGCTTTGCATGTCATCATATCAGAGCCGTTTATCATTTCTTGGACTTTGTATGTCAATATCTCATCTTTGTTTACCCAATTCATAATCTTAGCAGTCTCACCAAGAGTAATCTTCCTCATTTTCACTGCATAGCTATAAATTTTCAGAATTTTACTAATTATGGCCTTGGTAATGTAAGCCAACCTCTCAACCCTATTTGCAACCTCCATAGCTCGACTCCATAGCTTCATGAAATTGATTGCATGTTTTATAATGATACTTTGGGGGGTAGAGTTTTGTCTGGAAACTTGCATGGTAAGATAGACTTCGGGTTATTCTTTGGGGGGCCTACTTCTCTTGCCAAGAACAAGGAGGTTTTATTTTCTGGTTGCATTTGTGAAGCTAATCAAGTCTTTTGCTTGGGTGGTGTTATGGCTCATTTGCAATTTCATTTACAACTCTCAAAATAATATATATATATATATATATATATATATATATATATATATAATGTTTTGAAAAAGTAAATGAATCAAAATTTCATGTGCCAAAGGTTATTTTGATTTATATGTGAAACATTAACATTATGTTTCGAAGCATGTGTAAGGTGGGTCCGACCATGGTTTTAATTAGCACGCAACTTATCAGGCGAAGATGAGATAACGGTAAATGAAGTTTGATTGGGACAAACCCGCGGGCATAAACAGCTAGACATATAAGTCATGGGGTGCCTCCGCAGTTGACCGTGAAATAGGCTCATTGACTCAAATCAACAGCCCATGATCACTTTGTAGCACAAATCTGAAGAGCTCGTCATACTAAAGGTGCCCCTGCAGTGATGTAAGCATCCAGAGATGACATCAACAAGCGAGCCAACTCACTGTCTGCGTCATTCCCGTACTTGTCTTGTCACGCAGTTGATGACCATTTTCCCCCAAATTTCCCACTGCGCTTATAAATACTGAGTCAAAACCCCTGTTGTTTTCACCTGTTAGTTTCAATTTAAATTGGAAAACCCATAATAATCACCTTGCTCCTTGATTTTGAGTTCGTCCAGTCATCATCCAAGTGTAAACATGGCCAATTCATCCCTATCCGGTTCGTCTAGCCATATTCCCCTCATGGATACAGAGCGGGACGTAATTGACACCTGTTGTACAATGGAAAATTTTCCTCTGTACCAGCAAGTTTCTCTTAATCAACACAATTCCCCTATCTTCACAACCATGGTTAGGTCTAGAGTATTGTATGCATGTGTCCCAAAAACCCATCTTGTCCCTGAATTTATTCACCAGCTAGCATCAACATTATACCCCAGCAAGTGTTTTGTGATGAACCATTTGGGTGAAAGTGTCTTCTAGGTTTCATCGTTGTTAATTCGTCAAGATTTTGACTACCCAGAATCTGAGTTATTGACAGCACATTATGACAATCTTGCAGGACAAGATTACACAGAGATTATCTTCTTTCTGAAGCCAGAACCAAGGAGGTTTTATCCAAATGAAAAGGTATTCTCTTTGGAAATTTTTGATGCAGAAATCAAGCCTGTATTGCAATTTTTATCAAAAATTATTGGAAAGGAAGATGCTTCTCAAATTGATAGGTCAGTACTTGGAATGTTTGCTTTGATGATGAAACCTGAATTAGTGTTGGACATCCCATAATTTTGGTAGGAGAATATTAATTCTCAATTCATGAGCTTAACTTTAACAGGTTCTTTCAAATTTCCTTCAATTGAATTTGGGGTTGAACATTATGGATTCAAATAAGAAAAGGCAGTCATTAGTGTTTTGGACTGACCTGGTAAGGAATGAACCTAGTGATGGGGGATTATTTGAATTTGCTGCTTACTACTTGCCAATTGCTTATAAAATTTTGAATGGGATTGCTCCCCCATTTTTTCTACCTAAAGCTCAGGAATTCCTTTAGCTTAGTAATAGTTGCAGATATGGAGACTGGTTTGTTTTTTAAGATTATTCAGAGATTAGATTGTATGGGGCTGGGGTTGAACCTTATAGATTTCCTACTTTTTCCCCCATGAGAATGTCTGCCTTAGAATTTATTAGATAGAGTTTAAATGTGGATCAAATCCACTTTATGCCAATGAAGAAAGGACATTTATTTAAATTTCCCATGACTGTTGGACCTTTCATAGTGAATATGAGGCAAGCTGCAAAAGAGGAAAACCAAATGCTAGAAGATATGCATCTATTGCTAGGAGAAAAGTGGGCTTATGACCCACATCAAGTGATTTCTAAAAGGAGGGTTGATAATGGTTATTCTTATTTTACTCATGAGAGTAAGCCTGAAATTGAAAATTTGGCTAATAAGGGTTTTCACTAGTATTGAAACTCCTGTTATCTCTGAAAAGGGAAATAAAAGAGATAGAGAAAAGAATGATGATACAGAGGAGCAAGGAGTTGAGAAGAGAGCTAAACTGAGTGAAGAAGTGCCATATGCACAGCCAGGATTGTCAATTCAATTGGGAGATATACATAATACACCAGCTTCACCATCTAGACATGAAGTCGTTCATGATTAGGTACCATTAATTAAGCGGGTTTTTGCCCAAATTAATGAGAAGAATCAGAAAATCAAAACAAACATGGAGGCTCAAGGTGAGTCTCAAATCACCCCTGATCAGACAAGATTGTTAACTGTTATGGATTTAGAAAAAGAGAAGCTAAAGATTTATTTTTCACACCCATCTGAAATGACAGTAGGGTCATCAAGCAATTTCTGGACTGTCAATTTGACTGTTGATGCTAAGAATATTCCCTTACCTGATAAAATCAATTTACATATGCAAACTGGTTTATTGATTGTTAATGATTTGACTAAAACTAGTGCAGTTGCCAGTAAAGCTGAAAGCATGTTGGGAAAGGTGATCAAGCAGTTGAAGCTGGAGAAAGCTAATTCCAGAGCTCTGTCCACCCAAAATGAATAATTAAAGAAAATAATTATCAAAATTGGAGTAGATCCCACTGACAAATCAACTATGCAGAAGTTGTTGCAGAGTGTAGAATCATAAGTAAATGTACTAAGAAAGAAGCTAAAGCTTCCTACTAGAGAACACCCAATGGCAGTTGAAGTAGCAGAAGTGGAATGTGAAAAGGAGAAGATTTTACAACAAGTATTGTAGAAGGATGAAGAGATTTCCAAATTGAAAGAGGCAGTAACCAAGTTACAAGGGCAGATTGACTCACATGTCTACACGATAGTTTTGTCATCTGAAACTAGTGACCCAACGACCAAGATATCACAGTTGAGTACTGAGTTGAAGATGACAGAGATTGATATGAAGAAATATCAAAGTGACCTTGAGACAACTATAAAGGTTATAAGGGCTAAGGATAGCGAAATTGTAATATCAAAAGACACTACAGACAAATACATAACATATTATTAGACAGCTTGCGAAGAAATCAAGAATATCAGAGAGAAGGTGAAGGGGAACATGTCCCTAATTGAAGCTAAACATATTCTTTGGAATGAGATTATAGGGGTGATGAAGACAGTATGGGAATCACTAGTTCTTATTTCTGAAGAGAAGAGTATAATCAGAGATCTTCAAGAGCTTGTATTAGCTGACAAACAAAAAATGCATGACAAAGCTATATGGCTAAGAAATTGATATATTTTTTCAACTCCAAATCAAATCAAGAACTGGGTGAACATGAGATTAAAGATAGAACATTATGTGTTCTAGAAATAAATAAGTTGATAGTGAAGAATGCACATGGGAAGTCAGTAGAAAAGAAGTTGACAGAGATCAAGCAAGCGGTAGACAATTTCAACACTATATTTGATAAAAGAACCAGGGTTGGATTTCCATCCTGCTGGGACCTGTAGGGTAACTTATTGTCCTGGGAAACATATGAAACTCTGTTGGTGGATGCAAAAAGTAAAATTGATAATACTCATGAGAAAACTACAGTTTTAAAAGGGAAAACAATTATCAATTTCCTGCATAAATATTTTCAGTTGCTATGGATAATCAAGACTCTATTTCTGAACAAGCCTACTTACATCGAGATCACTACTTTTAGATTGGAACATCATAAGTCAGTGAATTATAAGCTCCATTATTAGACATATTTGGAGGGGTTAATAGTCACCTTTTTTCCTTCTTAGATCTCTTTTTCTTGCATTTTTATTATTATTTGGGTTTATGATGCTAATATAGGTGGTGATTAAGGCTAACATACTCTGAGTACCTAATATAAGGTTGAGTGCAAAAAATCATGATTTATTAAGCATTTTTATAAATATTTTATCACAAAGACTTGGAGGAGACAACAAGGAGAAATTATAGGAGGATTTTCCACCCTCAAAGGGTAGTGCGAAGGATCCCAAAGATTCTCTCCAACAATTTGAATTCCACAAGCAGCCGAAGGATCCCCAAGGGTTCTCTCCAGCAATTTGAATTCTAGAGGCAGCCGAGCAATTCAAAGAGGAGAGCACTCAATCTTGGTTTACTTGGAGTCCAGTGGAATAAATCACCATTTTCTAGGGAGCTGTTGGTAGCTGCTCTATAAAATAAATAGAGTAGAGCTAGAGCTAGGAAGAGTGAGTCTATCCTAGTCTCACTTCCATTCAAAATTATTGTTGTGAACTATTGAAGCTTTTTGTTTTATTCAGGGATCAAAACTTTTAGAGATGTATGCAATTATTCTTTTATGAAAGGAGCAGACTGATTTCATTTGATTGATTTAAGTTCAGAGAGCTAGGCTCGTGGTTTAGGGCCCAATCCATGTGCCTCAACTTCTCTGCTATTATTATCTTTTCCTTTCTGTCATTTAGCTAGTTTTGCCTCTGTCATTTAAGTTAGATCTGCTTCTGATAAGTTTCATTGCTATTTATTTTTTGTGCTATTGTAGTTTTAATTGCTTATGCACATTGAAATAAAGGAAAAACTCCAAAACTGTGGTCAAGTCTCCCCCCTCTCATCTCTATCAATAGAGTTTGAGTAGGGGAAGACCTTCCCATAGGCCAAAATTGCTTTCTGTTCGAGTTTGGGGAAGAATTTGTATTACCAATTCCAAGCCTTTCCTTCACTATTTCATCCCACATTTTTGTTTGTTTCCCGTACATGAATCCGTAGGTGTGCTTCACTGCTAAGCACTTCTCTTACGCTTCCATTTCCCTCCTCTACTTCTCACCTTAGCGTTGCAATTACCTTCTTTTGAACACTGTTACACAACATTTTGTCACCATCCCTGCAATCCCTTGTCCCGTACATTGGAGGACTATTCCCGTGACCTGTGAACAGTAAAATGTCTTGAAAACACCTTGATGGCATCCTTCTGCATAAGGGCAAGAATTCTCCTTGAGAAAATTTCCTGAGAAACTTATTAAAAACATATGTTTGGGCATTGGCGCGAGCAGCCAGTTCATGACTCACGCCGACCTGGGAAATTTACACTAAGCTCGTGCCACTTGGTGCTCTGTCCCTGTGTATTACCTGCGCCAAGCCTATTTGGGAATTTTTTTTAAAATAAAAGGCAAAAGTTTGGTTCTAACAACTTCAGAACGAATCATCAAAAAGAGGTCGGGCTATTTGGCTCCAGATCTCCCTGTTAAGGAAGTGGTTTTCCACCTCTCATGGAATCTTCCTAAGAGATAGGACTCTCCCCCATGATTATAGGGATCCTAACCTCTCCTTCTCTCTTTATAAAAGCCTACCCTCTCTATTTGCAACCTAGCTAAACATTTGGGAAGAAAAATATAGCTGAACGACTATTGAGAGCAGAGCTAAGGAGAACCCTGTAAGAGAGAGAGCCTTGTCTAAATTCCCGACAAGCTTTGTGAGACACGCTCCGCTGGAAGCCCTGCCGAAAGAAGAACGCGACGTCGGAACTCGGTTGTAATCTTTCTTTCGTATTTTAATATATGCTCGACTACGTTATTGGTTCTATCACTGTATTTCTTATTTGTGTAATGCAATTTGATTCAATATTTTCCGACTGATTGATAGTTACATGTTCGAATTATTACGTTGTATGTCGTCATTTTTCTCTGCATATGTACAGGTGTCCAGACGCGGTGAGCGAAAGGATTGTGATCTGTCAAGATAGGAACGAAAGCAACACTTCTTCTTCGAAAACAACAGCGTAGGACTTGAGGTAGGCTATCCATCGTAGCTTTGTCTTTTGTAACTAGGAATCAATATTGTAGCGTGTTTTGTTTGTTGCTAGACCCACTCCTGGGCTAGTGGGATCACCTCTGTCCGTAGAGGGGATTTACCTCTCCAAAAAATTGGCGACTCCACTAGGGATGAGTGTGAGTTTGTATTGCGTCCTTTAGGTCATCTTCTTGGTCTTTGCTTGCTTGGCTTGCTTTTCTGATTATCTTTGTTGAGTCTTAGACCCCTGTTCAGCCCCAGAGGATCAATTTGACCTCTGTTTTCCGAAATTTCCACCTTTCCAAGGCTAGCTTGATTGGCACAGGTTCCAGTGTGACAGTCGCGCCAGCTGGCGCTAGTTGCCAATTTATCACTCACGCCATTCCCTGTCTGGCACAGATTACAACCATACAGTCGCGCCAATCCCTGTAGGTGCTAGGGTTTTCTCTGTTTTGGAGTTTTTGGTCTATCTTGGTATCTCTGGGTGTTTTCTTAGCTTGATTTGAATGCTTTGGGTTTGTTTTTTTACTGAGAATAGCCCTTATCCTTCGGTTTTTTTCCCTCTTCTGTCAGTTTTTCTTTTCAGCCCTAGGTTTTCTAGGTGCTTCAACCTGTTGAGCCTCCCATGGGAGTTTTGGGTCCTTGGTTTCCCAGTCAATTTCGTTTCTGCTCCTTTGCGTTTAGTTTTTTGGATCCATTTGAGTGATTGCGTTAATTGAGTGATTGTCCTCTCTTTCGTTCAGTTTTAGTCTCGTTGCTCCAAGCCTAGATTACACAGCTTGTTTGGGTCTCTTATGAGATCTTTCTTTGATTTGAGGGATTTCGTCATTGGTTTGAGTCTTGTTGGGCTTGTTTTGAGTTGAGTGAAATATTTTTGTTTCAGCTCTCTCTTCACCATTCTCGAATTGGTGTTTTGATTCATTTTTCATATCGTTTAGTGCACTTGCTCTGATATTAAAAAAAAAAAAAACAACAACAACTTTTGCATTCTTGATTAGCATAGTGAAAATTGGAAAACCTTTCGCATTTCTAGCATTATATAATTCTAGGGAAGGGCTTTTCAGTTTCATTAGCTTGCATCGGATTCAGTATTGGATGTTTTTGTATGTTCATATTGTGTCTATCACTTGGAAGCTCTTAACCCCCTTGTAGATAGCCTTTCATTGAACGAAATGGTATTTTATGGCATGTAGCTTGCATTTAGGGATTCCTGAGATTCAACATTCGGTAGGACCTTATACAGACTTGTGCTCCCCGTACCATCGAGTATATAAAGGGAGATCCCCCTAGGTTGCAATCCTTTTATCCGTAGGAAGCTGAGTCTGTCGCCTTGTAACCATGATACACCGAACACAACATTCAGGGAGACCACCTGCACGTACGTCAAGTCCTTGGTTGATTTCTCTTTCATTTTATAACCAAGGTGTATATGGAAGTTCACGGGAACCTGGTACACCCTTTTACCTATACTACCTGAGTAGTCATTTTGATCTTTTCGTGACTCTCTAAAAAGTGAAAAGATCATCGAGCTCTTGTCCTTTCATGCTCGTTTCAACCTGAAATTGATAGAGTCACCTTTTGCCCGTTTCTCGACTCTTAAAATATGAAATGACAGAGTTTTGTTTCAATGTTTTAAAAATTAACTGCCCACGAAATATTCCTGGTTAAAGTTAGTTTCCTTAGGGTGTTGTTTAATTTGTTTCTGATGGCAACATCTCCAGAATTCACTAACCCTGGAATCCCTTCCGAAGGGAATCCTGGTCCTTTTTCTGCCTTTGGGAATGTTGGTGCTCCTTATATGGCAACATTGTCCTTGCTTGGTTTAACTGTTGGATTGCCTGTATGGTTATTTTCGACCTCGGTGGTCCCGAGTGTTCCATCCACCGTACAACCATCTCCTCCACCTGAACAACATCATGTTTCTTCTAAGGTGGACCTCTCCCCTTCTTCGCCTATTTCTTCGTCCTCCTCTTCTACTTCGCCTGGCGAAAGTCTGGACTCCAGTAACCATATGGATAAGAAGAATAAGAAGAATACAAAGAATAAGAAGTCAGATAAGTGAGAGGCTAATACTGCAGCTATTTCGCCTAAGAAACCTTCCATTGCAGAGCCATCGACGCTTCCACAAAAAGTCAAATTTCCTTGCATGCTCTGCAAAGGTAACCATTTGCTTCGAGACTGCCCTGGTATTCCCAAGGTACTTGAAGCTTGGTCTGATGGCCGCCCGCCGTTGCCTTTGGCTTCTGGAAGTCATATTGCTAACACATCTTTGACTAGCTCTTATAAGGCTCATAAAAAATAGGGCAAGATTACCAATCCCTGTAAGTTGTGTGAAGGGCATCACCCCATTCACCTTTGTCCGTACATGGATAAAGCCAAAAGAGTCTTGGACAACTCCACTGTTTCTACACCCTGCCTTCTGGCTGGTTATCAGAAGCTTTCTTCGAGTCCTCTGCTAGTTGATTCCACGATCGGTCAAGCATCATCCTTGCTCGGCCCAGCTCCCCCAGAAATTCAAATTCACAAGTCCATTCCCAACCAACCATTGGTCGAGGAATCGGTCGATTTAACCCCATCTGTGGTTCATTAGGTCTTTTCCGTCGAGAGTGGATCCCATCCCCCTCATGTTCTTCTTGTTTCTTCAGATTCCTCAGATTTGGCGAAAGATTCTTCAGTCCATGTAGTCCAAGAAACTGCTCCTCCTACTCCCATGATGGATGTCTCGGAGGATGCTCCTCTTGCTTCGGTAACACCGAGGGAAAACCATATTAGTTAGATGGTACCCCCTCCAAGTAGTTTGGTCGCTTCCTTCGATTGGAGTTGATTTCCAGGATACTGCCTTCCTTCTTATGTGCCTTTTGAGATAACGGTTCAGACCTTTGATCTGGTCATACCCAACACTATTATAGATGAAGGCGCGTCTGTTAGTATTCTATCTTCCACTACTTGGAAAGCTTTTGGTTCTCCACCACTTATGCCTGTTACCCATAATATATTGGCTTTTAACAGAGGAACCAGTCAATTGTTAGGGATCCTTCCGAAGTTTCTTGTTACTTTGGGAGGGAAAACCGTCCATATAGACGTGATGGTTGTTCCAGGCCCCTTGGATTTTAATTTACTCTTGGGGCGTGACTATACTTATGTCATGGGGGTAGTTGTCTCTTCCCTCTTTCGTGTGATCTACTTTCCGCACAAAGGTCGTATCGTGACCATTGATCAACTTTCATTCTTTGGTCCTAGCATGACATCTGGTCCACCATCGTCCCTTTTGGGTTTTTATCCGCCAGTTGTATACTCCCCGTCGCAGATTAATTATGTAGCTACCTATCCTGTGCCCGCAATCAGTGATACTACTATTGTGCATAGTGTGCTGGGGGCATTGGGTCCTGATTTCCAAGATGTTGTTCTCCCATCCAGTGTGGAACTCTTGGAAGCCATGAATTCTTATTCATCATGATGAGTTGTGGTCGGAGCAAGGTTTGTTTTCTTGTGTCAAAGCTCGTTAAAAAATGAAACAAGGTGGTCAGAGCATAGTTTGTTTCCTTGTGTCAAGCTCCCTAAAAAAATGAAACAGGATGTCATGTGGATGGTTCGTTTTCTATGTCAACCTTGTTAAAAAATGAATTAGGTCACGATGATAGTTCTTTTAATGTTTCAACCTTATTAAAACAATGAAACACGTTCCTGTTCAATTCGAGTCTTTGAATAGATCTCGTAAGATCCCAGTCGATTCTTTCTCTGATTTCGTAATTTGAACCTTCACTCCCTCCCTTTGTTTACTCAGATGTATGGACTGGAGCTTGGGGGGCATGTACCTCAAATTGAGTCACCATGATGGGGGCATGCAAACCTTTTCAAGCATAGTTTGTTTCCGTTTCAAGCTTGTGTAAAAATGAAACCGATTTCAAGCATAGTTTATCTTTGTTTCAAGCTTGTGTAAAAATGAAACCAACTTCAAGCAGAGTTCTCTGATTTCAAGCTTGTGTAAAAATGAAACCATTCCCATTTTACCTCTTGTGATTGCTATTTTATCAGCCTTTTTTTTCCATATGAGCCTTGGTTTTCTCACTTCATCGTCACTATCTGCTTGGCCGATCATACGCCTTTACTTGGTTATTTCACCCATTCCTGAGGAACCGCCGCAATGAGTGGTCTTGTTAGCTAGCCTCTTGAACTTTACTTATTCTGAGTAGTTCCACCATCACCAAAACTAGTTGCTACCCTTAATACAACTCGTTCCTCTAGGAGGAGTCATCTTTCAGCTCTTTTATGACTCTCTAAAATTGAAAATATTTCCGAGTTGCTTGTCATTTTGAGCTCGTTAAATTGGATGCGAAGCGATATCTACCAAACATACGTTTACCCCTTTTTTCGGGCTGGGATAGATTATTTACAAAAAAGGAATACCCTAGCCTGTTGTGACTAGGAGGTTTTCTCAGACACAGTTTTCTACCTTTTCGGATCTGAGGAACTATCTACGAAAAGGGACTGTTAGAGTTTTCTTTTTCGCCTTCTTTTCAAACTCTCTAAACATGAAAATATGTTGATTTCTTCCTTTGTCAGACTCGTAAAAAACTGATGACATTGGACTCCGTCGCAATGACGTTACTCGAGTTTCTCCTTCCTAGGGCTCGTAAAATGTAATAGGTTAGATTTGTCCGAAGGAAAAACTTACATCGTAAGCACATGCTATCCCCTTCAAGCTTGTTTCCAAAAATAATTGGGGTACTCGCTAGAAATGGTGAGGGAAAATGGAACCAAAATCATAGTTGTATTGGCAGTATGTCGCTCTTGAACATGGCACTTGTCTGCATTCGTGTCGGGTTGGGGACATCTCATCTCGTTATCTGCATGCCTTCATGGGTTTGGGTAATCTCTTTTGACCACTCATCTGCTCTTTGCCATGTCACCATGACCTCAGATCCCTTGATGTCAAATACTTCCAAATCTAGTGTCGTGCCGCCGATATGTTCAAGAGAATTTGGTCTCTGTGGTTTTCAACCTCCCTCCGATTCTTTGTTGGTCTTGATTCACAAACATCATGTTCCTCTGTCTCGTGTCAATGATGTGGGAAACATTATGGCCCACCTTCGATCAAGGTCACTTCCTGTCGAATTTAGCTCATTATCTAGGATATTGATCTAGAGACTCCCTTGAGGTACCTTGGAGTCTGCATGCCTCAATGGCAAGTTCTTCACATTCGACGCAAGGTTTTCATTATTGACCTTCGATCGGATGATTTTGCGGGTGTTCGACGCCAGATCACTGTTCACATTATGTGGATTGTACCTCTTGTACCTTGAGATCCATTGTCGTTATTTGTGGTTTATCTTGTGTCTGTTAACAATTTTCATCATTGGCTAGTAATCAAACGATGTTCTTGCATGTTCGAATTCAGCTCACATATTCGCATGCTCAAACTTGTACTTTGTTCGGGTCGAGATAGAGCGCAAGACCCTGGATTTTGTCTGATGAAATCCAGGCTGCGGGTTCTTTGTGGATTGTTATGACTTATCACATTAATCTTTTGATTGGATGGTTGCGACCATACCTGAGTCTACTTGTTGATCAATATTTTGCTGGATGGCTGCGTCCATACCTTGGATCTCGGTTTTTGTACACTTTATTATGGATGGTTGCGCCCATACCACATATCATGTATCGGAGATATCAATTGTATTTGTACTCGCAGGTCTTCCGACAACAATGTTTTCAGTTGAACGTGTTCTCGTAAAGCATTTCACCCCTCCCTCTTTCTCGGACCTCATGCTTTAGGGGGCATCTGTTACACAACATTTTGTCACCGTCCCTGCAATCCCTCATCCCGTACATTGGAGGACTATTACTGTGACCTGTGAACAATAAAATATCCTGAAAACACCTTGATGGCATCCTTCTACATAAGGGCAAGAATTCTCCTCGAGAAAATTTCCTCATAAACTTATTAAAAACATATGTTTGGGCATTCGTGTGAACAACCAGTTCATCACTCGCGCCGACCTGGGAAATTTACACTAAACCCGCGCCACTTGGCGCTCTTTCCCTATGTATTTCCCGTGCCAAGCCTATTTGGGAATTTTTTTTAAAAATAAAAGGTAGAATTTTGGTTCTAACAACTTCAGAAGGAATCATCAAAAAGAGGTTGGGTTGTTTGGCTCTGGATATCCTTGTTAAGGAAGTGGTTTTCCACCTCTCCTGAAACCTTCATAAGAGATAAGACTCTCCCCCATGATTATAGGGATCCTAACCTCTCCTTCTCCCTCTATAAAAGCCTGCCCTCTCTATTTGCAACCTAGCTGAACATTTGGGAAGAAAACTATAGCTAAGCGACTATTGAGAGCAGAGCTAAGGAGAACCCCGTAAGAGAGAGAGCCTTGTCTAAATTCCCGACAAGCTTTGTGAGACATGCTCCGCTGGAATCCTTTCTGAAGGAAGAACGCAACGTTGAAACTCGGTTGTAATCTTTCTTTTATATTTTAATATATGCTTGACTACATTATTGGTTCTATCGTTGTATTGCTTATTTGTGTAATGCAATTTGATTTGATCTTTTCCCACTAATTGATAGTTACATGTTTGAATTATTACATTGTATGTCGTTGTTTTTCTCTGCATATGTACAGGTGTCCAGACGCGGTGAGCGAAAGGATTGTGATCTATCAAGCTAGGAACAGAAGCAACACTTCTTCTTCGACAACAACAACGTAGTACTTGAGGTAGGCTATCCATCGTAGCTTTGTCTTTTGTAACTAGGAATCAATATCGTAGCGTGTTTTGTTTGTTGCTAGACCCACTCTTGGGCTAGTGGGATCGCCTCTGTCCGTAGAGGGGATTTACCTCTCCAACAAACACCCTTAATCTCTTCAGCCTTACTTCTTTGTTTTTCTCCATTCACGTCTGCCTTACCCTTTTTACGAAAAAACACGTAAAAAACCATACAGAACCACTGAAAACCCAACCTCCACCTTTGCTCCTCGAGACTCCCACCAGCATATGTCGTACTGCACAATCGCAACATTTAACAATTACCTTAACACTTATTGCACATTCCCTGCGATTGCGATATTGCGAAATCGAAAATCGCACCGGTTACCTTCTATCGTTAACACTCATCGCTCATTCTTTGTGATTGCGAAATCGCAAATCGTAACTCTTATATTTTTCCACTGCCACGTTATCCCCATCGCACATCGCATCCCATGGAACTTACCACATCGCAAATTGCATCTCGCAGAACTTACCACATCACAAATCGCATCCCGTGGAACTTATCACATCACAAATTTCCGCCCGCAACCTTTACCGCAGCGCAAATCGCATTTCGCACATTTTAGTTTATTCCTGTTAATCCTTACCGCTATCCTTGTAAACTCACGATATTGCAATTCATGACCCGCCACGTCACTCTTCGCACTTCACACTGCTCACCATTTAGTTTATTCTCGTTAATCCTTACTGCTATCCTTGTAAACTTGCGATATTTTGATTCGCGACCTGCCACATTACTCTTGGCACCATTTAGTTCATTCTGTTAAGTACTTACTGCCATCCATTTAAACTTGTGAAGTTACGATTTCGACATCACACATCGCAAATTTTGTTGTCCATCGCATTTATGAGTTCTTCTTGCTCCGAAGTCATTTCTTACATTATAATTAGGTTCGTAAGGGTTTAACCCCCTCTGTTCACTCCAAAGCCATTTCTCATGCTGTCATAAATTTTTCTAAGGGTTTAACCCTCTCTTTCCACTTCCAAACCTCATTTCATGCGTTAAACCCCCCATTAGCCCTCTTCGCCCTTTTTCTTCCCTCTAATATGCATATTAATTATTTTTAATTAAAATTAAGGCATGGATAGTTTAGTTGCATGGATAGGAGTATGGTAGATATATCATAGGATAGGTAGAGTGCATTTAGTCGTTTGGAAAAGTAAAGTGTGGTTTAGAATTAATTTCCTTTCTGCTATCTGTTTTCTACAAATTGAATTTGTTTCATTCTTGGCATTCCTTTCCAACAATTTAGTTAAGTTTCCTTTCTGTCATTTCCTTCCAGCAATTTACTTTCCAGTTGTTCTCATAATTTAAGAAATAGCACCCTTTCGTGAAGCAGAAGAGGATGACATGAACATAATGCATATGTTGTGTATATAGCATTGTCACCTCAAAGTTTGTACGAACCCTAGGTTAATAAAGTAAAGTAGGGAAGCCCCTAGGAGTTGTAGCATTCTTGGTGCAATACCAGGGCTCACCACTTTTTGGTGTCGTTTCGAGGGAGGTGTCTAGTAGATATTTTGATTTTGTTTAAACATTATTTTCTGCTTTCCTTTATTTTCATGTCACTTCAGAAATATTGAAAAGTACAAAAAATATCTGATTTTCATGCCTCGTAGGACTAGGAATACTCAAAGAAAAACATTACCTAAAACCCCCACATCACCTCCTAGCCACCCTTCACTCTTCTTCAATGGCAGTGAGATTGAACCCCCTATAGGAGAGCCTTCTGAATATTTTTAGGATCCCATTGGGGATGAAGAAGAAGACCTTATTACAACCGAGGGACCTGATTCACCTATCTTAAACATGGCTAGGACCCAGAGAGCCTTTCCCATAAGAGAGGTAGATGAAGACACTAAGATGAAAAACATTAACCCCTCATCTCTTCCAAACTTACATGGAATTACCTCTGAGGGCCTTGACACATTCATGTTTGAATTTTTTGTTGTCCATAGGACTTATGAATACACCTATGATGATCAAAACTTGAAGCTATTCCAATCCACCCTTAACGATGCAGCCTTGTGCTAGTTCATGGGTCTGCCTGGGGATAACATCACTACCTGGGCACAGATGGAAGAGACTTTCAGTAGCGAGTACAAAGAATACTGTAAGTTCAAGGAAACTAAGGATGAGATATTTAGGATGACTCTAGGGCCCGATGAATCCCTAGAGGATTATGAAGAGAGGTTTCAATTGAACTATAAGAGAGCCAACTGTACTCTTGATCCTGACTCACTTAAAATTGTACTTCTTCGAGGGATAGGTGAAGAGATGATAGAAATTTTGAATATGTTATTAGCAGGAGATATCTACCGGCAACCCTATGAAACAATCAAAAGTGTCTTCCGGTTACATTCTAGGGCATTTAGGAAGAAGGTAAGAGCTAGCCAAAGTACATACTATACCCCTTCCTCTTCCACCTTCATAAAACATGATATTGGAAACATGCTAGAGGACTTCAAGAGTGACATGTTGCACACCTTTGCTTTGCAAATGGACACAATGCAGGTCAAAAGGAAGCAAGAGGAAGCAGAGAGATCCCTGACCATATTTTGTCTTAGATGTACCAAGAAACACCCAAGAAATGAATGTCTAGTGAATGTCATAGAGGTTTGCTTAGTTTGTGAAGAGAATCATGCCACATAAAAGTGTCCCTCCTTACCTGGACTTGAATTTGTGTATCAAGGTGGGGAAACAATGCCAGAGCAACTCTGTTTCATCAACCAGAGAAGGCCTCAGGGCCCTCGACCATATCAACAAGGTATGCAAGGTGCACCTCACTCTTATTATTACAACAATCAGAGTGCACCCATGCAACCTTGGTACACCCCCACTCCTCCATCCTAGTCTACACTCCTACTTGGCCTTCTAACCCTTCATATCATCCTTAGCCAGTAAACCAACCATTTCAGCAATATGTTCCACAAAAACCTCAGTGGAACAACCTATCCCAAGGGTGGAGGCCTCAACAAAATCAAACACGTGCTCTAATGCCTCCACCCCAACCTCAACCTCATCTTGCTCATGCTGCTCCACCTAGGCTACCTATACCTACATAGCCCAATTCGAACCCAAGCAACAAACAGGCACAACAAACTCCCAGTGGAGAAACATCCCATCCAGCTTATGTTGTGGAGATAAAGGAGGTTAATATTAGGTCAGGAAGAGTAGTCCCAGACAACCATCCCCCATCTCCACTTGTAGAGGTTGAGGAGGAAAAGGAAGAAGATAACACTCAGATCCAACAACCTCCTTTTCCCGAGCGCTTGATCCACCCTATTCAACACACCCCAGAGGAGACTGAACTCCTGGGAGAATTGGAGAATTTGTGTGTAAAGATACCACTTCTCCAGGCCATTAAGTATGTCCCTATCTAAAATAGGCTCATCAAAGAAAATTGCTTCAAGAAACCTAGGAGGAGGAAGAGAGATACCCCCACCATCAATGTGGTATGACAATTGTCTTACCTGATGCTGGGAAGGTGATATTTCCAAAATACCTGGACCCTGGTAGTCCAGTTGTTGATGTACATATAGATGGTTCCATAGTCCCCAAGACTCTGATAGATTTAGGGGCTGCCATCAATATCATGGCCAAGGAAACTATGTTGAAACTTAATCTCCAAGGGACTTTGAGGAAAACCACAACAATTCTGCAACTTACAGATCGGTCCACAGTAACTCCTAAAGGAATTTTTGAGGATGTTATGGTTACCATTGACTCTTGGGAGTATCCTACAGATTTCCTAGTCTCGCAACCAAAACAAAATTTTAATGGTGATCCTCTCATCTTAGGGAGACCTTGGTTAGCCACTGTAGATGCTTGTATTAGTTGTCAGGCTGGAAACATCACTATAAAAAATGGGCCTTTGTCTAAACAGTTAGTGTTATGTCCTCCAGCCCAGCCTTCCATTGATCATGATCTCCCTATATGGTTGGAGGATGATGAAGATGAGTTATATAAAACTTCCCCTATGTGTATCATAGGTGCTATCCTTAGAGGGGGGCAACTTGATGAAGATGACCTCATCGACCATGCCATTCAAAACTAGTCCTCCACTAACACTCCTCTTGAAACCCTAGTCAAAGAGTCTAAAAGCCAACCTTGGATGGAAGTGCAATCAATTGAGACAACCTCTGAAACCACCAAGGCTATAGATTTTGGCCAATCCAGATCTCTGAAAATCAACCCAAACCTCTCAAACGAATAAGAGAAGAAGCTATGCCATCTTTTGAAAGAAAATATTGAAGAATTTTCTTGGGATTACAAGGACATGAAAAGGGTGCATCCTTCAGTATGCAGACATCACATTTACATCAAATAAGGATGTAAGCCTGTGAGACAACCCCAAAGAAGAATGAACCCGACTCTAAAGGACATAGTCAAAGAAGAGTTGCAGAAACTATTGGATGCGAGGTTCATACTGTTGATCAACGGTTGTCATTGATGTCAACCTAAGCAGCACCAGGGCTACCCCAATATTGCATGGGAATTTTGACCTACCAAATTAATATATTTTGGGTCAAGAATGCTTTTTATGGTTTCTACTTGTCGATATGTTTCCGTTGATATATGACATGCCACATAGTTCTTCACGGTTTGAGAGATATTCATGTTTGAAGTTTGTACCCCCAGTTAGTGGGCTAAAACCCCATGGGGTTGTGGCATGGGTCATTGAGAAGTCATACTTAATATTTTTAAGCTCCTAAAATCCCTCCCACGTTCACTTGTTGAAGCCCCTCTCAACCTAAGCATTTATATAAATTGTGATCCTCATATCCTCCTCATGCAAGGGATTTTGCCATCTGAAACATGTCATCGTGGAATTTTAGCTCTAAATTTTTTTCTACGAAGGTTCAGAACGTGAAATTTTTATGAGGTGAAGCCAAAATCCTGAGGAAGCTCCTATAAAAATTTCAGATCAAGGTACGCAATATTTTCGGAGATATGATCTGTGGAAGTCAGTGTTTTTGCAGGCTCCTGAAATTGATCTCAAAGAAGTGACCTTGGGAAAATCGTCATAACTCTTTCTCTAAGCATCAGATTATTATTCTGTAAAAAGTGGAAAATATTGCAGGGATTGTAGTTTTATCTCTATCAATTTTAGAGCTGAATGAAGAAACAGTGACACGTGGCATGCCGTACAAGTTAACTCTACTGAAACAATCCATAATTAGGGAATTGTGAGAGATTGGGCATAACTCTCTCTTGAAGAATCCAAATTGGGTCAGACCTGTGGTATTGGAAAGAAGACTCAGAGGAATACTATAGGACCAAAAATCAAATATTGGGGATTGGAAAGAACAGAGATATACCATATTCAATATCGAGCTCCTAGAAGGAAAGAAAAAGCTAGATCATGTGTTGTCAAGGGCTGCAAAGGACCAGAATTTCTAGGGATGCAAAGCAAAGAAAGGTGTAGAAGAGGGTAGCATGACAAGAGCAACAACCAAGGTGCATAACAACAACAAGAATTTCATCACATGAAGTCTTCAAGTGGGCAGAACTGCATACAGTTATTGTACTAAGTATCATTGTAAATACATTATACTAAGTCATTGTAAATACATTATACTAAGTCATTGTAAATACATTATTGTAAAAAAATTTCTAGTGTCTATCTACCAAGAGTTGAAGAGGCAGTGTCAGGAGGTCTAGGATCATCATTAGGTGGTTGTGTCATAGTTGGGGTTATGGTCTAGTGTGTCTTCTTATTCTACATCATTCTATATCATTGTAAAGTGGACCATTTTCCTTGGTACGAGAGTCCATTCTTCTTTTATTATTCTATAGGGTGGTAGGGTGGTGCTAGGGTGAGTTGTAGCTCATTGGGTGTTGGGGCATCTGTTTAGTTGACTACTAAATAATCTCAAGCGTTGGAGCGTCCATCTAGTGGGAGCTGGAGAAGAATGCTTTTCTAGATTCTAGGAAGTTGGAGCTTTATTTTGGAGTTGAATATTAAAGAATTATTAGAAAAGCATTAGGTGGTTTTTGTCCCGGAGTGGGTTTCCACCTTAAAAAATGTGTGGATTTGTGTTCCTTTTGTTTACTGCTATCATTGTACAAACACTGATAATAATTGAAGATTAAATAATGCTCTAATTGAAAGGAATACTGATCCACCCCCCTCTCAGTATTTCCAACAATTGGTTTCAAAGCTTGGTTCCTTCAATAGCAGTTTAACAACTGGAAGGATGTCACGGAGCATACCAAGAATGGTGTATCTATGTTCAATGAAAATAATTATGCACTCTGGAAATGAAGAATGGAGGTCTATCTCTTGACGCAAGGTCACAAAGTATGGGACACTGTTCAAAATGGATTTACATCAACCGTGGATGAACAAGGTAAGAAGAATTTGGTAAATGATGCAAAAGCAAAGAATATCATTATCAATGGACTTATTGAATTTGCTTATCATAAGGTGTGGGCTGTAAAACCGCCAAAAATGTATGGGACAAGCTTGAGAATATATATGCATGTGACTCAAATGTAAAAGAATCAAAGCTTCAAATCTATCGAGCAAAATTTGAGCAACTCAGAATGAAAGAAGATTGCAACATTGCTGCATACTTCCAATACGTTGATGAAATAACTAATACTCTAGAAGGATTGGGAGAGCCAGTTGACGAGAAGATTATTATAAGAAAGATTCTTAGAATGTTACCAGGGAGATTCAACCCAAAGGTATTAGTCTTAGAATACAGTGCAAATCTGGACAAACTTAGCAAAGAGGAATTACATGGAGTTCTCATAGCATATGAAATGAGACTTGATGAAGAAGAGGGTACTTTGCATCTAGAAACTACGTTCATTGCATCTAAGAAAACCAATATGGACAAACAACCTTCAATTGAAAAGACATGCACCTGCAAGTGTGAAGAAAAGGGAGATGATGGAGAAGGTCTTTCAGATGAATAATATGCTTACTTTACGAGAAAAATAAAATTTGGTAAGGGAAAATTCAACGGTAAACTTCCATTGATATGTTTCGGCTGTGGTGAGGTTGGGCATTTCGCAACAAAATGTCCGAACAGAAGTGATGGCAACTCAAAAGGAAAGAAAGGCTTTAAGAAATTCAACAAGCAAGAAAAAAGGAAAGGATCCAAAAGGAACTTTCTCTCTAAAGAAGATAGCTCATCATCCGATGAAGATAGTAATAACGAAGAAGAAGCCAATGAGAGAGTATTATTTATGGCCAAGCACAATAAATAAGAGGTATAAAACAATGAAGAAGAAGGGTTGACCATAGAAGAATTTTCTAAGGAGGAAATCAGGCTTATAAAAGAGCTCAAGGCCGAGAAAATCCGTTCCAATACTCTTGAAGAACAAGTTCAAGGTCTCAAAATTGAAGTTGAAGAACACAAATGTATTGAAGAGTCACTTCAAAAGAAGTTGGAAGAAAGCAACCAAGAAAGGGAAGCATTAGAAGTCGAAGTAGTCTTGCTGCGTAAGGAAGTGACGAAGGGAAAAATTGTCCAAAACTATGCCAACAGCTCAAGGGAATTGGAAGAAATCATCAACAATCAACGATCTTACAATGACGAAACTAGCCTCGGTTACAAAGAAGAAGAAGCAGGACCTTCTACAACAAAATACAATGAACCTATGAGATCTGAAATGCATGCAGACTTCATTGGACAAGATTCGCAAGAACATACTTGGAAGAATATTCCTCGATGAAGATTTCGATCCAGGTGCCAACATATTTTTTACGGCTATTTCTATTCATGTGGAAAATTTGGTCATAAAGTTGTAGAATGTCGCACGTACCCTAGGATCCAATACAATTCTAGGAGATAATTCAAATATGAACCTCCCAGGGCTCAAAGAAACATCAATAGATTTGAACATTTAAGAAATAATGTGGAATGTTACAAATGTCAGAACTTTGGACACATAGACAGAGACTGAAGAATTGAAAATCCTCCAGAAGAATCTTCGAAGCCATAGAATGAACGGACATGGAAGGAGAAGAAAATTGATAATTGTGCTCTCGCTCTCAAGGCTCAAAACAAAAAATATGTGTGGTATGTTGACAGCGGTTGCTCAACGCATATGACTGGAGATAGAAGGGAATTTTAATCTCTGAAAGAGAAGAAGGATGGAACTGTATCCTTTGGAAATGATGGATCTTCAAATGTTATAGGATCAGGTACCGTCACTCTTGGAAGCAAAGATGTTATAGCCAAGAATGTTCTATTGGTTGAAAACATGAATCACAATCTGCTCAGTGTTGGACAAATGTGTGATCAAGGACACACAATGCTATTTAACTCCACAAAATTTGAAATCAGGAAAGGCAGGTATGGTAAAATTGTGGCTACAACAAGTCGAGCTCCAAACGACATATATGTTCTAGATGAAGCAACTAAAGCATGTCTACTAGCTAAAGAAGATGAAAGCTAGTTATGGCACAAATGAATGGGTTACATAAAATTTGACAATATTGTCAGGACAAGCAAAAAGGAAGCAGTACAAGAAATGCCGAAAATCTCAAAACCTTCCAACACACTATGTGAGGCCTGTCGGCATGACAAGCAGACAAAAGTCCAATTTAAAACAAAAGAACACTTTGCATCACATCCATTGGAATTGATACATACTAATCTATGTGGTCCTGTGAGAACAAAAGACTTAGATGGAGAATTATATTTCATGTTAATTATAGATGACTATACCAGGATGACAGCTGTCATTTTCCTAAAGAAAAAATCTGAAGCATTTGAGTGCTTTAAGATCTACAAGGAGTTGGTCGAAAATGAAACTGATTTGAAAATAAAGTGTCTAAGATCAGATAATGGTGGAGAATCCACTTCCAATTTATTTCAACAATACTGTGTTGAAAATGGAATAAAAAGACAATTTTCAACAGCACAAACCCCTCAGCAAAATGGAGTCGCTGAAAGAAAGAACAGAACCGTACAGGAAATGGGTAGAACAATGTTTAAGGACTCAAAATTGGATGAAAAATTCTAGGTTCAAGAAATTGATACGACAGTATTCATTATCAACCAAAGTATTCTCAGAAATAATTGCAACAAGATCCCATATGAATTATGGAAAGGAAAACCAAAAAATGTAAAATATTTCAAAATCTTCGGAAGCAAATGTTATATCAAAAGAGAAGATCAAAATTTGGGTAAGTTTGAATCATGTGTTGATGAAGGTATCTTTGTTGGTTACTCATGCAAAAGAAAGGCCTGTAAATGTTATAATCTAAGACGAAAACAGACAGTGGAGAGCATAAATGTGACATTTGACGAAGATGGTGTCCTAACGAATAATGATGAGGATCTAGAATATTTGAACTTGAGACAGAGGCTGAAAAGGACACAGATAAAATTCTAGAACAAGAAGAAACTATCAACCAGGAAGAAGTAAATAATGATCATCAAGATATACCAGAACAACAACAAGAATATCCTCCAAAGAGAACAAAAGAATGGATTCAAAAGAACCATCCATCAAATCAAATCATTGGTGACAGAAATGAAGGTTGACAGCTTCGTTCGTCACAAAAATCTCACATTGCTTTTCTAGCAACCTTTGAGCCTAGTAGTTTTGAGGAAGCCAGCCAGAATGAACATTGGGTAGCAGCTATGAATGAAGAATTGGATCAAATCGAGAAGAATAACACCTGGGAATTAGTTCCACGACCAAAAGATAAAAATGTCATTGGGACTAAATGGGTGTTCAGGAACAAATTGAATGAAGATGGACAGGTTACCAAAAACAAAGCAAGATTGGTTTGCAAATGCTATGCACAAGTGAAAGGAATTGATTTCGATGAAACATTTGCACCAGTTGCCAGAATGGAAGCCATCTGAATGTTTCTAGCCTATGCATGTTCAAGAAAAATCAAGGTCTACCAAATGGATGTTAAGTCAACATTTTTGAATGGAGAATTACAAGAAGAAGTTTACATCGAACAACCTAAAGGTTTTGTACTATCAGAAAAAGAAGACTATGTTTGCAGGTTAAAGAAGGCTCTATATGGTCTCCAGCAAGCTCCTAGAGCATGGTATGCTCGTTTTGATGGATATCTACGTCAACAAGGGTTCAAGAAAGGGACTGTTGATAGCAATCTTTATGTACAAATAGATAAAGATAATTTAACAATCGTTGAGGTATATGTGGATGATATAATATTTGGTAGAAATGATGATCAAATAAGTAAGAAATTTTCTACAAATATGCAAAGTGAGTTCGAGATGTCTTTACTTGGTGAGCTTACATACTTCTTAGGGCTTCAAATATCTCAACAAGAGAAAGGAATATTTATATGTCAAGCCAAGTACATCAAGGAAATGCTCAAGAAATTCAAAATGGAAGATTGCAAACCCGTCCTTACTCCGATGGTAACATGTTGCAAATTGAGCATAGACGACTCATCTAAGGATGTGGATCATAGGTTGTACAGATCTATGATTGGTAGTATTCTATATGTAACAGCTTCCTGGCCAGATGTTATGCAGGCAGTTGGACAAGTAGAAAGATTCCAAGCAACACCAAAAGAATCACATATTATTGTTGTCAAAATAATTCTTCGATATTGGTATCCCAAGGGTAACAATCTCATTATTCAAGCCTTTACAGATGCAGATTGGGTAGGAAGCGTTGATGATCGTAAGAGTACTAGTGGAGCAGCATTCTATCTAGGTGGTTGTCTCGTATCATGGTTGAGAAAAAAGCAAACCTCAATCTCGTTATCTACAACAGAAGCAGAATAAATTGTAGTGGCAGCATGTTGTACTCAATTCCTTTGGATGAAACAAACTTTGCAAGATATTCAATTACAATTCAGTGAGCCTATACCCATATTTTGTGACAACACCAGTGCCATCAACATCTCCAAGAATCCTGTCATGCATTCAAAAACAAAACACATTCCGATCAAATATCATTTTGTTATAGAACAACTCGATGAAAAGAATATCAAACTTGAGTATGTTGGTACAAAAGAACAAATCGTTGATATCTTCACTAAACCTTTACCTCGTGAAGCATTTGAATATCTTCGCCAGAAGCTTGGGATTCTCCCAAGTTCTCATTAGATTTTCCTTATTCACAATATAAGGGGGTTTTGAAGTGTGTACAGGTCCGCAGGATGGTTGTGTGTCAGGTGGAGTTACCCTTTGCCATTGATGTCAAAGCGGGAGAGAATTTTGTAGGAAGAGGTGTCATGATCGCAGGGGGAGTACTTGTGTTGCCATCAATGCCAAAGGGGAAGATTGTTAATTAGCGGTTGTCATTGATGTCAACCCAAGCAACACCAGGGGCTACCCCAATATTGCATGGGAATTTGACCTACAAAATTAATATATTCTGGGTCAAGAATGATTTTTATGGTTTCTACTTGTCAAAATGTTTCCGTTGGTATATGGCACGCCACGTAATTCTTCACGGTTTGAGAGATATTCATGTTTGAAGTTTGTACCCCCAGTTAGTGGGCTAAAACCCCATGGGGCTGTGGCATGGGTCATTGAAAAGTCATAATTAATATTTTTTAAGCTCCTAAAATCCCTCCCATGTTCGCTTTTTGAAGCCCCTCTCAACCTAAGCATTTATATAAATTGTGATCCTCATATCCTCCTCATGCAAGGGATTTCTCCATCCTAAACAAGTCATCGTGGAATTTTAGCTCTAAATTTTTTTCTACGAAGGTTCAGAAGCTAAAATTTTTATGAGGCGAAGCCAAAATCCTAAGGAAGCTCCTGTAAAAAATTTAGATCAAGGTACAAATTTTTTTCGGAGATATGATCTGTGGAATTCAGTGTTTTTGCAGGCTCCTGAAATTCATCTCAAAGAAGTGACCTTGGGAAAATCATCATAACTCTCTCTCTGAGCATCAGATTGGAATTATGTAAAAAGTGATAGATATCGCACAGACTGTAGTTTTCTCTCTATCAATTTTAGAGCCGAATAAAGAAACAGTGACATGTGGCACACCGTACAAGTTCGCTCTACTGAAACAGTCCATAAATAGCGCATTGTGAGAGATTGGGCATAACCCTCCCTTGAAGAATCCAAATTCGGTCAGAACTGTGGCATTGGAAAGAAGACTCAAAGCAATACTATAAGACTGGAAATCACATATTGGGGAACTGAAATAACATAGATACACCAGATTCAATATCGAGCTCCTAGAAGGCAAGAAAAAGCTAGATCATGTGTTGTCAAGGGCTGCAAAGGACCAGAATTTCTAGGGCAGCAAAGCAAAGCAAGGTGCAACAGAGGGTAGCATGACAAGAAAAAAAACTAAGGTGCAGAACAACATCAAAAATTTCATCACATGAAGTCTTCAAGTTGGTAGCACTGCATACAGTCATTGTAAAGGTATCATTGTACTAAGTCATTGTAAATAAATTATTGTAAAATTTTTCTAGTGTCTATCTGCCAAGAGTTGAAGAGGCAGTGTCGGGAGGCATAAGATCATCATTAGGGGGTTGTGTCATAGTTGCGGTTATGGTCTAGTGTGTCTTCTTCTTCTACATCATTCTATATCATTGTAAAGTGGACCATTTTCCCTGGTACGGGAGTCCATTCTTCTTTTATTCTTCTATAGGGTGGTAGGGTGGTAGGGTGGTGCTAGGGTGAGTTGTATCTCATTGGGTGTTGGGGCATCCGTTTAGTTGACTACTGAAGAATCTAGGGTGTTGGAGCGTCCATCCAGTGGGAGCTGGAGAAGAATGCTTTTCTAGACTCTAGGAAGTTGGAGCTTTATTTTGGAGTTGAATATTAAAGAATTATTAGAAAAGCATTAGGTGGTTTTTATCCCGAAGTGGGTTTCCACCTTAAAAACTGTGTGCATTTGTGTTCCTTTTGTTTACTGCTATCATTGTACAAACACTGATAATAATTGAAAATTAACTAATGCTCTAATTGAAAGGAATACTGATTCACCCCCCCCCCCCCTTCTCAGTATTTCCAACACATATATCCTATATTCGACAGTGAGTGGGTATATCCTCTTGTTCTAGTCCCAAAGAAGAATGGGAAGTCGCGAATTTGTGTTGATTATCGAGAACTTAACAAAGCCACCAAGAAAGACCATTTCCCTTTTCCCTTTATAGACCAATTCCCAGATGACCTTGCGGGGAAGAAGTTATTTTCCTTCTTAGATGGGTTCAGTGGGTACAATCAGATTCAAATCAGCCCTGAAGACCAGGAAAATACTACTTTCACCTGCCTTTGGGGTACCTTTTCTTATAGAGTCCTACCCTTTGGATTATGTAATGCCCCAACCACCCTCCAGAGAGTTGTCCAGAGCATGTTTTATGAGTTAGTCCATGATTTTGTCAAAATTTACATGGATTATTTCACACCATATGGGGATGACTTCCAGGAAGATCTCTCCAATTTGGGTAAAGTACTAAGAAGGTGCATTGACATGCATCTCTCCTTGAGCCTAGAAAAGTGTGAATTCTTGAAGAAAGCAAGTGTTGTATTAGGACACTCCATATCCCAAGCAGGAATACAAGTAGACCTGAACAAAATCACTATCATCAAAAGGGTACCTGCTCCTTAAAAGTATAAAGATGTCAGGAGTTTCTTAGGCTTAGCTGGTTACTATAGAAGGTTCATCAAAGATTTCAGCAAGATGGCTTTGCCGTTATTTTGGTTATTAGCCAAAGTTTATGAGTTTATTTGGTCTAGTCCTTGTCAAGAGGCTTTTGAGCTCATTAAGAAGTAGTTAACTACTGCCCCCATCCTTTGAGGTCCAAATTGGACTCTGCCTTTCCACATCCACACTGATGCATTCGAAAAAGCTATAGGGGTAGCATTAGGATAATTAGAGGACAAAATCCCTTATGCCATTTATTTCATCAGAAAGAATTTGTCCAAAGATGAGCTGAATTACACTGTTATTGAGAAGGAGATGTTGGCCATTGTACATGCATTGAACAAATTCAAGCATTATGTCACTGGATATCAGACCTTTTTTCACACTGAACATGCAACCATCAAGTATTTAATGAACAAACTGGATGTTAATGCTAGAATAATTAGATGGTTGTTACTTTTGCAGCAATTTGATTTGACTATTGTTGATAAACCTGGAAAGGAAAATGTTGTTGCAGATTTTTTGTCCAGGTTAGTTCTCCTTGTAGGTGAAGAAGGAATGGTGGATGACCAGCTGCTAGATGAACACCTCTTTTCCATATTAGCACTCTCACCATGGTTTGCTGATATAGCCAACTACTTGGTTGTTGGAAGACTCCCTCATAATATTTCATTCAAGGAGAGGAGCAGAATCATTAGAAAAAACATCCCTTTCACATGTATTGGGAGGAATCTCTTCAAGATAGGCCCTGATCAAATCCTAAGAAGATGTGTGAGGGAGGAAGAAGTTTTTTATATCCTATATGGATTTCATGACAGCCCATGTGGAGGCCACTTTGCTGCAAAGATAAGTGCTTACAAAGTTTTGCAGGCGGGTTACTATTGGCCTACCCTTCACCAAGATTCTAGAAGATACATAAATAGGTGTGACAAGTGCCAAAGGATGGGGAAACCCACACAAAGGGATGAAATAAATTTACACCCTTAGGTGGCTCTTGAGCCATTTGACAAGTGGGGCATGGAATTTTATGGACCCATTGATCCACCATCCGTACAAAAGAAGTATATCTTAGTCTGCACTGAGTACCTGAAAAAGCGGGCTGAATCAAAAGCAGTCAAGGTAGAGACCGAAGAAAAATTAACAGAATCTATGAGGGAGAATGTGTTTTAAAAATTTGGATATCCTAGAGAAATAGTCACTAGTAAGGGATCACATTTCACCTCTCACCTCATTGAGAATATTTCGAGGAAGCACAAGATTAAGCATATAACTTCTACAGCCTATCACCCTCAAGAGAATGACGAAGTAGAAGTAATTAACAGAGATTTAGAGAGAATCCTCACCAAGGTTGTGAGCAACAACATAAAATATTGGGCAGATAGATTAGTAGAAGCTACTTGGGCCTACAACACCACTTGGAAGACAACAACAGGAGTCAATACTTATGAACTAGTCTATGGTAAGAAAGCTCTACTTTTAGTTGAGTTTGAATTCAATACTTTAAGAATGGAAACTGAACTAAATCTAGATCTAAAAAATGCCCAAAAATAGAGGTTGGTGCAACTAAATGGATTGGATGAGTTCAAAATGCAAGCACTTCTTCACACAGAGGTAGTTCAGCTGTAAAGGAAGGTATGACATGACAAGAACATCAAAGAAAAGACCTTCGAAGAAAGACATTGGGCACTGTTGAATGATTCAAGGTTTAAGGAATTCAAAAGCAATCTGATGACAAGATGGTTGGGGCCTTACACAATGGAGAAATGCTTTGATAATGGCGCAGTTCAAATCAGGACCAAAAAAAAAAAAAAACCTGGGGTAGAACTAGAAGAGGAGGAAGAACCAGCAGAAACAAGAATAACCAGAAGAATAAGAGAGAGAGAAAAATTTCCAAAGAAAAAAAGAATAGATGTCCATATAAGTCATAGAGATAGAAAAAAGTGGGCGAGACACATAATCACAACCCAGCGTCACATCCCCTCACTAAAAAAAGATAACTGCCACCATGGCTCCTCTGAGCGCAAAAGAAAAAAGAAGACATCTAGGTATTCCGGATCTGAAAAGAATCAAATAAAGCCAGAAAATTTTCCCATAAGCCCAATCATCATTGAAGAATCACCAAGGGGGGAGGAAAAAATTGAAGAAATATTTCTGAAGGAGAAGTTGCAGAAGGCACAGACAAAGAATGTAGCGCTAAAGGAGCAATTGCAGCAAAAAAAAGGAGCAAGTAGCCACCATGGCAGACTTATGCGTAGAAGCCCTTCAACATAGATTCCCCTTTGACTCTTATGCTATGTACCTGAAAGAAAAATGGCTTCTATTTCAAATCAACACTCTATCCTCCCATTGATCACTCCCTTTCCAAGATTGTCGGCAATTCATGGAGTTCTACAAGCAAGCCAACATAGCTGATCAAGCAAATATGGAAGAGTTTTATATGCATAACTTTGTGCTGACAAATTTGGAGATTTGGGACCCCAATCCTACAATGGGGGATATGCAGTTAATGGCTCTAGCATTTTGGATGGTGAATGAGGACAATAGAGCCAAAGAGATATGGAAGGTCATGGGAATTAGAAATAGAGAACCCTTATATCTCAGACCAAAAGTGTTCATCCCAAGAGGAGTCATCCTTAACCATCGAGAGATTGAAAAGGACCCTGCACTGGTTGAAAGCTACCTTCAGACTCAAAACTAGGTGATAGGTCACTTTGATGATGTTTCTAGGAAAATAGAAGAGGAGTGCATTATGGCCAGCCAGAGGAGATGGAATAGCCTCCCACATAGCCTCAAGAACAGGGAGTATCATACTCTAGAAATATTGAGGGGTGCATTGGAAAGGGCACCATTATATAAGAGGGCCATGCAGGCCAAAAATATCCAATGGTTGGGACTAAAGCTCAGCCCACCTTTGATGCTGGGGTTGACTAATGAAGAGGACACAGATGCACAAGATAGAGAATGGGAGACTGTAGATAAGAATGATGGATTTTACCCCCTTGGGGAAACTCCCACACTTCTTCCTCAAGAAATCAGGGGGGCTATCAAAGCTTTGAAGGAAATGGAGGAGGATGATCAGCTACTCAGAGGATGAGAAACCATTCAATAGGGGGGTGATTATGAGCTCCGTCATTAGACATATTTGGAGGGGTTAATAGTCACCCTTTTTCCTTCTTAGATCATTTTTTCTTGAATTTTTATTATTGTTTGGGTTTATGATGATAGTATAGGTGGTGATTAAGGCTAACATACTCTAGGTGCCTAGTATAAGGTTGAGTGCAGAAAATCATGATTTATTAAGAATTTTTTTAAAGATTTTATCACAAAGACTTGGAGGAGACAATAAGGAGAAATTATAGGTGGTTTATCCACCCTCAAAGGCAGCCAAAGGATCCCAAATATTCTCTCTAGCAATTCGAATTCCACAAGCAGCCGAAGGATCCCCAATGATTCTCTCCAGCAATTTGAATTCCAGAGGCAGCTGAGCAACTCAAAGAGGAGAGCACTCAATCTTGGTTTACTTGGAGTCCAGTGGACTCAATCACCATTTTCTAGGGAGCTGTTGGTAGCTGCCCTGTAGAATAAATAGAGCAGAGCTAGATTTAGGAAGAGCGAGTCTATCCTAGTCTCGCTTCCATTCAGAATTATTGTTGTGAACTATTGAAGCTTTTTTTATTTATTCGGGGATAGAAACTTTCAGAGATGTATGTTGTTATTATTTTATGAAAGGAGCATACCGATTTCATTTGATTGATTTAAGTTCAGAGGGATAGGCTCGTGGGTTAGGGCCTAATCCATGTGCCTCAGCTTCTCTATTGTTATTATCTTTTCCTTTTGTCATTTAGCTATTTTTTCCTTTGTCATTTAAGTTAGATCTGCTTCTGATAAGTTTCATTGCTATTTATTTTTTGTGCTGTTGTAGTTTTAATTGCTTATGCATAGTGAAATAAAGGAAAAACTCCAAAACTGTGGTCAAGTCTCCCCCCTCTCATCTCTGTCAATAGATTTCAAGTAGGGGTAAACCTTCCCATAGGCCAAAATTTCTTTCTGTTCGAGTTCGAGGAAGAATTTGTATTACCAAGTCCAAGCATTTCCTTCACTATTTCATCCCACATTTTTGTCTGTTTCCCGTACATGAATCGTAGGTGTGCTTCAATGCTGAGCACTGCTCTTACACTTCCATTTCCCTCCTTTACTTATCACCTTAGCGCTACACTTACCTTCTTTCTAACACCCTTAAGCTCTTCAACCTTACTTCTCTATTTTTCTCTGTTCACGACCGCCTTACCCTTTTTATGAAAAACACGTTAAAAGCAATACAGAACCACTGAAAACCCAACCTATGCCTTTGCTCCTCAAGACTCCCACCATAGTACGTCGCACTTCGCAATCGCAACATTTAACGATTACCGTAACACTTATCACCCATTCCTTGCGATTGCAATATTGCGAAATCGGAAATCGCACTTCACACTAGTTACCTTCTACCGCTAACACTCACTGCTCTTTATTTGCAATTGCGAAATCGCAAATAGAAACTCTTAGCTTTTTCCACCACCACGTCATTCCCATCGCACATTGCATCCCGCAAAACTTAACACATCGCAAATCACATCCCACATAACTTACCACATTGAAAATCACATCCCATGGAACTTATCACATTGCAAATCGCCGCCCACAACCTTTACCGCAACGCAAATCACATTTCACACATTTTAGTTTATTCCCATTAATCCTTACCACTATCCTTGTAAACTTGCGATATTGTGATTCGCGACCTGCCACGTCACTCTTCGCATTGCACACCATTTAGTTTATTCCCATAAATCGTTACCGCTATCCTTGTAAACTTGTGATATTTCGATTCACGATTTTCCACATCACTCTTCGCACTTCACATCATTTAGTTCATTCCATTAAGTCCTTACTACCATCCATTTAAACTTGCGAAGTTGCGATTGCAACATTGCACATCGTAACTTTTGTTGTCCATCGCATTCCGCCATCGCATTTTTGAGTTCTTCTCGGTCTAAAGACATTTCCTGCATTATAATAAGTTTTTCTAAGGGTTTAACCCCCTATGTCCACTCCAAATCCATTTCTCATGCTATCATAATTTTTTCTAAGGGTTTAACCCCCTCTTTCCGCTTGAAAACCTCATTTCATGTGTTAAACCCCCCATTAGCCCTCTTCACCCTTTTTCTTCCCTCTTAGCTGCATTTTTATTTTTATTTTTATATTTTTATAATGAAAATTAAGGCATAGATAGTTTAGTTGCATGGATAGGAGTATGGTAGATAGATCATAGGATAGGTAGAGTGCATTTAGCCGTTTGTCCAAGTTAATTGTGGTTTAGAATTAATTTCCTTTATGCTATCTGTTTTATGCAAATTAAATTAGTTTCATTCTTGGCATTCCTTTCCAGCAATTTAGTTCAGTTTCCTTTCTGTCATTTCCTTCCAACAATTTACTTTTCAGTTGTCTCATAATTTAATAAATAGCACCCTTTTGTGAATCAGAAAAGGATGACATGAACATAATGCATCTTCTATGCATATAGCATTGTCACCTCAAATTTTGGACAAACCCCAGGTTGATAAAGTAAAGTAGGGTAGCCCCTAGGAGTTGCAACATTCTTGGTGCAATACCAGGGCTCACCAGTCAATGCCCTGAGGACAAATGTTGAACTCTGGAAAAAATGTAGAAAATGGATGACCAATCTTCTTGAAGACACATCAGCAGTAGATGATATTCAAAATACCACATCAGCAGTGAAGGGAACCACATCAGCAGGAAAGGGAAGCACATCAACATCAAAATTTATTAAGAAGACATCATAATATTTTCATCTATTATTGTATTTTATTTCTGTTTTTTTTAAAACAAGGTTGTAATATTACCCTCGATTGTAATGAAAGTAGTTGATATAAGAAAGAAGTATTTTCGGTACTTTCAAGAAGTTTTGAAAGTTACAAACTGCTTTTGAATTTATTTAAGAAAGATGAAAATGAAGAAGAAGGGTTCAAAGTTTTTGGAACCTCTGGAAGACTATATTTTTTACTTATTTCTATGAAGAATTAATGAAAGAAGTTATGAAGTTTCCAACAATTTTTGATCGCGGTTTGCATTTCCTGTGCCATTTTATGTTATTTATTATATGAATGAAGTAAAGTAATGAAGTTACAGGTCTCTGAATTACATTTGTAAGTAAGATTTAAACATCCTTAAAATTCTCTCCTTCACTCCAACTCCTTTCTATTCATGAATTCTCTATGAAACTTAAGTTAATATATTTTGTGTTTACAACATATTATCTTAAGTTCCCTCACATTTCTTCTTATTCATTCACATTTCATCAATTAAAGGCATTGTGAAATATTTTATTTATTCCAGAGCATTAAGGGTTTTAAAACTATTTTCCAAAGGAAAATAATGAAGAACAGTTGACAAAGATTGTTTCTGTAAAATTTTGTTAAAATGTCTTAAGCACTGATTCCTTTCCGCGACCAAGGGATTGTCTCTTAAGAACCAACATTTTTTGGCACCGCTACCAGGGATGAAGGATTGAAAAAATAGTTTTCCCTGGGTTTTCATATTATTTCCTCTGGTTGTTCAGTGAGGAGGAAATTTATCGTTTTTGTTTTTTGTTTTGTTTTTCTAAGTAAGAGTAAAATATATTAATAAAAAATATAATACATGGAGGCTCTGGCCTTTGCAGTTCAGGCCTGTATTAGTGGCATTTTTGTCATCAAAACAAAAAAATGGAGCTGCCCACATAGGGGAAACCAGCCCAAATTGAGTTTGAAGCGCTACCTTGAGTGAGGTAACCAGCGTTATATAGACATGAGTAAGTGTACCAAACATAGATGTAATCATATAAAAAAACTAAGATGCTATGATCCGTAACATGAAATTCTAAGTATCATGGGGTGCTGGAGGTGGTTCTTCCACTATGAGGCATCTATACTCATCATCATCAGCATGCTGGGAGCTCGGTGCAACCTGTTGAGGCGCCGTGGCATCGTCACCTGTTCCCCCAGCCTGCTTGCATTGTTCCTTGTAGTATCTCGAGCTGCTACTTATGTTCGGGTGCGATTTGTGCTTGGAAGGAACCTGTTGCGTCTTCACCTCTTCAGAATGGCCGAGGTCACTGCGAGGGAGCTGGATGGGCAGACTGTGGCTGGGAGCCTCGGCGTGCACCTCGCAGAAGGAGACCGAGATAGTGGCAACGAAGAGAGGGCGGTCGGAGGTGCACTAAAAGTGGAATTGGGCAATGGTGGGGGTGTGTGAAGAGGCAGAAGGGACCAGGCGAGGCAGAGGTTGCGGGGAGTGCTCAGAAGCAGGGGGTCGAGCAGAGGAGCTAAACAGATGACCACATCCACTGCGGGTGTTGGGGTACCTGCCCCAAGAATGCTTGAGGGAGGAGGATGAAGAACTAGACAAGGAGGAGGGGGACGGTTGAGAGGCGTGGCCCTTGCTGTTGCCATGCCGACATCACATGTGATGCCTAAGACGAGGCATATTGGCACAGTAGGGGTGGGGGGCGCGCTGAGAAGAGGAAGAGGTAGTGTTGGTGGGAGGCAACTGAAACGCGGAAGATGGGTTGAGGCTAGAGGAAGCAGAGAAGTGAAAATGGAAAAGGGAACTCTGAGAGTAGTGATGACCTGGAAGAAATTCGATACAACTCCTGAGACTGCAGCCCCGTTCAGTCGACATGCGAAAGCTTGGCTCCTCCACCTCAGGGGAGCAGTAGCTTCACAGGGGGGAGGACTGGAATGGCATAGAAACAACAGACATAAAAGGCAGTTTCGCAGAGGGCCGAAAGGAAGAGCCATAGGGCCGAAGACCATAGCCGAACGAGTGAGCAGGGAGCGGCATTTTGAAACGAGAGGAGCAGCCTCATCGAACGCAGCAGAGTAAATGATGCTTGGGGTGACTACCTGAGATAATAAATGCAAATGAATGCCATAGGTGTGGCTTGTGGGTGGCCATGTGGCCTTGCCACGCGCCATCCCATAGGCACCACTCCGTATAATCGCCCTTAAACACCCGCATCCGGGGAGGAGGAAATTTATCGTTGTGTTCCATCATAATCAGAATTTTGGCTTGCAAAAGGCCTCACACGAGTTCAGATACCTCTTAACAGAAGGTCCCTACTTTATCAATCCTGAAAAGATTGATTTCTAAGAGAATTGAGAGACCTAAAACTCCTTCAACACCTATTACTACATTTTCTACCCCTGGCAATAGTTCAAGTCATCCTTTGTTTGGAAATACATCTCAAGTACTTCATTTACCAGTACCTCCATTTACCTCAAGTACTTCATTTACCAGTACTCCCATATATGTTTCACCACCACCTCCATTTACCTTCACATCAGGTTCATCATCTACATTTAATCAAAGTACAGTTAATCAAGGTGTAAACATGGCAACACCAACCTTCTTATTAAATAGATATGCTCCACTGAATCTTCCACAACCATTCAATTCAATGCCTCAAGAATATCTTAAATTACTTCCTCGTTTCACTGGTGAGGATGAAGTTAATGCAAAAAAACACTTATCTGTGTTTTGTAATTTTGATGAAAATTTGAATGTGGAACATCTTGATGTTGTAATGAGGAATTTTTTTCAGTCTCTAGATGGAGAGGCTAGAAAGTGGTTCAAAGGATTGCCAAACAATTCCATTAATACCTAGGATGAACTAGAAAATTAGTTCACTCAAAGATGGGGGGAGAAAAGAGATCATGGTTATTCATTAACTAAATTCAATGCAATTAAAAGAAAACTGATGAAAATATTTCTGAGTTTATCAAAAGATTCAATAAGTTGTATAATAGTTTTCCAGTAGAAATTAAGCCCCCTCCTTTTGGAGAAAAGGTAGTTTTTGTTGGGGCTTTTGAAGCTGATTTCAATTTCACACTTAGAGAAAGGATATCCCCTACTCTTGAACATATACAGACAGATGATTTAGAAATTTAAGCCAATATTTCTGCAGCTAGGAAGGTGACAGGAAAACAGCCAGTCCAAGAGAAGGGGAAAGAAAAAGAAGAGTCATCACAAGATCAAAGGCTTGAAGATATGACTAAGGTAATAAAAAAATTATCAAAAAAATTAGTCAAGATGGAATTGGAAAGTAAAAAATCCCAAAGAAAAGTCCAACAAAATCAAAACAGAGGTTTTAACCCTCAATTCAGGAAACAACCCCTGCAAATCTTGCAGAGGGAAAGAAAGGATCAAGATCAGGTCCAAGCACCATTGTATCTAGAAGCTGGACATGGAGAATCAGTAGAAGATGACCAAAAAGGATAAGAAGATCAAATATCAGTTGTGTATATTAGAGAGGATGATTAAGAAGATAATTGTGAAGAAGAATATGTTGAGGCTGAAGTGTCTTTTGATGAAGATTAGGTGAATGAATACTGTAAACAATTCACATATTTTATGCAGGCTGAGTTGCATAAGAAGTATAATCTGAGATCAAGGAAGAGATCTAGGGTACAAGACAGTGAGGGTGAGAAACAAGATTCTTCCCCTCCTCCAATGGCGACTCCACAACAATAGAACCCTGTAAAGCAAGTGAATAATGGGAAACAACCTAAAAAATTATTCAACATAATAGAGATGCAACAGGGTGAGTCTTCCTAGAACAAATCAGGTAACACTAATATTTTGGAGAAAGTTGTTCCTGTACCTGAACAAGTTTCAATTTCTAAAAGGAGTGAAGAAGAACCTGAAAAGAGTGTTAAACAAACTTATGTCTTCAACTTAACAAAGGAGTTGGATAAAGTCAAAATTCAGGCACCTCTTTTAAAATTAACTAAAACACCAATCTACAAAAAAGAAATCTCATAATTTATTAATATCACACAGAATGAAGATATAAGTGATATTGTGAATTTACAGGAAGAAAAGCCAGTGGTCACCTTTGGCCCTGATGTATAAGAAGTGGATTCTTCTGTTCCTCCATTTTATATTTCCTTGTTGGTTCATGATTTTATTCTCCACAATTGTATGTTGGATTCAAGAGCTTCTGATAAGCTTATGCCATTGTCTGTCATGAAGGAGTTAAATCTGCAAATCACTAGGCCTTTCAGGGATTTGTATTCATTTGATTCCAAGAAGGTAAAATGTGTTGGGGTAATTAAAGACATGGTAGTTTCTTTAGCACAGATTGTAGCAAAGAGTATTGTTATGGATGTAGTTGTGGCTGACATTCCAGCTAGGTTTGGGATGCTTCTGTCGATATCTTGGGGAGCAAAGTTGGCAAGTGTTCTCAAGCTTGATTTTACTTATTCTATCATTCATATCTTTAATGGGGAATAAAGGAGGTTGTACAGAGAAACAAGGTTTGTAAAACCACTACTAAAAAGGATGCAGGTAACTCCCCTATTTCAATAGTCAGGAAAAGGAAGATATTTCATGTTTCATGCTGCATGAAGATGAAAAATTTGCTGAAGACACAGGGAAGCAACTCTCTTCAGCAGTTGTAAATAATGAGTTGCACTAAAGAAATATTTGGAAATGCTATTTTGATGGTGCCTATTCTAAGGAAGGCACAAGAGATGGATTTTTATTAATATCAACATAAGGTAATTTCTTGCCTTTTTATTTCAAATTAGAGTTTGATTCAACAAAATAATGTTGCTGAGTATGAGGCTTTGATAATTAGCCTTCAAACTGCAAAGCATATGGGAATTCAGTGTATTTCAATTTTTGGTGATTCTGAATTGATTATAAGACAGATCAAAAATCATTGTCAAACTAAACATCCAAGATTGAGATCATATAGGAATGAAGTTTGGGATATGATTGAAAATTATTTTGAAGCCTTCAATATTCAATTTATTCGAAGGGATGAGAATAGATTGGTTGATTCATTAGCAGCTGCAGCCAACACTTTCAAACCTTCAATTAATCCAAAGCTAAGGTATGATATAGAGATTAGACACCAACCTTCTATTCCAGATAATATGAAACATTGACAGGTGTTTGAAGATGATGAGAAGATAAATCAGTTTTTGACAATGATTGGAAATTTTGAAAATGCTAAAATAGATCAGGATGAAGAACAAATAGAGCAGAAATTAGAGGTAAGACATCTTAAACAGTCAATTTCTAATCAGAATATTTTTAGTTGAAAGATAATGTGCTGCCTAAGGGTTTGGTTCCTCTTGAGAGGCTTTTTGATTCAAATTATGTTGTTGTTGATTCAAAGAAGACTCACCAGGAGGAGGAATTGCAGGATTGTAATCTGGGTACTCAGCAGGAACCAAAAATGGTGAAGTTATTCAAATATGTTACCAAAAATCATAAGGAAAGGTACATTGATCTTTTTAAGAAATACATAGATGTATTTTCTTGGTCATATGAAGATCTAAAAAAATATGATAAAGGTATCATCAAACACAAGATCCCATTGAAAGAAGGAGTCAAACCTCATAGACAGAAGCTTAGACAAATAAATCCATTATTATTGTCTCCCATTGGAAAAGAAGCAAAGAAGTTACTCCAATAAAAGATCATAGTTCCCCTCATATTCTGATTAGGTTTCTAATCTGCTTCCCATGAGGAAGAAAAATGGAGAGATAAGACTGTGTGTGGATTTTAGGAACCTGAATAGAGCATCTCTGAAGGATAATTATCCTTTACCCAAGATGGATTATGTCTTAAAAAAAGTGACAAGAGCTTATAGAATGTTCATGATTGATGGATTATCTGGGTATAATCAGGTGGCAATAGACAAAGAAGATCAGAAAAAAGACAACTTTCACAACCCTATGGGGTACTTTCATGTATGCTAGAATGTCATTTGGGCTAATGAATGCAGGTGCAACCTTTCAAAGGGCCATGGACATAACATTCGTTGGAGATAAGTATGTGGTTATATATATGAATGATATCACTGTTTTTTCAGGATCGAATGATGAGCATTTAGAACATTTGCAACGAACTTTTGAGAAGTGCAGGAAGTTTGGTTTGTCGCTGAACCCCAAAAATTCTCTATTTTCCTTGGAAGAAGGTAAATTATTGGGTCACATAGTTTCCAAGCAAGGGGTAAAAATTGATCTAGCAAGGCTAGAAGCATTCCAGAAAATTCCATTGCCCAAAAGTAAGAAATATATTTAGAATTTTTTGGGAAAGATTAATTTTTTAAGAATATTTGTATCAAATTATGCAGAGAATGTTAAAAACATAACTAATATGTTGAAGAAAGAGTTAGGAGTGCAATGGAATAAGGAAGAAAGGGTATCATTTGCTAGAATAAAGGAGGCTCTCCAAACAACTCATGTTCTTATTATTCCTGATTATCAGAAGATGTTTCAGATATTTTCATTTGCTTCCCCTTCTACTATTGCTGTTGTGTTATTGCAAAAAAATGAAGAAAAAAAAGAGCAGCAAGTGGCATTCTTCAACAAAGTTCTCAGAGATGCTGAGCTCAAATATAATATTCTTGAAAAGCAGGTATGTGCATTGGTTAAATCACTCAAAGCCTTCAGAACTTATGTATTGCAATCTCAAATAACTGCATATGTCCCAAATGTTGCTGTCAAGGATGTGCTAATTCACAGTGATGTAGAAGGGAATAGAGGAAAGTGGATAGCAAAAATTCAGGAATATGATATGGATATTAAACCTAAAAAACTAATCAAAGGTCAAGGTTTGGAAAATATGTTAACAAAAACAAATTTTCAAGCATTGGGAATCAATCTGGTAACACCAGTGGATGAAGTTGTCAATGATGAGGATAAAAATAAGTCCAAATCAGGTATCTAAATTCAGTACAAATATGTATGATCAAATTGGTACAAAGATATTGTTCACTATCTGTGCTTTTTTCTCTTGTCCAACTACACTGAATAGGACAAAGTACAGAGCCCTCAAGCTTAAATCTCAGCCATATGCCATAGTAGAGTCAAAATTGTACTAGAAAGATCCTGTTGGTATCTTATTACTATGTTTAACTGAAGGAGAGTCCATTGAAATTACCAAATAATACCATGAAAATCTGTGTGGGGGTCATTACAGTTGGAAGGTTACAGCACATAAGATCCTCAAATCAGGTTTTTATTGGCCCACATTGTTTGTAGACGTATTCAGACTGGTCAGAGGTTGTTAGAAATTCCAATTGTTTGCAGAAAATAAGAGATTGGCTCCTTACCTCTCATTCCAGTATTTATAGAAGAACCTTTTAGATAATGGGGATTGGAATTTATTGTAGAAATCAATCCACCATCAAGTGGACAGTTCAAATGGATTCTAATAGCCATTGATTACTTCACAAAGTGGGTTGAATCAATACCCACAAAGAAAGCAAATGACCAAGTGGTGATGAAGTTCTTGGAGGAGAATATCTTCAGTAGGTTCGGTTGTCCAATCAATATTGTGACAGATAATGCTCAGGTATTCAATTATTCTCGATTTATTGATTTCTGTCAAAATTATAATGTAGTTTTCTCCCATTCTACAACCTACCATCCACAAGGGAATGGATTGGCAGAGTCATCTAACAAAAAATTGGTTATAATCCCAAAGAAAATAATTGCTAAAAATCAAAAGGATTGGGACTCAAGACTTAAGTTTTCTCTTTGGGTAGTTTAGGTTACTACTAGAAGGTCGACTGGTAGATCACCTTTTGAGTTGGTATATGGAACACATGCATTGTTTCCTAGCCAATTGGCCAAACCTATGATTGATTTTTTTCAGGAAGCTTAGGAAGAACCCAATGCTCTGGTTAGAAGAATGAATAAGGTAATTGAGTTAAGTGAAAACAGAGACAAAGTTAGAGACAACTTAATTACTTATCAGATAAAGATGAAAACCATTTTTGACAGGAGGGCAAAGGAAATTATCTTTCAAATAGGAGACTTAGTACTGAGGTGGGATACTATAAGGGAGGATAAGGGAAAGCATGGTAAATTTGATCCCCTCTGGTATGGACCTTACAAAATCACTGAAGCAAGATCTAATAATACTTTCATACTGGAGAATTTAGATGGAGAATCTCTGCAACTGCCTGTGAATGAGCAATATTTGAAACACTATTTTCAGCACTAAAAGCAAAGTATTTCACCATTGTAAATATTGGATTTCCCATTGTTCATATGTCACCAAAGAAATATTTGACTCCATGCCCATGGCGAAGGCACTAATATATGATTCTTAGTACTTTCGTGGTAAAAAGCACTATCCCTAGGTGGAGCCACATGTTGTGGCTCATTTGCAATTTCATTTCGAACTCTCAATATATATATATATATATATATATATATATATATATATATAATGTTTTGAAAAAGTAAATGAATCAAAATTTCATGTTCCAAAGGTTATTTTGATTTATATGTGAAACATTAACATTATGTTTCGAAGCATGTGTAAGGTGGGTTTGACCATGGTTTTAATTAGCACGCAAATTATCGGGCGGAGATGAGATAACAGTAGATGAAGGCTGATCGGGACAAACTTTTGGGCACAAACTACCTGACAAATAAGTCATGGGGTGCCTCCACAGTGGACCATTACATAGGCTCATTGACTCAAATCAATGGCCCACGATCATTGCAGTAGCATAACTCCGAAGAGCTCGTCGTACCAGAGGTGCCCCCACGGTAATGTAAGCGTCTAGAGATGATGTCAACAAGCAAGCCATCTCACTGTCTATGTCAGTCCCATACCTATCTTGTCATGCAATTAATGATTTTTTTCCCCCAAATTTCCCGTTGCGCCTATAAATACTGAGTCAAAAACCTGGTTATTTTCACCTGTTGGTTTTAGTTTAAATTGGAAAACCTGTCCTAATCACCTTGCTCCTTGATTTTGAGTCCGTCCAGTCATCATCCAAGTGTAAACATGGCCAATTCATCCCTATCCGATTCATCTAGGCACATTCCCCTCATGGATACAGAGTAGGACGTAATTTCCACCCATTGTACAGTGGAAAATTTACCTTTGTACCAACAATTTGTTCTTAACCAACACAATTCCCCTGTCTTCACAGCCATGGTAAGGTCTAGATTATTGTATGCATGTGTCCCAAAAACCCATCTTGTCCCTGAATTTATTCACTAGCTAGCATTAGCATTATACCCCAGCAAGTGTTTTGCGATGAACCATTTGGGTGAAAGTGTCTTCCAGGTTTCATCCTTGTTAATTCGTCAAGCTTTCTTCTACCCAGAGTCTGAGTCATCTGTTAGTTTCAATGAAAATTCATTGAAAACAAATTATGACAATCTTGTAGGGAAATATTACACACAAATTATCTTCTTTCTGAAGCCAGAACCAGGGAGTTTTTCTCCAGATGAAAAGGTATTCTCTTTAGAAAATTTTGATGCAGAAATCAAGCCTGTAATGCAAATTTTATCAAATTTTTTTGGAAAGGAAGATGCTTCTCAGATTGACAGGTAAGTGCTTGGACAATTTGCTTTGATGATGAAACCTGAAGTAGTGTCGGAAATCCCATCATTTTGGCAGTGTAATATTAATTCTCAATTCATGGGCTTAACTTTAACAGGTTCTTTCAAATTTCCTTCAATTGTTACCTATTTGTTCATGTATCAAAATGCAGAAGAGTTTTTGAATTTGGGGTTGAACATTATGGATTCAAATAAGAAAAGGCATTCAGTAGTGTTTTTGGACTGACCTGGTAAGGAATGAACCTAGTGATGGGGGGTTATTTGATTTTGCTGCTTACTACTTGCCAGTTGCTTATAAAATTTTGAATGGGATTGCTCCCCCATTTTTTCCCTAAAGCTCAGGAATTCCTTCAGCTTAGTAATATTTGTAGATATGGAGATTGGTTTTTTTTTGAAGATTATTCAGAGATTAGATTGCATGGGGTTGGGGTTGAACCCTATAGATTGCCTACTTTTGTCCCCATGAGAATGTTTGCCTTAGAATTTATTAGACAAAGTTTAAATGTGGATAAAATCCACATTGTGCCAATGAAGAAGGGACATTTATTTAAATTTCCCATGAATATTGGACCTTTTATAGTGAATATGAGACAAGCTGCAAAAGAAGCAAACCAAATGCTAGAAGCAAACCAGAATTGTCAATTCAATTGGGATATATACAGAATACACCAGCTTCACCATCCAGATATGAAGCTGTTCATGATCAGGTACCATTAATTAAGCAGGTTTTTGCCCAAATTGCTGAGAAGAATCAGAAAATCAGAGGAAGCATGGAGGCTCAAGCTTAGTCTCAAATCACCCCTGATCAGACAATATTGTTAACCACTATGGATTTATAAAAAGAGCAACTGAAGATTGATTTTTCACACTCATCTGAAATGACAGTAGGGTCATCAAGAAATTTCAGGACTGTCAATTTGACTGTTGATTCTAGGAAGTTTCCCTTACCTGATAAAATCAATTTACATATGCAAACTGATTTATTGATTATTAATGATTTGACTAAAACTAGTGAAACTTCAAGTAAATATGAAAGCATGTTGGGAAATGTGATCAAGCAAATGAAGCTGGAGAAAGCTAATTCCATATCTCTCTCCACAAAAAATGAAGAATTAAATAAAATAATTATCAAAATTGGAGTAGATCCCACTTACAGATTAGCTAAGCAGAAGTTGTTGCAGAGTGCAGAATCAGAAGTAAATGTACTAAGAAATAAGCTAAATCTTCCTATTGGAGAACACCCAATGGCAGTTGAAGTAGCAGAATTGGAATGTGAAAAGGAGAAGCTTTTACAGCAAGTGTTTCATAAGGATGAAGAGATTTCCAAACTGAAAGAGGCAGTAACCAAGTTACAGGGGAAGATTGACTCACATGTCTGCACAATAGTTTTTTCATATGAAACTAATGACCAAACAACCAAGATATCATAGTTGAGTGCTGAGTTGAAGATGAAAGATATTGGTATGAAGAAAGGTCAAAGTGATCTTGAGACAACTATAAAGGTTATAAGGGCTAAGGATAATGAAATTGTAATATCAAAAGACACTACAGACAAATACATAACAGATTATCAGACATCTTGCAAAGAAATCAAGAATCTCAGAAAGAAGGTGAAGGGGAACATGTCCCTAATTGAAGCTAAACATATTCTTTGGAATGAGATTATAGGGGTGATGAAGAAAATATGGGAATCACTAGTTCTCATTTATGAAGAGAATAGTATAATCAGAGAACTCCAAGAGCTTGTATTAGCTGACAAACAAAAAAGGAATGATAGAGCCATATGGGCTAAGAAATTGATAGATTTTTTCAACTCAAAATCAGATCAAGAACTGGGTGAAAATGAGATTAAAGATAGAACATTATGTGTTCTATAAATCAATAAGGTGATATTGAAGAATGCACACATGAAGTCAACATAAAAGAAGTTGACACAAATCAAGTAAGCGATAGACAAATTCAACACTATATTTGATAAAAGAACCAAGGCTGGATTTCCATCTTGTTGGGATCTGCAGGGTAACTTATTGTCCTAGGAAACATATGAAACTCTGTTGGTGGATGCAAAAAGTAAAATTGATAATACTCATGAGAAAACTGCAGTTTTAAAAGGGACAACAATTATCAATTTCCTGCATAAATATTTTCAGTTCTTATGCATGGTCAAGACTCTATTTCTGGACAAGCCTACTTACACAAGGATCACTGTTTTTAGATTGGAACATCATAAGTTAGTCAATGCGCCAAGGACAAATGTTGAACTTTGGAACAAATGCAGAAAATGGATGACCAATCTTCCTAAAGATACATCAACAATAGATGATATTCAGAAGACCACATTAGCAGTGAAGGGAAGCACATCAGCAGCAAAAGATATTCTAAAGACATCATAATATTTTCATCTATTATTGTATATATATATAATGAAAGTAGTTGATAGAAGAAAGAAGTAGTTTGGGTAGTTTCAATATTTTTTGATAGAAGAAAGAAATAGTTTGGGTAGTTTCAAGAATTTTTGGTAGTTACAAACTACTTTTTAATGCGTTTAAGAAATTTGAAAATGAAGAAGAAGGGTTCAGAGGTTTTGGAATCTCTGGAAGACTATTTTGTACTTATTTATCTGAAGAATTAATGAAAGAAGTATCAAATTTCCAACAATTGTTGATGGTGGTTTGTCTTTCCTGTGTCATTTTATGTTATTTATTCTATGAATGAATTGAAGTAATGAAGCTGCAGGTCTCTGAATTACATTTGTAAGTAAGATTTAAACATCCTTAAAATGCGCTCCTTCACTCCAACTCCTTTATATTCATGACTTCTCTCTAAAACTTAAGTTAATAGATTAACATATTATCTTAAGTTCCCTCACATTTCTTCTTATTCATTCACATTTCATCAATTAAAGGCGTTGTGAAATATTTTATTTATTCCAGACCATTAAGGGTGTTAAAACTAATTTGTAAAGGAAAAGAACAAAGAACAAATGATAAATATTGTTTTTGTAAAATATTGTTAAAATTTCTTAAGCAATGATTCCTTTCCACAACCAAGGGATTGTCTCTTAAGAACCAACAGGTAGCATGAGTGGAGCATATCTGACTATATTTTGGGGTTACTGTCAGGTCTCTATACGAGTGTTTCTGGTGTATGGAAATATTTTGTCTTTACATGGTTCGCTCTTGCATGTCATGAATGTAATTCCTCTTTGGAAAACAGAGGCGCATCTCGGTGGCCCTATTATAGGAACTAAATAGAAATGAGAGTTGTATAATGCTCTCAATTCAACCCAATGTGTTGCCTCGACCTAAGTTGCTTGGACCTGAAAATTTCATAATTCTCAGGGATAAAGGAAGAGGGACTGATGATAGTCAACATACGATTAAAATTGAGGTGGGCACCCTCAATAAGTAGGATATTATCCTTTGTTTTTTCAATAAAATCAATATTGAAATTACGTTTCCATCTACAAGTATTCTTAATTCCTCTAAGAGTTTTCTTAGACCCCTGGTGTGTCCCATAAAGATGATTCAGTTGTTGGCCGAACATCACCAAAAAAAAATGGTGAAAGGGAAAGCTGTGAAAAAAGAAGCTGAGGATAAAGGAAAGTCAGACAAAGGAAAGTCAAAAGCAGGCCCAAGCAGGAGTGGAAGAAAGTCAGGGAAGGAAATAATGGAGAATGTTTTCCAGGCCTACGGGGTAGGTACACCTGGTCATGTAAAATATCTTATTTCAGGTTGGGAGCGAGACCAAAAAACAAAAGAGGAAGAAGACATCTCTGAGGAAGAGATGGAGATGTTGACAGATCCGGGGACTACCAGGGGTATAATGTCTTTATTTAAACATTCCATTCATATATACTGGAAAATGAAATTCTTATTGGCTAAGGCCATTGTTAATGTTCAAGAAATAGGTGGTGATATGAAAGCAGGCTCTATTCTAGCTGAAATGCGTAGGGAGATTCAAGAAATACATCTTCTGCAACACCACTAAAATGTTCGCTAGCTGAATGGAGTGTCAGTTATAGAGTATGAACCAAATCAACATGCCCAAGTCCAGTGTTATTACTCTTTGTTTTTTTGAGATGCATATTACGAATATCATTTACTTTCTGGTTAAGTCTTTGGATGTAGTAGATAATAGAAATGTTAAGGCAGATAGGGACATATTTAAACTTTATCAATTTTGGTTGGCCTTTCACTCTTTGAGGTGGCCAACAAACCTGGTTTCCTACGGGCAAGTTGAGGCCATCCAATATATATTATGATTGTATGTGCTTTTTTTGATCTAATGGAAAAATAGGGAGGAACTACCAAACTTACAATATATATATATATATATATATATATATATATATATATATATAGGTTTTTTTCCACCTTTGAATAGATGTCTTTAGCTTAAAAAAAATTAATTAACTTTTTAACCTCTTATATTATCACATTAACCATTAAATGAAATTATATAATTAAATAAAATTAGATAATTTTGTGAATACATTATTATTACATTAGTTTGAAAAACTTAAAAATTAAAACATTATAGCTTCAAATATTGAGATTTTTAATTATAGCCCATATCACTTTATGCTTAATATATTTAAAAGTTGACAAATTTTATTATTTATTTTATAATTTATAATTTATAATTTATAATTTATTTATAATTTTATTTTATTATTTTATTTATTTATTATTTTTTTATGGTAAAAGATATTTCATATATACAATAATTAGCTAGAAACAAATGAATAAATTATTAGGTATATAATGTATAAGAAGAAGAAATTACTTTAACGTCTGTGAGGCTAAAAATAACCTATGGGATAGATTGCTTCTCCATTTTATTCTTGTATTCGACCCTTTTCTTATGAAGCCTCACAATAAACACTTTGAACTCCTTGACAAACCCCTCGCCGAATGGCTTATTCCAAGAGGTAGCTACTAGAATATTTTCATAACTTTCCCTATTGTCTTTGAAGGCCTCACATTCTAAAATGAAATGATTTTCTGTTTCCACTTTTCCGGAAGAGAAAAAAATACATACTCTTTCTTCCCACACTTATTTTTTCCTTTTTCGGAGCCTTGTTAGGTCCCTATAATACCAGTGTATTCCATTAATGTTATTGTTAGTGTACCCCCCTTATTTTTATTTCTATGCCTATGTAGTCCCCATAATGTTATCATTTTGCCCCATAGAATCCCACTATTTTTAATGTTGTGCCCTCACATTATTATTTTTATGTAGGCTCTGATTATATTGGGACCCCTTAGACTCCTATATATATAAATTAGGTTTTTGTATTTGAATCATCCTACAATTTTCCATTTATGTAATGTAAAGGATGTTTCCCCCTCGAAGAGGATAATTTCTAAGTCGTTGATCTATCTTTTCTTATGTTTTGTGAGTTGGTTCAATAACATTTGGTATCAGAGCTTGGGATTTTAGGGTTTCGCTTCTTCAAACATGACATCTTGGAATTTTCTCTATTTTGTGAGTTGGTTCAATAACATTTGGTATCAGAGCTTGGGATTTTAGGGTTTCGCTTCTTCAAACACGACATCTTGGAATTTTCTCTTGGAATTTTTTCTATGAGCCTTCAGAAGTTGAAATTTTTACCACGTGGAACTGAAATCTTGATAAACTTCGTGTAAAAATTTCATACCTTGGTTCACAATATTTTAGGAGATATGATCTATGGAAGTTAGGGTTTTTGCAGGATCCATAATTTGATCTAAAATAGGTGACCGAGGGAAAATCATCATAACTTTAGTTTCAGGAATCGGATTGGAATTTTGTAAGTGGTCGAAATCAAACAAACTTTGGTTTATTGTGTATCGATTTCAGAGTTGAAGGCCAAAAAAATTGACACATGGCACATTGTACAAGTTTTCTCTACTGAACTAGTACATAATTAGGTCAATATGGGAGATCATACATAACTTTGTATTGAAGAATCCAAATTAGATCTGACCTATGGCATTGGAAACAAGACTTAGAGGGCTAATATAGGACCGAAGTTCAAATCTCGGGGATACGGAATGACAGAGATACATCAATTTCAATATCGAGCTCCTCAAAATCAAGAAAAATGTGTGTTTAAAAAAAATGCATTACTTTTGTTTAAAAAATTAGTTTGAAGTGATTCCAAGGGAATATTGAAGCATTAATATTAGTGTTGGGTTCTATAATGCCTCCCAAAAATAATTCCACACCCATTAAGCCCTCATAAAGCTCTACTATGACGTAAGAAGTGCAACATGATGATCTGGGTTCCTTCAGTGCCAGATTCATCCAAGACCTTTGAGTTACGTGATGTGGTTAGAATTTCATTTAAAAGAGCATAAATGAACATATATGCATGTTTTAAAGAAGAGGGAACAAGACAATAATTAGCAACATAAGAACATGAGACGTTGATAATGGAGTTCACCTAGTGTGGGCTACATCTCCAGGCCTGGTGTCAAGATGGGGTAGGCTGCTTCATATAGTGTTGGAAATGGTGATGATGTACATGGACTATGTTTTATGTCATACAAGGGCATATGCCCTCAACATGAGTGGCTTGTCTCTCCACGAGATGTTCCACAACAATAACTCTCACTCACAATAGGCCTCCTATCAGCATGAAATAATCTCACACAAGGTGACGATGAGGATCCCTTTATCAAGGTTACATAGGGATCTCAAGAAAACATAAAAATCCATGGCGAATACATCTCACATGAATTAGAAACATAGATCCCACAACATACACCAATCAGGGATCTAAACAGCATATTAGATCTCACAGAAAAAGATAAAATAAGCACATGACATCAATACTGCATATGCCTCAACCCCTAAAGTTGGTTGAAGAAGTGGATGCTCAGCTGCTGAATCTGGATGAACCATCGAATTCGTGGCGTCGAGAGGCATAAAATCGACTGTACATAATTGGGAATATGACACCGTCACTCCAATCTGAAAAATGGATGAAAAATGGGAAGCTATGTTGTTGAAACAAACATCGTCATTCATTTCCTGTCATCGAGAGGTGTAAAATCAACATAAAATTTGTCAAATTATGACTCTGGAAAGTTCTGGACCTCAGGGAATCTTTTTGATGCCCCTCATTACTCCCTCGGCAAGGTTCTTCCCCTCTAGCTGCTCATGGTTCCTCACAGTCACGGTTCTACAACTTTGCAATGCGTGGTTCCACACTTCTCCGTTGGTCACTTGGTGCTTCCAGCTCCATCCCCCCTCCAATGAAATGAGAGAGGTTTAAATATATGCATATGGGTGGAAATTACAATGAATATGTCATTGGCAAAACGACAACGGTCCCCAGTTTGAGTGGCCGAGATCTGGGGTCAAACCTTGCCCGTGCTGCATTACATTTAATTTTAAAACAAAATTTGTTTTAACCAAAATTAAAATTGGTGCGCAGTTTCACATAACCTTTGGTAATTTTTAAAATGTGGTGATGTATTGTTTTTTTGGGCGGAGTATGGTTTAACCATGGTATAGTTTCCAATGGTCATTTTAATATGGTGCGTTAAGTGGAGCTGCCGCGTGGGTGGGGCTGGTCTGCCGACCATGTGTTCAACTCCCACCGGCTTCAGCCTTCATATATATATGTGGAGTGTGGGTAGTAGCGTGGGTCAGGGCCACCAGAGGTGGCTTGCCCACCCACATAATTTGTTTATTTGTTGGTGGGGGTGGAGGGGGTAACAAGCCGCCACCCATTTTGGGTTTGTTTATTAACACAACCAACCATGGGGTGGCGGGGTCATAGCCTGCCACCTATATTTTTAATTATTATTATTTTTTTCTCATATAAACAATTCGCCATTTTTTGTTTTAACGAAAATAAGGGTAATTGGGAATTTAACTAGGCAACAAATTCACCCACTTTTGGGAGCCAAGTTCCCTGCCCTGTCCTTGGAAAATTTGTAGGATCATTAATTATGGCTCGCTGCCCACTTTGACCAAAAATTTGGTTGGCTCTACATTCTCCATACAAGCTCGGATTGGAGATCCTTTCACACCATTGGAATTAGGGAGACAATTAATTCGATATTGTCCTGTTTCGAAAGAATTCTGACCACTTTGAATTTTGACCATTTCTAAGCCCTCTTTGTTGGAAATGTTGTCATTGATGGAAAAGGAGGTAGCAGATGCAGAAACAGGAACAGTTACAAGGAGACTAAGATAGACAATGGAGCAAAGAATAAATGAAGAGAAAGGCAGAGACAGAGGAAGCAAATACGGAGACAGAGCTGTTATCACAGCAGTAGAGGCAGAGGCAGAGTGATAGAAGCGACAGAGGCAGAGCCACAGATGTCATTGCAGAGAAACTGTTGTTATTTCAAAAATATGTACATATATAGATAAATTCCGAGATTCCTTCATACAGCCGGGCGTTACACATAACATAAGTTTTAAAGGAGCACTTGTATTCGGTTGATATGGTAGAACTGTGCATTATATATATGGTAGGTGCATTATATATATATGGTCTATATATATGCATACACCGAAGAACCATCGTGAATAGGAGCGGAACCATAGTTGACCATATATATATATATATATAATTGAATGGAGCAGAGTCGAATAATAAACATACATTGAACAGTGAACGTTTTGATAAATAACAAATGCGGACCGGAACCTGGAGCGTAGGCTGGAACCCTGGGTCAGATTAAATAAATGAAAAGAACTCTTTCATATATAACGGGTGGAAACCGGAGTAAAAGGACGAAGACGGAACCTGGAGGAAGCGAAACCATGACCGGTGAACAGTAAACGTGGTTTGGTGAACAGTAAAGGCTGGAAGTGGTATTCTCCGCACCGCCTATCGACCATAGGTGGTATTTCCCAGAGGAGGAGCGATTCCATACAGGAATCGACATGTGTCCCGATCGACATTTCAAAACCATTGTTTAAAGTGCGCCTTCGCGTGTTATACGTCGACTGAAGACGTGGAGCGAAATTAACATATGCCGTTGATTTGGAGACTCAACATACAACGGTGATTATTTGCAAGACTTGCACAAGGTTTAATAGAAGAGCCCGGAAGTTAAGCCAGGTACAATGCGTTCATTTGGTTGGTGGTTTGGTTGTATTGTGGGCCCGAGGCGGAGATAAATGTAACAAATTTGGTTTATTAACCTTAGTACAAGGTCTGGTTGAACGTCGTAATATATGGATATATTTCGTATAATTATGAAATATGTGATTGTGGGTTAATTTGCTGAGAAATAAATAATATGGTTCAATAGTCAACTATTATGTTGCGTATGAGGGTTACAATGCGAAGTTAGCTCATATGTAAATATAAGAGATTGTCGGGTTATAATTATACAGGAGTATGGAATTAATATCTAAATCCTTTGAATTTAGATAAACCAGACTTGTTTATTTAAATTAAAGTTTCCAGCGTGGAATTAAAGAGAAGTGGGAGATTGCCGGGATTGGGAAATGGTTGGACATGAAACTTAATAATGTTATGGGAGCAGATATTTGTTTTGTTAATAAGGCAAAGTGTTTCCTGTAAAATGAAACCAAAGATTATACAGTTGATGGCATATGGTAAATATTGGGAGCATTGATATATCCGTGTGATTAAAAAGGGTTTATAAAAACGCAGAGTTATATTTAAGTTTGACTAAAAGACAGTTGTACATACAGCTGTTATATAACTGGAATGAACAAGAAAAATACAGGGATTCAGAAGAGAAGTGAACAGGTGAAATGTACAGATGACAGTAAACAAATATGATGCAGAACAGTTTCTTAACAGCAGTAGAAAAAGACAAAATCCAGTAAGCCAAAGTTCAGAAGAGGAGCTGAGTGATATTGAAATATGTAATTTAGAATGTGAATGTAAATGATGTAATTATTTTTTATTGTTTGTGATGCAAAAGCAAGTATCCTAAGGAAAAGAAAAAATCCCACTGTAGCATGAAACTTGTACATATTGTAGTAATTCTAAAATTTAATTGAAAAAGGAATAAGAAGACAGAAGCCAAAGAGTCATGACTGTTCACTTCAAATTCCGTGTGAAATACAAACAATCATGTGAAAATTTCTATATATAATATCAATTTGATAAGCTCAAGAGAGAGAGAGCGAGAGAGAGAAAATATAGAGAAGGCAGAGTATAGAAGAGAAGACCAAGAAAAGAAGAGCAGAAAGAGAAGCTACAGAACAGAGCTGATATCTGAGGTAAATCAGCTAACATTCAGTTTGATAAATTGAGGAAGTTAGAGCTTCCCTATCAAGTTGCAGCTTGATAGCTGTCAGTTGTAGCTGACGGAGGTTGAAGCCTCCTGTAGGTTGGTGCCTGCAGAAAATTGAAGGGAGTTGGTGCTTCCTTGCAAGGTGTAGCTTGTAGAATAGAGGTTGGAGCCTCTTGTAGGTTGGTGCCTGCAGAAAAACAGTGGTGAGAGGGAGTTGGAGCTTGCCTTTGCATCAGAACAATAATAAGATGTGGTTTTCTCCCTTTATGGGTTTCCACTTATATCTGGTGTCTCTGTGCATGATATTTATGTATTGATCTGATATGTATCATCTACTTAATATCTGCTGCTCTCATATTAAGTCTACTGCTATATTATACTAACACTTGCTGCTTACATTTTAAGATTACTCACACATTAAATTGGATGTGAAATGAAGGTGTAATTAAGTTTAATGAAAAGTTCTAAAAGATCAGGAATGTGTTAAACTGATTCACCCCCCCCCCCCCTTCTCAGTTTAACTAAAGGTTCAACAATTGGTATCAGAGCAGGTTCCTTTGTACAAGTCTAACAATTGAAAGGAGATCCTAGGTTCCCAAGATGGCTAGTAAAGAAGGATGCTCAACCAATGAAGCCCCTTTCTTCACTGGTGAAAATTATGCTTTCTGGAAAATCAGAATGAGGACATACATAATGTCTCTAGGAATAGAAGTCTGGGCTGCTGTGGAATTAGGATATGCCCCGAAGGCAACTGACACAGAAAAAGACTCAAAACAAGATTTTGTGGCTAATGTAAAAGCCATGAATGCCATCCTGAATGGATTATGTGAAGCAGAGTTTATTAAAGTAATGCACAAAGACACTGCCAAAGAAATATGGGATACTCTTGAGAACATACATGAGGGAGACCAGAAAGTAAAAACTGCCAAACTTCAAGTATATAGAGCCCAGTTTGAAAACTTAAAAATGAATGATGATGAAGACATTGCCAGTTTCTTCCTAAAATCTGCAGAAATTATTAACAATATGAAAGCTCTTGGAGAAAAAATGCCAGAAAGTATAATTATGCAAAAGATTCTAAGATCTCTTCCATCCAGGTTTAATCCAAAGGTGTCTGCAATAGAAGAAACAGCTGACTGGGAGACCTTGACCATGAACCAGCTACTTGGAAATCTAACAGCCTATGAAATGAGGCTCCCACAGAAAAATCCAAGTACGAGGGAAGCAGCCTTTAAAACAGAAAAGAAGAAAGGAGAAGAGGGAGACATATGCTCTTGCTCGGATGAAGAAGAGGCAAAGTTTGTCAAGAAATTGGATAGAGGCTCAGGTAAATACAAAGGTAAACTCCCCTTCAAATGCTTTAATTGTGGAAGAGTGGGACACTATGCTGCTAAGTGTCCTCACAAGAAAGTAAGAAATCAAGCTCAAGAATCAGAGAAAAACACATCAAAGAACTGGCAGAAAGGAAACAAATTCAGCAGAAAATCCTTCTATGCTCAACAAGACAGCAGTACATTTGAAGACTCAGATGAATTCTCAGGAGAAGAGGGAACCTCTGAATTTTTGCTAATGGCCATAGAAGATCTTGAAGGACTCTTGCTAGAAGAAGAAGAAGAAGAAGGAGAAGTAGACCTTGAGGGGGAGCTAAGAAGTGCTCTAGAAGAGATTGATAGACTCAAACTGAAATGCAGAAAACAGAAGGACATTCTCCTCAAATATGTAAGAGAAGAACAGAATTCAGAAGTCCTTAAGCAGCTAAAAGTAGAGCTTGAAGAAGCCAAGAAGATAGAGGACATGTTACTTAAGAAAATCAAAGAAAAAAATCAAGAACAAGAAAAGTTAGAAGAAGAAGTAGTATGTCTCAGAAAGAAATTATAAAATACTCAAAGGATAGTGGTTATAAACTCTTCCCAAAAAACAAGCTCTATTAAGTTGAATGAAATTTTGGTTGCTCAAAGATCCCCTATGATAAAGACTGGAATAGGCTACGAAGGAGAATCAAGTAAAGGAAAAGAAAAGGTTGACAGAGAGATTATTTTTGTAAAAGCAAAGAAGAATGATGGAGTAGCGCAAAAAATTCCTACAAACGAAGAAATATGCAATAAGGAAGACAGAGATCAGAAGAAACCACTAGTAGCAAAGAATGTAATAAATACTAAGACCCCTGAATATGTAAAATTTGGAAATCATCAAAGAAGATTCTTCCCTCCAATGAAGAATGCCACCTGTTATGTCTGCCACAAGTTGGGACACATTGCTGCATATTGTCATGCAAGAAGGAGTAATTCAAACCAGCAAAAGATGCAAACATTGAAGAGACTGCCTCAAGCAAACAAATGGAAGAGACAACCTTACATCAGGTATGCAAATAGCTTCTATGGTTACGACTTTTATTGTAAGGAATTTGGTCATAAAATCATTGAGTGTAGAAAGTATGGACAAAGATTGATGTTTAATACCTCAAGGAGGTTTATGAATCAAAGAAATTCTGTTCATACTCATAATTCTACAAAAACTATAATCAAATGTTGTATATGCAATCAAGTTGAACATATGTCTTCCAAATGTCCTCTAAGAAGATGGAGGTCATCACCTCACAAAATATACAAAACAAAAGGGTGCCTCTAGTGGATAAAGAAGGTGAATAAATGTGACCTGGCTCTAACTGCTCAAGATATGAAAATTTCAATGGTACTTGGACAATGGCTGCTCTAAACATATGACAGGAGACAAAAGTAAGTTTATTACTCTTGATGAAAAGAAATCTGGCAATGTTACTTTTGGAAATGATAAATCAGGTAAGATCAAGGGAAAAGGCTCAGTCAACATAGATAATGGAAGAGGAAAGGCCCAAGATGTACTATTTGTAGATGGGCTGAAAGCAAATTTACTGAGTGTCAGTCAGATGTGTGACAAAGGCTGTGAAGTTCTCTTTAGAGCACAAGACTGTGAAGTCAGATCAAGCACAATAGAAAAGACTCTGCTCAAAGGTGTCCGAACAGAGAGTAATGTGTACATAGTAAAAGAGGAGGATGAATCCTGCCATCTGAGCAAACTTGAGGAGTCATGGTTATGGCATAGGAGATTGGGACATCTCAGCTTAAACCATATCATCAGACTGAGTAAGAAGAAAGCTGTCAGAGATATGCCTGAAATAAAGAGGCCTTCAAATACCATATGCAAATCTTGTCAATTTGGGAAACAAACTCGCACATCCTTTAAATCTAAAGATGAGCTATCAACTAGAAGACCACTCCAGCTTGTGCACATGGATCTGTGTGGACCTGTAAGAACTAAAACACCAAGTGGAGAATCCTACTTCATGTTGATAATAAATGATTTCTCCAGAATGACATGGGTTGCTTTTCTCAAGAACAAATCAGAAGCACTGGAAAAGTTTAAGATATTCAAAGCATTAGCAGAAAATCAAACTGGATGCAAGCTAAAGTGTATCAGATCAGATAGAGGAGGAGAATTCACAAATTATGACTTTGCAGACCTATGTAATGAACATGGAATAAAACAACAATTTACCATTGCAGGGACACCTTAGCAGAATGGAGTAGCAGAGAGACAAAACAAGTATGTACAACAAATAGCCAGAGCTATGATGCAAGAGAATAACATTACTCAAACTTTTTGGGCAGAAGCTATACACACAACAATACATATTCTAAACAAAGCTCATTTAAGACCTAACAGTGATAAGACACCTTATGAGCTATGGCATGGTAAACCTGCATCAATCAAGCACTTTAGAGTCTTTGGCAGCAAGTGCTACATAAAGAACAATGATGAAAATCTAGGGAAATTTGATGCAAGAGTAGATGAAGGAATATTCTTAGGATATGCATCCAAGAGTAAAGGATATAGATGCTACAACAAAACTATTCGAAAAATTGTAGAAAGTATTGATGTAAGATTTGCTGAAGAACTCCCAAACAAGACAAGAGATACAGGCTGCAACAGCCATCCTGAAAATCATGAAGAAGAGGATCAAGATGATGAAGAAATAAGAAAAACATCAGAAAATGCTGAACTGAACTCAAAAACCCCCTCAAGATACACTCAAAAGAACCATCCAGAAGATCATATCATAGGAGACAAGAGTGTAGGAGTGCAAACAAGAAGGCAGCTAGTTGAAACAGACAGAAGAAGTATACGTAGCAATGTTATCACAAATAGAGCCAAAGAAGTTTGAAGAAGCCAGCAAGGACAAGTATTGGGTAAAAGCAATGAATGAAGAATTGGATCAAATTGAGAAGAACAATACCTGGGAACTAGTTCCTAGACCAATTGAGAAGAATATCATTGGTTCAAAATGGGTATTCAAAAACAAAATGAATGAGCAAGGACAAGTAATCAGGAATAAAGCTAGGCTGGTCTGCAAAGGATACTCACAAATTGAAGGACTTGATTATGAAGAAAAAATTTCCCCAGTAGCCAGAATGGAAGCTATCAGAATGTTCCTGGCATTTGCATGCTACCAAGACTTCAAGGTATATCAAATGGATGTAAAGTCTGCTTTTCTTAATGGAGATCTAGAAGAAGAAGTATACATGGAACAACCAGAAGGCTTCTCATTGAAAAACAAAGAAGACTATGTATGCAGACTGAAGAAGGCCCTATATGGACTGAAACAGGCTCCTCGTGCTTGGTACTCAAGACTGGATAAACATTTGCAAAAACAGGGTTTTAAGAGAGGTGGAGTAGACAGCAATCTATACATAAAAGCCCATGAGAATGAACTCCTGATTGTTGTAGTGTATGTTGATGACATTATGTTTGGAAGCAACAAAGATGAACTAGCAAAAGGGTTTGCTGATGAGATGAAAACAGAGTTTTAAATGTCTATGATTGGAGAGCTCAGTTTCTACTTGGGACTACAAATTCAACAAAAGAACACAGGCACCTTCATCTCTCAAGAAAAATACCTAAAAGAAATGCTGAAAAAATTCAAAATGGAAGATTGCAAACCTGTGTCAACTCCCATGACCACAGGTTGCAAGTTGTGTGCTGATGATGGGTCTGCTGATATAGATAAAAAACTCTACAGATCCATGATTGGAAGTCTATTGTACCTGACTGCATCAAGGCCAGACATCATGCTAGCAGTAGGACTAGTGGCTAGATATCAAGCAGCACCTAAACAAAATCACCTTCTTGCAGTCAAAAGAATATTCAGATATCTACAAGGAACAACACAGTATGGACTTTGGTATCCTAAAAGAAAAAAATTCACTTTATCAGCATACACAGATGCAGATTGGGCCAGCTGTGTGGATGACAAGAAGAGTACAAGTGGAGGTGCTTTCTATCTAGGAGAAAGTCTGGTGGCATGGTTAAGCAAGAAACAAACATCCATCTCTCTGTCTACAGCTGAAGCATAATATATAGCAGCAGCAGCATGTTGTACACAAGTCATGTGGATGAAGCAAACTCTGCAAGACATGAAGGTAAGCATTTATGAACCTATTTCAATCAAATGTGATAATACAAGTGCTATAAGTATATCTAAAAATCCTGTACTTCATTCAAAAACTAAACATATTCCAATCAAGTATCATTTCCTCCGAGAACAAGTGGCTCAGAAGATAGTAAACCTGGAATATGTACCAACAAAAGAACATACAACAGATATATTTACCAAACCTCTTGCTATAGAACCATTTCAATACTTGAGAGATAAACTAGGGGTAGTATCTGCAGATGCTACTCTCTGGTATAAAGAGAAAGCACAATTTCAGGGGGAGAACAAAAACGAAAAATATCATTTCAGGGGGAGAACAGCCAGCAACGAAAGCATGAATCAGGTCCTCAGGATCAAAGGATTAAGGAAAAAGAACACCAAGTTATTATCCTAAAGTTACCTGCATTATTCAAGCATCAATAGGTCAATTACAGAGAAAAAGGATCAGTATTGTGCTCTGAAACATTATATTAAGAATCTGAAACGTGATTATCCTTTGAAGCTTCAACACTTTAGCTGTTGAACCTAATCATACATCTTTGACTAGATAAAGCTGATACAATGTGTTCTATGAAGGATCAGTATCCTCACTTTCAGCCTTATACTAGTGAAAGGAGACTGTGCTTTGGATTGTACCAATTTATAGTGCATATTCAAGTTCAAAAAGCCTCAAAGTGTTCTCTCAACAAGTCTGGTACAAAGTCAGCAGAAGAGGGCCCAAACATAACTCAGTAGAAGAAATACAGAAAACACTTTATATCAGGAAGTGAGCAATCCTTTGCCATTGATATCAAAGGGGGAGGAAAACGAAAAAAAAAATGGGCTTCTAAAAGGAAAACAGAGGTAATTGCCATCAATGCCAAAGGGGGAGACTGTTGGAAATGTTGTCATTGATGGCAAAGGAGGTAGCAGATGCAGAAACAGGAACAGTTACAAGGAGACTAAGACAGACAATGGAGCAAAGAAGAAATGAAGAGAAAGGAAGAGATAGAGGAAGAAAATACGGAGACAGAGCTGTTATCACAGCAGTAGAGGCAGAGGCAGAGTGATAGAAGCGACAGAGGCAGAGCCACAGATGTCATTGCAGAGAAACTGTTGTTATTTCAAAAATATGTACATATATAGATAAATTCCGAGATTCCTTCATACAGCTGGGCGTTACACATAACATAAATTTTAAAGGAGCACTTGTATTCGGTTGATATGGTAGAACTGTGCATTATATATATGGTAGGTGCATTATATATTTATGGTCTATATATATGCATACACCGAAGAACCAGTGTGAATAGGAGCGGAACCATAGTTGACCATATATATATATATATATATATATATAATTGAATGGAGCAGAGTCGAATAATAAAAATACATTGAACAGTGAACGTTTTGATAAATAAAAAATGCGGACCGGAACCTGGAGCGTAGGCTGGAACCCTGGGTCAGATTAAATAAATGAAAAGAACTCTTTCATATATAACGGGCGGAAACTGGAGTAAAAGGACGAAGACGGAACCTGGAGGAAGCGGAACCATGACCGGTGAACAGTAAACGTGGTTTGGTGAACAGTAAAGGCTGGAAGTGGTATTCTCCGCACCGCCTATCGACCATAGGTGGTATTGTCCGGAGGAGGAGCGATTCCATACAGGAATCGACACGTGTCCCGACCGAAATTTCAAAACCATTGTTTAAAGTGCGCCTTCGCGCGTTATAAGTTGACTGAAGACGTGGAGCGAAATTAACATATGCCGTTGATTTGGAGACTCGACATCCAACGGTGATTGTTCGCAGGACTTGCACGAGGTTTAATAGAAGAGCCCAGAAGTTAAGCCAGGTACGGTGCGTTCGCTTGGTTGGTGGTTTGGTTGTATTTTGGGCCCAGGGCGGAGATAAATGTAAAAAATTTGGTTTATTAACCTTAGTACAAGGTCTGCTTGAACGTCGTAATATATGGATATATTTCGTATAATTATGAAATATGTGATTGTGGGTTAATTTGCTGAGAATTAAATAATATGGTTCAATAGTCAACTATTATGTTGCGTATGAGGGTTACAATGCGAAGTTAGCGCATATGTACATATAAGAGATTTTCGGGTTATAATTATACAGGAGTATGGAATTAATATCTAAATCCTTTGAATTTAGATAAACCAGACTTGTTTATTTAAATTAAAGTTGCCAGCGTGGAATTAAAGAGAAGTGGGAGATTGCCGGATGAGAAAATGGTTGGACACGAAACTTTGAATGCAATTAAAAAGTGGGAGCAGATATTTGTTTTGTTAATAAGGCAAAGCATTTCCTGTAAAATGAAACCAAAGATTATACAGTTGATGGCATATGGTAAAGATTGGGAGCACTGATATATCCGTGTGATTAAAAAGGGTTTATAAAAACGCAGAGTTATATTTAAGTTTGACTAAAAGATAGCTGTACATACAGCTGTTATATAACTAGAATGAATAAGAAAAATACAGGGATTCAGAAGAGCAGTAAACAGGTGAAATGTATAGATGACAGTAAACAAAGATGATGTAGAATAGTTTCTTAATAGCAGTAGAAAAAGACAAAATCCAGTAAGCCAAAGTTCATAAGAGGAGCTGAGTGATATTGAAATATGTAATTTAGAATGTGAATGTAAACGATGTAATTATTTTTTATTGTTTGTGATGCAAAGGCAAGTATCCTAAGGAAAAGACAAAAATCCCACTGTAGCATGAAACTTGTACATATTGTAGTAATTCTAAAATTGAGTTGAAAAAGGAATAAGAAGACAGAAGCCAAAGAGTCATGACTATTCACTTCAAATTCCTTGTGAAATACAAACAGTCATGTGAGAATTTCTATATATAATATCAATTTGATAAGCTCAAGAGAGAGAGAGCGAGAGAGAGAAAATATAGAGAAGGCAGAGTATAGAAGAGAAGACCAAGAAAAGAAGAGCAGAAAGAGAAGCTACAGAACAGAGCTGATATCTGAGGTAAATCAGCTAACATTTAGTTTGATAAATTGAGGAAGTTGGAGCTTCCCTATCAAGTTGTAGCTTGATAGCTGTTAGTTGTAGCTGACTAAGGTTGAAGCCTCTTGTAGGTTGGTGCCTGCAGAAAATTGAAGGGAGTTGGTGCTTCTTTGCAAGTTGTAGCTTGCAGAATTGTGGTTGGAGCCTCCTGTAGGTTGGTGCCTGCAAAAAAACAGTGGTGAGAGGGAGTTGGAGCTTGCCTTTGCATCATAACAATAATAAGATGTGTTTTTCTCCCTTTATGGGTTTCCACTTATATCTAGTGTCTATGTGCATGATATTTATGTATTGATCTGATATGTATCATCTGCTTAATACCTGCTGCTCTCATATTAAGTCTACTGCTATATTATACTAACACTTGCTTCTTACATTCTAAGATTACTGACACATTCAATTAGATATGAAATGAAGGTGTAAATAAGTTTAATGAAAAGTTCTAAAAGATCAGGAATGTGTTAAATGGTTCTTTATCTCAGTTTAATTAAATATTCAACAATTGGTATCAGAGCAGGTTCCTTTGTGCAAGTCTAACAACTGAAAGGAGATCCTAGGTTCCCAAAATGGCTAGTAAAGAAGGATGCTCAACCAATAAAGCCCATTTCTTCACTGGTGAAAATTATGCTTTCTGGAAAATCAGAATGAGGACATATATAATGTCTCTAGGAATAGAAGTCTGGGCTGCTCTGGAATTAGGATATGCCCCGAAGGCAACTGACACAGAAAAAGACTCAAAACAAGATTTTGTGGCTAATGCAAAAGCCATGAATGCCATCCTGAATGGATTATGTGAAGCAGACTTTATTAAATTAATGCATAAAGACACTGCCAAAAAAATATGGGATACTCTTGAGAACATACATGAGGGAGACCAGAAAGTAAAAACTGCCAAACTTCAAGTATATAGAGCCCAGTTTGAAAACTTAAAAATGAATGAGGATGAAGACATTGCCAGTTTCTTCCTAAAAGATGTAGAAATTATTAACAATATGAAAGCTCCTGGAGAAAAAATGCCAGAAAGTATAATTGTGCAAAAGATTCTAAGATCTCTTCCATCCAGGTTTAATCCAAAGGTGTCTGCAATAGAATAAACAGCTGACTGGGAGACCTTGACCATGAACCAGCTACTTGGAAATCTAACAGCCTATGAAATGAGGCTCCCACAGAAAAAGCCAAGTACGAGGGAAGCAACCTTTAAAACAGAAAAGAAGAAAGGAGAAGAGGGAGACGTATGCTCTTTCTCGGCAGGATGAAGAAGTGGCTAAAGTTTGTCAAGAGATGGATAGGGCTCGGGGTAAATACAAAGAGTAAAACTCCTTCAAATGCTTTATTTGTGGAAGGAGTGGGACACTATCTTGCTAAAGTGTCCTCACAGAAAGTAATAAATCAGCCTCAAGAGCCGAGAAAAACACATCAAGAGCGAGTAGAAAGGGGAAAAGGAAATTCGTGAGGAAAATCATACTGTGGTCAACAAACATTGACCATCAAAAAGACTAGGATGAATCCTCGGGGAGAAGAGGAACCTATGAATTTTTCTAATGGCCATAGAAGATCTTGAAGGACTCTTGCTAGAAGAAGAAGAAGAAGGTGAAGTAGACCTTGAGGGGGAGCTAAGAAGTGCTCTAGAAGAGATTGATAGACTCAAACTGAAATGCAGAAAACAAAAGGACATTCTCCTCAAATATGTACGAGAAGAACAGAATTTAGAAGTCCTTAAGCAGCTAAAAGTAGAGCTTGAAGAAGCCAAGAAGATAGAGGACATGTTACTTAAGAAAATCAAAGAAAAAACTCAAGAACAAGAAAAGTTAGAAGAAGAAGTAGTATGTCTCAGAAAGAAATTATAAAATACTCAAAGGAAAGTGGTTATAAACTCTTCCCAAACAACAAGCTCTATTAAGTTGAATGAAATTTTGGTTGCTCAAAGATCCCCTATGATAAATACTGGAATAGGCTACGAAGGAGAATCAAGTAAAGGAAAAGAAAAGGTTGACAGAGAGATTATTTTTGTAAAAGCAAAGAAGAATGATGAAGTAGCTCAAACAATTCCTACAAAAGAAGAAATCTGCTATAAGGGAGACAGAGATCAGAAGAAACCACTAGTAGCAAAGAATGTAATAAATACTAAGACCCCTGAATATGTAAAATTTGGAAACCATCAAAGAATTTTCTTCCCTCCAATGAAGAATGCCACCTGTTATGTCTGCCACAAGTTGGGACACATTGCTACATATTGTCATGCAAGAAGGAGTAATTCAAACCAGCAAAAGATGCAAACATTGAAGAGACTGCCTCAAGCAAACAAATGGAAGAGAAAACCTTACATCAGGTATGCAAATAGCTTCTATGGTTACTGCTTTTATTGTAAGGAATTTGGTCATAAAATCATTGAGTGTAGAAAGTATGGACAAAGATTGATGTTTAACACCTCAAGGAGGTTTATGAATCAAAGAAATTCTGTTCATACTCATAATTCTACAAAAACTATAATCAAATGTTGTATATGCAGTCAAGTTGAACATATGTCTTCCAAATGTCCTCTAAGAAGATGGAGGTCATCACCTCACAAAATATACAAAACAAAAGGGTGCCTCCAGTGGATAAAGAAGGTGAATAAATGTGACCTGGCTCTAACTGCTCAAGATCTGAAAATTCAATGGTACTTGGACAGTGGCTGCTCTAAACACATGACAGGAGACAAAAGTAAGTTTATTACTCTTGATGAAAAGAAATCTGGCAATGTTACTTTTGGCAATGATAAATCGGGTAAGATCAAGGGGGGAAAAGGCTTAGTCGGCCATAGATAATGGAAGAGAAAGGCCCAAGATGCTATTTGTGGGTGGGTGCAAAGCAAATTTGCGGAGCCGATTCGGATATTGTGACAAAGGCTGTGAAGTTCTCTTTAGAGCTAAAGGGAGTAGCAAAGTGGGATCAAGCACAATAGGAAAGACTCTGCTCAAAGGTGTCTGAACAGAGAGTAATGTGTACATGAAATCTCACTCACAATAAGCCTCTTATCAGCATGACATAATCTCACACAAGGTGACGGTTAGGATCTCTTCATCAAGGTTACATAGGAATCTCAATTAAACATAAAAATCCATGGCAAATACATCTCACATGAAGTAGAAACATAGATCCACCAAAATACACCAAGCAAGGATCTAAACAACATATTACATCTCACAGAAAATGATAAAAGAAACACATGACATCAATAATGCATATACCTCAACCCCTGAAGTTGGCTAAAGAAGTGGATGCTCAACTTCTAAATATAGCTGCACCATCAAATTTGTGTCATTGAGAGGCATAAAGTTGATTTTTCACACTTGGGAATCCGATACCGTCACTCCAATCTGAAAAATGGATGAAAATGGGAAGCTTTGCTGAAATGAACATCGCCATTGAGTTCCTGTCGCTGAGAGGTGTAAAATCGACATAAAATTTGTCAAATTTTGACTCTGGCAAGTTTTAGATCTGAGGGAATATTTTTGATGCCCCTCATTATTCCCTGGGCAAGGTTCTGCTCCTCTGGCCACTCATGGTTCCTCACAGTCACGTTTCTACAACTTTGCAATGCGTGGTTCCACACTTCTCCGTTGATTACTTGGCACTTCCAGCTCCATCCCCCTTTGAATGAAATGAGACAGGTTTAGATATATGCGGATGGGCGGAAATTAAAATGAATAGGTTGTTGGCTTAATGACAACGGTCCTTAGTTTGAGTTCCAAAGATCCGGGGTCAAACCCCGCTCGTGCCGCATTACATTTAATTTTAAAACAAAATTTGCTTTAACCAAAATTAAAATTGGCACGCGGTTTCACATAACCGTTGGTAATTGTTTAAATTTGGTGATGTATTTTTTTTTTTTTTGGGAAGAGTAGTGGTTTAACCATGGCATAGTTCCCAACAATTGTTTTAATATGGTGCGTTAAGTGGAGCCGCCATATGTGCAGGGTCGGTCCGCCGGCCATGGGTTAAACTCCCACCAGCTTCGACCTTCATATATATATGTTGAGAGTGGGTGGTGGAGTGGGTCGGGTCCATCGGAGGTGGCTCACCCACCCATATAATTTTTTTATTCGTTGGTGGGGGTGGCGGGGGTAACGACCTACCACCCATTTTGGGTTTGTTTATTAACACAACCAACCGTGGGGTGGCAGGGTCATGGCCCGCCACCTATATTTTTAATTTTTTTCTTCTTGTTTTCATATAAAAAATTCGCCATTTTTTATTTTAATGAAAATAAGGGTCATTGGGCATTTTAACTAGGCAACAAATTCTCCTGATTTTGAGATATAGGTTCCCTGCCTACTTTGACTAAAAATTTGATCGGCTCTAACTTCTCCATACGAGTTCGGATTGGAGATCCGTTCACACCATTGGAATCAGGGAGACGAGCAGTTTGATATTTTTGTGGTTCGAAAGAATTTTGACCACTTTTAATTTTGGCCATTTTTGAGCCCTCTTGGTCTCTTGAGGGTGTCTCGAGCCACCTGGATCACATGATATATCAAAATTACGAGACCAAGTGAAACAAGTTTCACTCTCACAAAAAGTAACAAAAAATGAAATCGAAGCTAAGATGGATGGTTTGAAGAAAGGCATGCAAGCTAAGATGGATGATTTGAAGAATGGTATGGATGACATGGAAGCTAAGATAGATGGTTTGAATAATTGTATGGATGGCATGTAAACTAAGATCGGTGGTATAGAAGAAAAACTTAAAGGCAACATGGAAGAAATGAAGAAAGGTATAAAATCAAACATGGAAGGTTTGACAAAGTTGCTACAAGAAATGAATCCTAATGGCGAAAGGGTAGTAGATGAAACTCATGACACTACAACGAAAAGACCCTCTAGTGGATGTTTTTGAGGAACCCCACAGAAAAATACCCCATACATCCGTTTCTAGCGGAGGTTACTAGAGGAGGTTGGCGGGCGGAGGGTTTTGCGGATGTTTTCTGCTCGGTGTGCTTATCATTAAATGTCGCCTCGGTGCTCTGGAATTGTGAAAGCACTGGTGCGCACAAAAACGTTGGCACAACAGACACCGTGCACTCCGTAAACACCCACCCGGTGCGTCGTATTATTCTATAGCACTGGTGCGTCACAACTCTTCTGCGCCGATGCATTATAAAACATTGCACCAAAACCGAAACCACCCGGTGTGGTAGAAAGAAACCGCACCGGTGCATCATAAAACAACGCGCCAAAACACAAACCGACCGGTGCGTTCGTAAGAAACAGAACCGGTGCACCTATAAACCACGCACGTTGGTAAAGGGTTAAATAAAAAAAAATTATGGCAAAAAACCCAGATTTTTCATTTTTCCAGTGCTCCTGAGCTCTCAATTACCGGTGCGCTCTACCATAAAACGCACCTGTGTGCACAAAACATTGGCACATCGGTCAGCGTGCGCAACATACACACTCGCATGAGGCGTCCTATTACGGTAACGCATCGGTGCTTCATTACTCTTCTGCACTAGTGCATCATAAAACACTGCGCCAAAATAGAAACGTGTCGGTGCATTCTTATCCAAGAGCACTGGTGCGCCTATAAAAATTACGCACCAGAATAATGTTAAAAAAAAGAAAAAAGAAAAAAAGAAAAAAAAAAGGGGCCAAAAACTGATGCTTTACGACTATTCCGCACTAGTTCTTTTCATCATCAAAACATCGCGCCAAAACTAAAACATCCCAGTGCGGTGTTAGGGAACCACCTCGGTGCATCATAAACAACGCGCCATAGCTGACACCGCCCGATGCGGTTGTAAGTAAGCGTACCAGTGCACCTATAAATACCCGTGCACTGGAACATGGTTAAATAAAAAAAAATTACGACCCAAAAACCGCATTTTTCACTTTCCTCAATGCTCCAGATCTCTCAAGCACCGGTGCCATTTCCCCTTCTCTGAGTCGCCCTGACATTGGTGCTCTCATTGCACCCATTGCACACACTGCTACTCTGCATTGGCCACCAATCTCCAACTTGCATTTTGAAAAATGGTGGGCAAATTTTCTTTTGCAAATTTTATAGCCAATATGCCTCCTCGACGTCGAAATATACACGTATTTTTCTAGTTTTTCCATAATTAAGCCTTTTATCGGATTAGAATTTGTAATAACCTTAAAAATAACCATTAAAAAAGAAAAAGAAAAAAATTGTCGTGCGGTGTGCCTGAGCCATTCGGCTCGCACCGTGGGGTGGTACCAAAAGGCGTCCCACATAATTTTAAATTAAAAAAAAAAATGGGGTACGCTCATTTAGCCAGGCGCACCATTGACCATGGGAATCACAGTGTGGTGCGTTGACGGAATTATTCGGCCCGGTGTATGTCAGCACACCGCATTTGGCATTCCGAGAGTGTCAACGGTGCGGCCGGGTAAAAGACCGCACCATTGACTATGTAATTGTCATGACGTCGGTGCACTGACATGAATATACGCTTCGGGGCATATATTTTAGTCAGCGCGCCGCTATTCTGACCTTAGATATAGTCAACGGTGCTTGAAAAAAAGACAGCTGCACTGAAATTGGTGCGTTGTGTTTCATTAGGGGCACCGCCACTGGTGCGCTACAAACTTAAGCCGCAGCGGAACCGGTGCGTGACTGTTTTTGTGGCGCACCGACTGTTCTGTTTTTTTTTTTTCAATATATATATATATATATATATTAATATTCCTAAATACATGTCTGTTTTAATAAAAAAAAAAATTTAATATGTCAATGATTCAGAGAGAAGAGGAGGAACAACATCAACAATAGGCAGAACAATATGACATGATTCGCCAATGGGAGGACTGAGAGAGGGAGAGAGATGCATACCCTCACCCTATTATAGCAAATACCCAGGGGATCCTTAGGCAAGTAGGCCTCCTCAAGTTCTATGAGGAGGCTACTTCCCTAAAGGCCCATAGTGTGTTTCTGAGATATCTTATCTGCGGGTAGAATGCCCACCGACAGGATTTCCAGGTTGGTCCTAACCAGTAGTACACACCCACTGAGGAGAATATTTATTTTATTATAGGACTATCGAGGAGAGGGGTGGATTTTCCCTCATTCCCAGACGTGCCAGCTGGTTGTGTAGTAGGGAGTCAGTTAGTTTACTCCCAGAGATACATTGGAGCACATGTACTGTCTCCTTCAGAGTTTCAGGTCCCTGGAGGTTAGTTACATATAGGTGCATTTGGTAGACAGGACGTGCAGTGCCTCTCACTTATCATTTTGACCATTTCACACAACACCAGTGACGGGTAACACATTAGTTACTCGCTTTTATATTATGTTGATTCTTTAGTACATCAGCCACGACTTGTCAGGTGGTCTGCCATTTTTTTGCGGCGGTTTTGTACATCCTTAGATAGATTTCGTGCTCATGCACAAGGGAGGGTCAACTTCCCTTTTACTTCAGAGCTGTTTTGTTTATTTTTTGAGAGGTTTCCAGAGATGAGACCTAGTTTTGTTCGATAGCCTCATAGGTCGATGTTCGAGGCCCGAATGCACATTTGGGGCAAATGATGCCCAAGAGGGGAGACACTATGTTTCCAGCCAGGATATCACATGATGCACTGGACTTACTAGCCAGTGTTGATGGGTTACAACCATTAATTATGGTCCCATGTCCTTATGCTAGATTAGATTGGCAAGGTTGTCCCAATATCCTCTTCACAAGTGATGAGCCGCCAGATGATAGAGGTAATATTACTGTTTTATTTATATTTATTCTAACATGTTCTTTAACTTGTTTTTATTAAATTTTGGAATTCAATTGTCTAATTATTGTTGTGCACTTGTATATATTTTTCAAAAATTGGCTCTTTTTATGGCGAGGAGATGCCGGATCCACCACATGATCCAGGTGTGGATCCTGACGACGATCAGGACATGGTCGATGTCGAGGATGATCATGATTAGGATGAGGCCAGTGCAGTAGAGAGACATGCTCCTGCTGGTGCATCGGTACCGCCTTTTGCTTGGCGCGGTCGACCTGAGACTAGGTATAGGATGGAGTTGGGCAACCAACTCAGTGCATTGATTGTTGAGGTGGGCATCAGTCTCACTCATTATAGAGACATACAAGCCGATGATAGGTTGTTACGGATGTGGAGAGGCATGCCGCGTGACATGTACAACCTGATGCGACATGTCGTAGGAGCTACGACAACTGTTATGCGACTAAGGAGGACTGTTTGTAGCTATAGGCATAGTCGAACCGCGACACGTGATGGACAGTCTGCGAGCAGCAAATCATCATCTCATGATCGTTCACCTCGCACCTCAATTGATGAGCATGAGTCTACACTAGCAGCATATAGCAGTCATCATAGAGATGGGGCTGGACCATCGGCCATGTCCAGTCAGTAGCCTACAACATCCATCAGTACTAGTCATGATCATCAATAGGCTGGACCATCGACCGTCGAGGCTGCACTATTGACTGAGCATGCCTCCACTACTATTTCTTATATTGATGTTGTACTACCACCAACTGATGCATCCATCAGTACTTGTGATCATGATCATGAGCAGGCTCGACCATCGACCGTTGAGGCTGCACCCTTTACTGATCAGGCCTCCACTTGTACCGCTATTGATGTTGTTATACTACCAACATTTGATCCATGACATTTATATTATAGTTGTATATTTTTAACATTATTCAGTTATATATATATATATATATATATATATATATATATATATATATATATATATATATATATATATATATATATATATATATGTAGTCCCATGTATTTTATGTTCATGTTGCAATTGTACTTAATTTACATGTTGGTGATCATCATGATGTGGCGCATATTGTTAGGTCATGTTAGATATGTTCATTTAATGTTTAGCTTGCAGATAGATGTGTATATGTGATAGCATGAGTTATTTGACATGGGATGTATATTTGATGTTTGTGTTGTGATGATGTTAATATATAATGTTAATTTGATGTTTGAATGTGTTTTTTAGTCGAATATGATGTTTGTACGATGGTTATCATGATGGTGATGATGTTTATTAATTAATTTAATATTAAATGACCATGATATTTATTAAATATTATGTCGTGATTGTAATTGCAATTTAAATTTTAATTGTATGTAAAATTGTCTTTGTATTTGTACTAATTGTAATTTTAACTGTAATTGTATGTAAAATATTTAATGTAAAATTTTAATTGTAATTGTAATATTTAATTTATTATGAAATGATTGTAATTGTATATATGAAAAATTGTAAAATTGTAATTGTATGTAAAATTCTAAAATTGTAATTGTAATTCTAATCGTAATTCATGTCTGTGAAATTAATGTAAAATTGTAATTGTAATTGTATGTAAAATATTTGTAAAATTTTAATTCTAATAATGTGAAAATTTTAATTGTATTAATGTGAAATGATTTTATTAAAATATTTAAATTTGTAAATTTGTAAATAATTGTAAAATAACAAATCTAGAATAATACGAATTTTTGTAACATAATAAAGTTTAGAAAATAATGAAAATAAATTCATGTACTTTAGAATTATCATTATTTATTATGATCTTACATACAAAAAAAAAAAAACTTTATACAGTGCGGTGCGCTTATCATCACAACACGCACTGGTGCATCGTATTACGAAGACGCATCGGTGCTTCACAACTATTCCGCACCGGTCACGAATAAACGCAAATAAAAAAAAAAACGCAACTCTATTTTATTTAAGTGAAAAAAAAAAGCGACAATTTGAAAAATGGACGGAAAAATATTTTCGAAAATCTAATTTCATAAAATAAGTCTTTAAATACTAAACACTTTTAATTATTTCACTATTTTTGCTAAAATTTTCATCCAGAGATTTGCAGGAGACAGACCTGGAGCAAGAGAGCACGAGGGCACTGTGGAGCAACGAAATATGTTCGAACAGAAGTATTAAAACAATCAGAAACCAAATCTCTGGTCATTCAAACCCTGTATCATAGAATTTCAAACCATATCGTGATTAAATTTGATTTTTTTTTTTTTTTTTTTTTTTAACTTTTTTTTTTTGCAGTTTTTTTTTACTTTTTCTGCAGTTCTATCCATTTTTACCCTAAACCCTTCATTTTTTTGTTTTTTCTCTTTCTTCTCCCTGTTTATGTGATTTCAGAAATAGTTTTTTTTTTCTTTTTTTGATTGATTGACGTCCAACCCACGGGACGACTTGCATAGTCGGATCCCAATCCATTCGGCCATTGTGTGAATTTTTGGAAAAAATGGATTTTTCTTTATCGGTGTGCTCTGCGTACCCTACCGCACCGGTGTGTTGTATTATACAATGCACCGCTCAAGTACTATGTAATAAAAAAATTGAAAACAATTTTTCTAAATCCGTGCTCCATATCTGAAATAGGGCACCGGTGCTCCATTTAACGAGGATAGCACTGTATGGTGTACTACATTATTTTTGCGGTGCGTTTATAATACCCCACACACTGTACAGTCTATTACACTATTTTTGTGGTGTGTTTATAATACCCAATGCACCGTACGGCTATTATACTGTTTTGCGTTGCGTTTTTAATATCCCCATGCACCCACTGCGGTGCGTACCTCATGAAAGGCACACTAGTGTCTTGAGATTTATTTTCTACCTGAAAATTTGAGAATTTATTTATAAATATATTAATGAATGATATGGTACAAGTTTTAGATTGACAAATAAATGACTGACAAGAGATTAAGTAACAAAAATACTGTAACACATCAAGAAAAGAAAAAAAGACAAGTTCTTTGTAAATTATTTATAAAAAATATTATTTTTGAACTATATGTAAGTTTAACTAATATGTATTGTTTATTGTGTATCATGCAGAGCCACAAAATGACGAAGCTTGATATGATTATTTCTGATCTAGGACCAGAAGAGTGTAAAATTTTAATGGAAAAATTGCAAAAGGATGAATCAGGTGAATGAAAAAATACTATCGATTCAGTATGAGTTTCTTTTTTTAATTATCATTAATAATATACTTAAAATTATTGGATAACATGTGTCAAACAGTCTACTAATTCACATCTGTTTAATGTTCTACAAGGACCAACAACTCAAAAAAGGAATGTTGTTCTAAGAAAAGAAAAAAAAAAAACATGCAAATGAAAATGAATTTCTCCTTAGCTCATTTGGAGTGGTGCTGGAAGTTAACAAAAGGGGGAAAAACTTTTACAAAAGTTTGAGAGATATAGTGGAATGAATGTATAGACGTTATTTCCACTTACAATACAAAAATCAATCCAATGATTCCAAGAACCAAATTTTATCTAAACTACGGGAAGAGTTTCCAAAGAATTGGTCAATGAGACATGTCATACTTTTAATAGTAAAAATGTACAACAACAAAAAAAAGGAATGAAAAAGTAATATTTCTTTAAATGTTTGTCTAGAATTATTTATAAATATCACTTTTGTTATATTTACTTTTCATATATCAATATAAAAATTAAATATTTTATTGTCATGTTACATTTTCAGGAAGATTATGAAATTCTCAAAAGATGAATGAGCTGATATCAGAAGTATGCCAGTAGGAATGTCCAAAAAGGTGTACAAGGAGATGGCCAAAGAAATGGACAAAATTGCATCACAGGAGGAGCCATCTCAACAACAACGTGGTTCAAATGTATTATGTAATAATTGAATTTTTCGATCATTAGATACAATAAATAAAAATTTTAGCATTAAATATTAATTTTCAAGAAATTTCTTGCATAAACGAAAAGAAAATGGAACCCATTCAACACATAAAACAGGATGACAAGGAAGAAAAGGGTTGATATCTAAGTTTGTGAGTAATTGTTACTTCCTTATAACAACTTAACTAGATTTCATTTTTGTATTTTTTATGTTGTTTTACAAAAATCATCATTGAATGTCTTAAAATAGGTGCTAACATACAAAGAAGAACCATAAGACGAATTGATTGAAATTGGGTTAAATATGGGTTGTGAGTATATGTTGGCATATCAGAATTTAACTGTGGAATTTGTAAGCATCTATCGATCTTGTTTTACTTAGCTTCATCTATAATTAATAGAACAAAAACATATTTTATATTAAATATATGATTTGTTATGGGGTATAAAACTTGTAGGAAACAAAGTATGGAATTGCGCCAACATATGGAATTTTGAAAGATGGCATGGTACATGGTTTTGAAAGAATGTGTATAGTTTATGAGTCAATTTTTGCTATGGTATGTCATTTTTCTTTTCGATTTACATTGATGTATATTATTTAATATTGCAATTTTCATTATTCTCACGAATGTATATACACCAATTTCAGTTTATTTTTAAGTTTGTCGATGGAAGGTGAAGAAGAAGAGAACAATCAACGCCGTGAACAAAACATTCCCGATCAAAATAACCCAAGTCATGGAAGTAGCTCTAGCAGTGACAACAGTTCAGGCGAAGAATGATGATCACTATATTTGGATATCAAAGCAAGGCGTTTTATTTTTTGAAATATGTCTGTGAAATCAAACATTTTGTTTAATGTAATGGACATAGTGTCCCAATTGAAAGACAAAGGGATACGAATAACTGTCCCATTTTGTATGATAAAGACTGTCTTATATATATATATATGTTTTAATTTATTCTATTGCATTCTCCATTGTTGCTATTGCGTTATCCATTGTCATTCTCAAATGCACTAATAAAAAATTAATTCATATGAATATTGTTATAAGATATATATGTGTCGACTTTTGATGAATAATGAATTTTAAAAAACCACAATAATTATGATATGATATAACAAATTAATCCAAACAACACATTCAAATGCATTAATAAAAATTCAATTAATATGAATATATTTATAAGAAGTGTCGACTTTTGATGAATAATGAATTTAAAAAAAATCGCAATAATTGGACTATTTTTTCTATAAAAAAAAATGAAAACCGGTGCGTGTCAGTAACTGTCGATTGGTGCACTTATGTGTCTATACGCATCGGTTCCGTTGTACGATCTACGAGCACCGCACAAATATTGATACCATTTATAAATATCGGTGCGTTTGTGTGATACTACGTATCAGGGCATTTATGTATATATAAGCACCGGTGCATTTTTACGATCAATGGGCATCGCACGAATACCAATACCAATTACAAGTCTCGGTGCCTTTCTGTGATACGACGCACCGGTGCATCATAAAGGTATACGCACCAGTGTGTTGATACAACCCATGGGCACCACACAAATCCCAAGACCAATTAGAACGGCCCGGTGCGTTGTATGACTAACACTATGCCCGGTGCGGTTTTACACCTAAACGTCCGGGTGCGTTTGTTCGACTGAGACAGCCCCGGGGCGCCGTCTTCATGTTCACACTGTTGCTTTAAATTTAGAGTAGTGCACCGATGAAAAAACATTCGTAATAACCTCCATTCGCCCATTTTTATTTTAGTTGTGTTTAATTTCCGTTAAAAGCTCCACCAAAACCTCCGTAGCCATAAACGGATGTTGTAGAAAATGTTGTTTTGAAAATTTTGGCCAATTTTATAACACTAAAAACCTCCTTTATAACCTCCGCTAGAGGGTATTTTCCTTGTACTATGATGAGAAAAAAAAGAAATGTTAACCATGATTTCATAGACTCTAATGTTGGATTTAAGACCCACCATATTCCAAATATTGATATGAGGAATTTTGATGGCAAGGATCCGATAACATGGATACTACAGATGGAACAACATTTTTATCTCCATAATATGAAAAACACACAAAAGGTACGCATTGCAACTTTATATTTAGAACCCGATCAATTTGTATGGTATCGATGGCTTTATTCTCGTAAACCACTTATCACTTGGTCAATTTTTACAGAGGAAATGATAGCACATTATGAGGATACAAAGAGAAGCACCTTCTTTAGCCAGTTGATAAATCTCAAATAAAAGGGTTCAATGGCAGAGCACATTGAGGACTTCCAAAAATTGAATATCATGGTAGAAAATATTCTGGGGGAGCATAGGATTGATGTCTTCATAGGGAATTTAAAGGATAACATCCAACACGAGGTTTGCCTTTGGGAACCTGATTCATTGGAGAAGGCATTCAGGGTGGCAAGAAAAGTTGAAACAAAATTATGGAAACAAGGAAGTCTTCCAATCACAACTATAAAGATGGAAATGTTGTTGCTCCTAGCCATCCACAACCTACAAGGTCGACACCACAAAAATTGGAGGAAAAAAGAGAAAAAGGGCTTTGTTATAGTTGTGATAGCAAATACACTAAAGGTCATAAGTGCGTCGAGAAGAAATTTTTTTACATAGATTGTGAAGAGGAGGAAGAAAAGGAACAAGAAACATCAAAAGAGGAGGATATACACCAGGAACCAACCCTAGCTAAGGAATAAATGAATCCAACCATATCTTGTATTACATTGGTATGAATTACCACTCCTAAAAATCTCAAGATAGAAGGATATATCAAGAAAAAAAGGTAATAGTGTTGATTGATTCAAGTAGTACACATAATTTTATTCATTTTAAGACAACCAAGGAATTGATTTGCTTCCTATATCCAGCACCAAAATTTCAAGTGATGGTTTCAAATGGAGGAACTATAAATTGCTTTGGAAAGTGCCATAATATAAAGCTAACCATGGGGGAATATGTATTGAATAGTCCAATGCTTTCTATTCCAATGGGTGGTGCTGATGTTGTATTAGGAGTCCAATGGTTACAATCTTTGGGGAATATAGCTTTTAATTTTCAAGAATTTTTCTTGAATTTTTTTTGGGAAGGAAAGTAAGTTGAATTAAGGGGTATTGTGGGAAAACTGGGAAGGATAATAAGCAATAATGTCATGATAAAACTTTTGAAGAGATAACAACAAGGTGTAATTTCAAAATTATGGTCACTATAGGTTCAAACAAAGAAATCCTCTATTTCTCCAAATCTCCAAAAAGTCTTGGAAAATCATTCCAAAGTGTTTGAGACTCCCAAAGGCCTCCCACCTATTCGTGATCATGATCATGCTATTAATTTGATTCCAGGAAGTGTTCCTCCAAACATCAGGCATTACAGATATCCCTATGCCCAAAAGAGAAAAATTGAACGCATGGTTGCAAAAATGCTATAGGCTGGTATAATTCAACCTAGCCGAAGTTATTTCTCTGCTCCAGTAGTATTGGTGCACAAGAATGATGGATCATGGCACATGTTTCCATATTATAGGGAGCTTAAAAAGTTCACTATTAAAGATACATTTCCCATTACTGTCATTGATGAATTATTGGATGCATTACATGGAGAATTTTACTTCACCAAATTAGATCTTTGTTCAAGTTATCATCAAATTAGAATGAAGACTGAAGACATTTCGAAAAGAACATTTAGAACTCATGAGGGTCATTATGAATTTTTGGTCATGCCTTTTGGCCTTACCAATGCACTTTTACATTTCAAGGGTTGATGAATTCCATTTTCAAACCCTTCCTTAGAAATATTGTGTTAGTATTTTTTGATGATATACTAATCTAAAACAAGTCTTGGAAGGATCATGTATTTCAACATGTTGAGACGGTGCTCAAACTATTGGAGGAGAAACAATTATATGAAAAAACCTGCAAATGTTTCTTTGGATTATCGGAGGTGGAATATGTGGGTCCTATTGTATCTCATGAGGGTTTTAAGGTAGACCCTAAAAAAATTAAAGCCATTAAGGAATGGGAAATCCCCACAACCCTAAAGCATATGCTAGGATTTCTCAGGTTAACATGGTATTATCGCAAGTTTGTTAATAATTATGGGAGAATGACAACACCTCTAACAAAATTATTGAAGAAAGATGCATTTTCTTGGACCCCAAAAGGAACTAAGGCCTTTTAACATCTTAAAGAGGCAATGTACCAAACACTTGTCTTAGCTACGCCATACTTCACAAAAACCTTTATTGTGGAATATGATGCCTAAGGAAATGGAATTGGTTTTTTTTTTATGCAAGAAGGAAGACCCATTGCTTTTGAAAGTCGTCCAATCAAAGGAAAGTATTTATAGAAAGCTATTTATGAGAAGGGAATATTGTCAATACTACAAGCACTAAAGAAATGGCAACCTTACCTAATGGGAAGAAACTTTAAGGTAAAAATAGATCATGATAGTCTTAAATAATTTTTGGAACAAAGACTATCTTTAGAAGAGCAGCAAAAATGGATCACAAAGATGTTAGGTTATTGTTGTCCAGGTAAATCCCCTCTGCGGACAGAGGCGATCCCTCTAGCCCTAGGGTGGGTCTAGCAACTACGAGAACATACTAACATCTACCTTCCTAGATTGTAAATGAAATTCAGAGCAAAGAAGATGGCCTACCCTGTTCTGATGCTATGTTGTCATCTTTCATCGAAGCTTATTGAAATGTTGCTCTTCTCAAGCTCGATACACACTGCTGCCAATGTTTGGTTACCTGTACAGATAGTCAAGACACCGCGACAAGCGTAAAACCATGATAAACATAAAACAATTAAAACCTATCTAACTGATCAAGGAATGCTAGAAATATAATTATAATTGTAAACAAGAGTGGAAGCGATGTTCCTAAGTCGGGATCTAGCGATGTTGCATTACTTGATGCATGGCAAAAGAAGACTGCAAAGATGAGGAGGATTCTGTTGGAAGGTGTGAAGGACCATATTGTGTCCAACCTTCATGGGAAAGCCACTCCATTCTTAATGTGGAAGGCTTTGAAAAACTTGTTCCAAAGCATAAGTGACCATAGGAAGTTGGCGCTTAAAGACAAGCTCAGAAAAATAAAAATGGAGAAAGGTGAAAGTATTCCAAAATACCTCACGAAGTTTGTCCACTGCAAGGATGAACTGGGAAGTTTGGGGGTTACTGTTGATGAAGAAGACTTGGTGAGCTTGGCTCTCCTTGGGCTTCTGAAGGGTTGGCATAGCTACGAAGACTCTGTCAATGGACGGGAGAAATTTCCAATATGGGAGCGACTTTGGTTGGATCTTGTGTAGGAGGAGATAAGGCGGGGTACCAGGGATGGATCTTCATCGAAGAGTGAATATGAAGAGAGTTTTTTTTTGGCTACCAAAGCAAGGAAAGGGAAGGGGAAGAAATATTCTTCAAAATCCAGTGCTAAAGGCAAGAAGCAGGATTTGTCCAAAGTGAAGTGTTTTCACTGTCACGAGCATGGAAATTTCACCACTAACTGTCCACAGAAGAAGAAGAATAAGCAGGCTGCTGGATCTACAGCTGGAGAGGCCTTAGCCTCGAAATTTGAGCTGGATTTTTCCTTGATCACATGCTTGGTTTCAAGCTGCATGGGATCGGTGTGGTATCTTGACAGTGGTGCGTCTTTCCATATGACGGGAGACAAAGAGCTGTTTAGTGACTTGGAGGAGAAGGACCTCCAGATGCATATAGAGATGGGTGACGATGGTCGATACAATGCGATTGGCATTGGGAACATTACTTTGAGAGGGAGTCCGGTAATCCATTCTTGTTGAAGAATGTCATGCATGTTCCAGGTCTGAAGAAGAACTTTGGCTCAGTCGCAATGCTGGAAGACAGAGGTTATGATGTTGTTTTCAGTGAGGGAAAAGCCTTCCTTCGACATAAAACAATGGGTCAAGCCAAGAATATAGGGGTTTGAATTAAGAATCTCTACAAGCTGGAGGTAGATGGCTGCGGTGCAATGGTGGGAAACGCAGAAGAAGTGGTGAGTCGAGATGACGGCGAATTATGGCACAGGAGATTGGGCCATCTTCACCATGGCGCTTTGAAGATTTTGCAGCAAATTTCTACTGGACTTCCCAAGGGTACTCTTGCGTAGTCAGATCAGTGCAAAGGATGTACAATGGGTAAGTTTGTGAAGACCACCTTTCATGAGAAGGAGAACTGTGCTTCGGTGATCCTGGAGAGAATTCACACAGACGTATGTGGACCATTCTTGGTTGCTTCAACAACAAAACACAGGTATTATGTGATATTTATTGATGAATTTTCTCGTAGATGCTAGATCTTCTCCATGCAGAAGAAGAGTGAAATGTTCTCAAAGTTCTGTGAGTTCAAGGCATTGGTGGAGAAGGAGTCGGGGAAGTAGGTGAAAGCTCTATGGAGCAATAATGGTGGCGAATACATCTCTGGCGAATTCAAAGACTTCTGTATCAAAGAAGGAATTCGAAGAGAACTCATAGCGCCTCATAACCCACAACAGAATGGGGTCGTGGAGAGAAATAACAGAACGATCATGGGTGCTGCATGAGCGATGTTGCATGACCAGGGCCTACTGATGCACTTGTGGGTGGAAGCATGCAACACTACGGTTTATGTGCAAAACCATTGTCCTCATAGAGTACTTAGCATGAGTACACCTGAGGAAGCTTTTACTGGTAAGAAGCCTGATATTTCTCATTTGAATATTTTTGGCTCACTTGTTTACATTCATGTGACGAAGGACGCCAGGAAGAAGCTGGATCCAACTGCAGAAGTTGGGATATTTGTGAGGTACACAGAAACACCCGATAACTATCGTGTGTATTTTCCAAACAGTCGGATGACTATTATGCGATGGGATGTAAAATTCAATGAGGTGAAAGCCGTGAAGTTGTCGCTTGAGAGGGAGCTACAATTGCATGCAGAGGAGGAACTTCTTGTTCCCAAAGATGAGCCTCTGGATGTGGATCAGCCACAGGAGGAGATTCATGGAGTGGAGGAGTCCACTCATGCAGAACCAAACATCAGATAAGGAAGAAAGTGTACCACATAAGCTGAGAGACTGAAGCTTGATGCGGCACAGAATGTAGGAGTCCCTACATCACAGCGTAGACAGAGACAGACACCTAAACGATATACTGGATACATGGCTCTTATGAGCAAGTGTATTGTGACAGAGCCATCTTCTTTTAAAGGAGCAGCATAGGAGCCCACATGGGTAGATGCCATGGTGTAGGAGTATGACTCCATTGTCAAAAACAATGCTTGGGAGATTGTTACAAGGCCGGTAGGAAAATCAGTTGTAGGATCAAGATGGATCTACAAGGTAAAGAAAGTTGCTAAAGGGAGTGTTGAGAAGTATAAGGCAAGATTTGTTGCCCGGGGCTTCTCACAGATTGAGGGGACTGACTATGAAGAAACCTTTGCACCTGTCGCATGGTATTCTTCCATACTGACCATCCTTGCTCTCTCAGCGCAGATGGGTTGGCACATTCATCATATGGATGTGAAGACTGTGTTCCTTAATGGGAGCATTGAGGAATAGGTGCACATTGAGTAGCCTGAAGGATTTGATATCTTCAGCTGCGAGTCGCATGTGTGCAGGCTCAAAAGAGCACTGTATGGGCTGAAACAAGCACCCTGTGCTTGGTACATTCGGATCAACAACTATTTCACTGGACTTGGCTTCACCAAGAGTGAGGAGAACGCAAACCTGTACCAGATTTTGGTTGAGGGTAAGATTTTAATCATTGTACTTTATGTTGATGATTTAATACTAACAAGTGATGAGCAGTTGATACACTCATGCAAGGCAGATCTTGCAAAGGAGTTTGAGATGAAGGATTTGGGCCTCCTTCATTATTTCCTTGGATTGGAAATATGGCAGTGGGAAGGTGAAATGTTTGTGTCTCAAGGAAAGTATGCCCGGGAGATACTGGAGAAGTTTCACATGCAAGGCTGCAAGCCCATCGACACTCCTCTTCCAGGAAATTGGAAGAAAGAGGATGCTACATCGGCAGAGGTAGTGGATGCCACTGTTTATCGATAGTTGGTGGGTTCGCTCATGTATTTAGTCAATACAAGACTGGACATATGCTATGCGGTGAACCAGCTTTCACAAGCGATGGTTAAGCCTACCAAGCTCTTTTGGAAGGTAGGAAAGCATGTCCTGAGATATCTCAGGGGCACATTTGAGTATGGTTTATGGTACAGACAGACAGATGAGGTGAAGTTGCATGGCTTCACGGATGCAAATTGGGCAAGAAGCCTAATAGACAGAAAGAGCACATCAAGAGGGATTTTCAGTATCGGATCTAAGATAGTTTCTTGGTACAGCAGGAAAAAAAGATCTGTGGCACTCAGTTCAGCGGAAGAAGAATACATGGTAGCAAGTTTAGCTGCATGTGAGGCTATCTGGATGAGGAAGATTCTGGTTGGTTTGTTCGGTTCACATTTAGATCCCACGGTGATTCATTGTGATAATCAGAGTTGCATTAAACTCTCGGTTAATCCTGTGTTTCATGATAGATCTAAACATATTGATATCCGGTATCATCATATCAGAGATTGTGTGCAGTGGAAGATCATGTTGCTTCAGTACATTCCTACGGAGGATCAGGGTGCAGATATTCTGATGAAGGCGCTTACCAGGAGCAAATTCGAATACCATAGAGGCAGGATCAGGGTGAAAGATAATCCCTATCTTGTTGAGAGGGAGTGTTGAGATTCAACAAGATGATGAGCTTAGTGAAAAGAGTCGCCTTCACTAAGTGGGCCCACAGGCTATTTTTGGCGCATGTCTATTTTTAGACTATGTCTATTTTTAGACATGATGATCATATTTTAGAAGTTGTAGGATGCTATTTGTGGATGGTTGATCAAGTTGGAAAAATAGATGAAATTATATTTTTATAATATTGGGCGAAGTCTATTTATAGATCGTCAATCTAAAAATAGATGCATGTCGATTATTATTAGCTCTTAATAATAATCAGACTCTAAACAACAACTTATTCTCTTGGAGCACTTCAGTTCAGTGCACAGATGTGGTACAACAGCCGATAGAAGGAATTATGCTATTCCTGAGGGTTTACTAGAGCTAATGCATGGAGGACTCAGTTAGAACTCAAGTGGCAGAGTTATGACACAGTTGGAAGAAGTAGTTATGGAGTTGTATTCAATTTAACTCAGTTAGACTCAGTTGAGCTAGTTGTATCTAGTCTAACTGATTGATACACTAGTGAGAGTGGAGTGAATTAATTAGTTAATTAATTCACAAATAATAACTCATTAATCAACTGAACAATACATCAGTTAACATTTCAGCATGGCAAGCCAATGAGCATCATGAGAGATAGGGTGAAAGGGAAAGATAGACTACTTATTGTGACTATACAGATGCATCGATTGCATCAAACACCCGTGGAGTTGCCAATGAGGATTGCGCAGTCAAGGATGGAGTAATTCAATTCATTCGCAGCTATTCTTCAAAGAGAGATTGGCGCAGTTGAGGCGTTAGTAGGTGGCATAGATCTGTATGAATTTGCAAGATTGGGCCTGATTAGTGTATGACAATTGCATCACTGAGCTTGTGATAAGCTTTGTATGTTTGTATGAGATTTTCATATGATCTCCATGTTACATAATATATAGTTGGGGTTTACCTGTGCTTTCCTGCTAAAAACTATGTTATGTGCGATCGCATATTTTGGTTTATGCTTCACATGTGTGTGCAATTAATTTTTCTGCAAAATATTAACAAGTGGAATAGATTCAGTATCTTGCATAAAGTTAAATAGTGTGAGATCAGGTGGATCTTGGACATATGCATGCTTAGTGCATATAATTTCTACATATTTTTCAAATCTTGATGCATGGCAAAAAAAGTGGCAAAGGCGAGGAGGATCTTGTTAGAGGGAGTACAATACCACATTGTCTCAAGCCTCCATGGGAAATGTTAGAAAATTATATATTATAGAGAAATGCAACACATAAAATATATGCAGAAAACAAAAGCACACAAAACACATAAAACTATAGAGACACAGATATACGTGGTTCACCTAGTTTGGGCTACGTCCACCTCAAACAGCCAATCCTTCCTTTCTATTATCCAGCAAAATGAAGAGACACAACCTACAACATATCCGCTTTAATATCCTCTGTTCTCTCTCACAATCTCCCTATCTGTTTCTCGCTTTGTGAATACACATACAATACACAGCCATAATACAATACCCTCATACAGAGCAAGGGGTTGCCTTCTAGGGAAAAAAACCCTAAACTAAACACAACTTCTACCGTCAGATCATCCGCCTAATGAACGGCCTAGATTGACTTGAAATTACTATACTTTTACAATGAAATTTTACATTTGTTTTTAGCTTCGGGGGTGCTACCCCCAAAACCCCTTGCCAGGGGGACCGCTAGCCCTCGGACGCCCCCAACCAAGGGGGCAGCCCCCCCAGACCCCGCGGGGGGGGGGCAAGTACCCCCCGCACTCCCCCGCTGCAGGGGTGTACAGGTTTCCTGGGGTATACATCCGATTGAAACAAGGATCTCTAAATCAGGATAAAAATTAGGCTCCACACCCAACATGAAAGCCACACCATATGTAATTTGGAAGGCTTTGACAGATCTATTCCAAAGCAGCAATGACCATAGGAAATTGCCGCTCGAAGATAAACTCAGGAAGATCAAGATGGAAAAGGGTGACACCATTCCAAAATATCTAACAAAGTTTTTCCAATGTCGTGGATGATTCTGGGAGCATTGGAAAAATAGTCATCATGACATTTAAGACTTGGAGGTCTCCGGGGACTTCCCAAGAGTTGGCACAGTTATCAAGACTATGTCAATGGAAGGGAAAATTTCCAGATTGGGAACGACTGTGGTCGGATTTGGTGCAGGAGGAGTTTAGAAAGAACACCAAAGATGGATCTTCATCTTAGAATGAGGATGAAGAGAATTTTCTTTGGCTACCAAGGCAAGGAAGGGGAAGGGGACAAAAATCCATTCAAGTCTGAGTCCAAGAATGGCAAGAAGCAGGACATGTCCAAGGTGAAGTGTTTTCACTGTCACGAGCATGGGAATTTTGCTACTAATTGTCCACAAAAGAAGAATAATAATAAGGATGTAGATCTGCAGCTAGTGAGAACATTTCCTCGCAATTTGAGCTTGACTTCTCATTGATCGCATGCATGGTGTCCATTGCATTGGTATCTGTGTGGTATTTGGATTGTTGCACTTCCTTTTGCATGATGGGAGATAAGGAACTTTTTAGTGACTTGGAGGAGAAAGATCTCTAGATGCATATTGAGATGGGCAACGATAGACGATACAATTCTACTAGGATTGGTACCATTACCTTTCATAGGGAGTCAGGTAAACCATTTCAATTAAAATATGTGATGCATGTACAAGTTTTGAAGAAAAAATTGGTCTCAATTGAAATGTTGGAGGATAGAGGCTATGATGTTGTATTTAGTGATGGAAAAGATTTCCTGCGACATAAAACAACAGGTCAAGTGAAGAGGATAGGGATTTGAGTTAAGAATCTCTAAAATATGGAGATGGATGGTTGCGCAACAATGATGGGCAAGGTAGATCAGGTGGTGAGCTGGGATGAGGGCGAATTATGGCACATGAGATTGGGCCATCTTCACCATGGAGCCTTTAAAGTCATGTAGCATATTTCTACTAGTCTTCCTGTGGCACTTGCGCGGTAATGACACATGCAAGGGATGTACTATGGGAAAATATGTAAAGGCCATCTTTCATGAGAAGGAAAACCGAGCTTCAGGGATCCTTGAGAGATTTCACACAGACGTGTGTGGTCCTTTCTCGGTTGCTTCAACAACAAAACCTATGTACTATGTAATATTTGATTATGACCTTTCTCATAAGTGTTGTATCTTCTTCATGTAGAAGAAAGATCAAACATTCTCTAAGTTCTGTGAGTTTAAGGAACTGGTGGAGAAGAGTCAGGGAATCAAGTGAAGACTCTTATGAGCGATAATGGTGGAGAATGCATCTCAATTCAAGAACTTCTGCAACAAAGAATGAATTCGAAGAGAACTCATAGCACCTCATAACCCACATCAGAATGGGGTTGCGGAGAGGAAGAACATAACTATTGTGGGTGCAGCATGATCGATGTTGCATGATCAAGGCCTACTGATGCAACTGTGGATGGAAGCATGCAATACAACGACACATGTGAAAAACCATTGTCTTCATAGAGTACTTGGCATGAGTACACCTGAAGAGGCTTTCACTAGAAAGAAACCTGATGTTTCACACTTTAAGATTTTTGGCTCATCTATTTATGTGCATGTGACCAAGGACACTAGGAAGAAGGTGGAACCAACAACTGAGGTTGGGATTTTTTTGGGGTACACTGAAACACCCCATAATTATCGTGTGTATTTCCCAAACACCAAAATGATTATTGTGCGGCCAGATATAAAATTTGAAGAAGAGAAAGCCATGCAGTTGTCCCTTGAGAGGGAGTTGGACTTGCATACAGAGGAGAAATTGTTGGTTCCCAAATATGAGTCTCAAGATGTGGATCAACCACATGAGGAGTTTCATGGAGTGGAGGAAATCACTCATGTAGAGCCATCCATAGTAAATAGAAGAAGGTGCACTACGGAAGCTGATAGGTTGAGACTTGATGTTGCATAGAATGTAGGAGCCCCTACTTCACAATGTAGACAAAGACAGTCTCCTGACCAATTTACTGGATACATGGCTCTTATGAGAAAATGTATTGTGACTGAACCATCTTCCTTTCAGGAATCATTGCAATAACCTACTCGGGTTGATACAATGGTGGAGGAGTATGACTCCATTGTCAAGAATAGTGAATGGGAGATAGTCCCAAGGCTGGTCAAAAAATCAGTGGTTGGATTGAGATGGATCTACAAGGTAAAGCAAGTTGCTGATGGGAGTGTGGAGAAATACAAGGCCATATTTGCGGCCTGGGGATTCTCATAGATCGAGGGGATAGATTATGATGAGACCTTTGCACCTGTTGCAAGGTACTCTTCCATAAGATCCATCCTTGCACTCTCAGTGCATATGGGATGGCACATTCATCATATGGATGTGAAAAATACATTTCTCAATGGGATCATTGAGGAAGAGGTGTACATAGAGCAGCCTGAAGGTTTCAAAATCTTCAATAGTGAGTCGCATTTGTGTAGAATCAAAAGAGTGTTGTATGGGCTGAAGCAAGCACCCCGTGCTTGGTACACTCGGATATATAGTTATTTCACTAGAATGGGCTTCACCAAAAGTGAAGCAGATGCAAACCTATACCAGATTGTGGTTGAGGGTAAGCTATTGATAATTTTTCTTTATGTTGATGATCTAATTTTGACTGGTGATGAGAAGTTTATACACTCATGCAAGGAGGATCTTGCAAGGGAGTTCGAAATGAAGGATATGGGCCTCCATTATTTCATTAGTTTGGAAATATGGTAGTGGGATGGTGAAATTTTTGTGTCTCAAGGAGAGTACACATAGGAGACACTTGGTAAGTTTAACATGAAGAGCTGCAAACCCATGGATACTCCTCTTCCAAGAAATTGGAGGAAAGAGGATGCTACTTATGGAGAGGTAGTGGATGCCACTGCCTATCGACAATTAGTAGGTTCTCTAATGTATTTGGTGAACACAATACCAAACATTTTCTACGCAGTTAACCAATTGAGTCAAGCTATGGTTAATCCTACCAAGCTCTTTTGGAAGGTGGGGAAGCATGTCCTGAGATACCTGAGGGGAACATCAGAGTATGGTCTATGGTACAGACAGACGGATGGAGTGAGGTTTCCTGGTTTCACGGATGCAGATTGGGTTGGCAGTCCATCGGAAAAAAAGAACACATTAGGGGAGATTTTTAGCATTGGATCGACAACAGTTTCCTGGTACAATAGGAAACCACGATCTGTGGCAGTCAGTTCGCCAAAATCAGAATACATGGCAGCAAGCCAAAATGCATGTGAGGCTATATGGATGAGAAAGATCTTGGTTGGTTTGTTTGGTTCTTAGATGGATTCGACAATGATTCATTGTGATAATCAGAGTTGCATTAAACTCTTGATTAATCCTGTGTTTCATGATAGGTCCAAGCATATAGATATCCAGTAGCATCATCTCATATATTTTGTGCAGAGGAGGATCATTTTGCTTCAGTACATTCCCATGGAAGATCAGGATGCAAATATTTTGACTCAGGCACTCACCAGGAGCAAATTCGAATACCATAGAGACAGGATTAGGGTGAAGGACAATCCCTTTCTTGTTGAGAGGGAGTGTTGATATTCAACAAGAATGTTCAACACCCACACCTAGTGCATTAAGCACCTAGTTTCATTCAACACCTGGTTGCATTAAGAACCCAAACTAGGGGGGGGCCCATAGTGCTATTTTTGGGTGCATGTCTATTTTTATGATCCCTTAATTAAGATGGAAATTAAATTGTAATTTATTCTCAATGTGGAATTGAATGATTTAACTGAAAGTGATAAATTTAGTTAGCTATTGGATTTCGAGTTAGCGGTTGGTGGTGAGGCATGCAGAGTAATTCTAGTTGTAATAGAGTTCGAAGTGCAGTGGTGCATGAGTTGGTGCAAGTTGTAAATCAGTTTAACTCAGTTAAGTGAGTTAAACTCAGTTGTGCTAGTTGTAACTGAAGATACACTAATGTGAGAGATCTAGTGAATTAAATATTAACTAATTCACAATCAATGATCTCACATGCAACTGAGGATTTACTATTATTAACTGCATGCATGTCAGATCTAGTGGAGACCCAGTTGAGTTCTAGGTGAAAGGGAGGTTGAATATCAATTGTAGGATTATATGCTTGCACACAAGCAGGAAAAAATCCATTGGATTTCCTATGATACTTGTGAAGTCAAGGCAGGACATAATTCCTAACTTTAGGGATCTTTACCATCAGGGATTGTGCAAGCAAGACAGGGTGTCTGGAGGCTGAGAATTGGCTATGTGTTGGTCATTTTTGCATATGACAGTGTGAGACAATTAGCTGAGTACTGGAGGGCTCTTGTGAGAATATTTTTGTATGTAATTGTTTCATGATCCATGCTTAATATACAATATAATATAGTGGGGTTTTTAGCTGTAAACTTTCCTTGGGAAATTACCTGTGTTGTGTGTGATTGATCTTTCTTCATGTTCATGTGATTAGAGTTTTTTTTTTTAATTCCACAAAATATTTGTAGAAACGATTCAGTATTTAACTTTAGTACATTGTTAGATTGGGTGAATCCAAGATATACATGCTTGTTGTATAATTTATATAATTGAGATCAAAATATTGCTCCATCTATAGTATCCATGTTACAGGATCCTTGCCATAAAATTTCCTCATATTGATCTTTGGAATATGGTGGGTCTTCAATCAAACTTTAGAGTTTATGAAATCACGATTAACATTTATTTTGTTCTTATCATGAGTTTCCTCTAAATATTTTCGCCATTAGGAATCATTACTTATATCAACCTTGTCATCAAACCTTCCATGTCTGCTTATAGATCATTCTTCATGTCTTCCATGTTTTCTTTCATTTTTTCATCGATCTAATCTTCCATGTCATCCATCTTAGCTTCCATGCCTTTCTTCAAAACTTCCATTTCATTTTTTGTTGCTCTTTGCGAGAGCGAAATTTGGTGCACTTGCTCTTGTAATTTTGATATGTCATGTTGCGCTTCTTCCTCTTCATGGGTCATAGTAGAGCCTTTTTAAGACTTAATGGGTGTTGAATTATTTTTAGGTGGAATTTTAGAACCCAATACTAATTTATATGCTTCAATATTCCCTTGGAATCACTTCAAACTAATTTTTCAAACAAGACTTATGCAATTTGAAAAACAAAATACACACCTTTTTCTTTCTTTTGAGGAGCATGATATTTAAACTAAATTATCTCTGTGGTTTTGGATCTTCAATATCTAAAATTTGGTCCTATATTATCCCTCTGAATCTTCTTTCCAATGCCATAGGTTTTACCTTCTTTGGATGCTTCAATACAAAGTTATTCCCAATCTCCCACAATGACCTAATTATGGACTAGTTCAGTAGAGCGAACTTGTACGACATGTCACGTGTCACTGTTTCCTCCTTCGGCTCTTAAATTGATACACAAGAAACTACAATCTGTTTAATTTCGGCCAATTTTTATAGAATCCCAGTCCGATGCTCAAAGAGAGAGTTATGACGATTTTCCCACGGTCACCTCTTTGAGATGAAGTTTGGGAGCCTGAAAAAACCCTAACTTCCATAGATCATATCACCGCAAATATTGCGAACCAAGATCTGAAATTTTTACACAAAGTTCCTCAGAATTTCGGCTTCGCATGATAAAAATTTAAACTTCTGAACCTTTGTATAAAAAACCTTATAGTGAAAATTCCACGATGACCTGTTTGGAGCAGTGAAACCCTAGAATCCAAAGCTCTGATACCAAATGTTATGAAACCGGCTCCAAAAATAGAAGAAAAGAGAGATTAACGCCTTATAAATAAGCCACTTAGAGGGGGAGACCTCCTTTAAATTACATAAATGAACAATTCTTGGATGATACAAATGACAAAACCTCCTTCTATATATAGGAGTTCATGGGGTCACAATATAATCCTAGCCGACCTAACAATAATAATGTAAAGGCACAATAATAACAATATTGGGGTTACATGGGTACAACAATAAAAATAAGGGGGCTACACTAACAACAAAAATAAGGGACTATACTAGTAATATAGGGACTTGACAGGGAAGTATTATGAGCCTTGACTCAGAGACAAGAATATAAGGTACCTTAATCCCAATGACCAATTCCAATCAACCCAAAGAATGGAAGTGGATATAATGGAAACATGGAAGATGGTAAGCATGGATTAACATGGACACATTATATAAATTAGTACCCTCCTAATAGTGGAAAAAAATGCCCCAGGGAAGGTCATAATAAACTAGGAATAAAGGATAATATCCCATGTGAAGAATGGGAACAAGGGTAAAATTAAGAGTGGTCAATCATCCCTCTTGGCATGTGATTGTTATTAATAATGTCCCAAAACATTAAAATGAAGGCACATTATTACATCAATGGTTAGTATATATTCTAATAGATGAACCAAATTCCTTCACCTAGAATGCCATATGGGATAGAGCATTGACCAAAGTATAGGTGGAGAGATATGAAGTAAAGATATTTGTGGATCATCGTAGGGTTGCAAGCTGGCTAACTAACCAATGGGGTGAAAATTTTCTCCTAGGTGTTACCCAATCTTGGTGGGTAACATGGATATTCAAGTATGATGGTCATGTTGCACAACATTTGTCAAAGTTTCAAGGAGGCAAGTGCCAAATGTTTTCAACAAGATCATATCATTTGTCAGAAGTCCATGTGTCATGGTTAACCCATTTTTCAAGTTATGTATTGCAAGAAATGCTAGAAATAAATTTGAATATAGGTAACAACCTAGGTAAGCCTACTGTTTTGACGAAAAGTTTCATCCTATGATGTTTTTCGTCTCACCGACTCATTTATGTTTCTAAACACGGATGGTCAACAAATTTTTTCCCTCTAGCCTCACCCCAAAGCTAGGGTGGAATTCTTCGTCAAAATATTATGTGAGTCCTAGTGTTTTAGTCGAGTATAATGTAAAATTTATTTGAGAATAATTTAAGCTAGTTGACTAAATTATTTTATTACAAACAACTTGGTCTACTAGATCTTGTTGTGTCGCAGATGGGTGTAATATCCCAAAATCCAAACTCCTCAGCAAGCATGCACTAAAAACACATTTCCAGCAGTAAATGCTATAAAATAATGAAATGAACTCTTGGATCCTATAGATCAATCAATATACAACCTAAATTCAATAATAGAGCTGAAACAAATCAAACTAGGTGGGTTAAATAGACCTCCCACACCTAGGATTGCTTAAAAAGGCTAAAACCCCAAACACTGCAGCACATGAATTTCTGCAAATAAGTGACTGCGCAGTCTAAGAGAGGGTTTGTACACATAAATGGTAGAGAAAAATAGATCTGATATTATATTAAACAATATGCTCAGAAAAATGAGATCTAGTCTCCTTTATACAAAAGCTAGAGAACCCGGGAAGGGTTTCTAGGAATTCACCCTGAATACAAATGGTGATTTTTAGCAGTATGACTGAATAATCACTACAAACTGAAGCACAGGAGTATAAAATGCTGTAATAATATAAATCAGGTGCATATATGATCAAAGGCCTTCCCCCATGGAAGAAAAAACTCTCCAATCATGGGAAAACTCCCTGAAAGAGCCACAAGAGACACTGCTAAAACTGCCTTGCAGAAATAACGCAATTCCAGGATGGAATAACGCTATAGGTGATGGTAATGTATTGGCCTACTGCCAAAGGTCTGATATCAGCCCAAGAATTCTCTAAACTGATCCTCCAATGGAAGGAAACTTCCCTCCTGTGTAAAACCAAGTCAGAAAATGGGTTTCTCAACCCTCCCCTGCAACACCCTGCAACTCAGCTCAACCTCCTGCAGAAAATGCTCTGAAACTGAAGACTGAAGCTTCGCACCAATGCTGGATATGAGGAATGAAAGATCAGATCTATCTCAAGAGCTCCTCAAAGGGAAGAGAAGGGATTCCTGAACATGAATACCTTAGTGCTGAACAAAACCGACAATCTTAGCTAAACAACTAAGAGAGCAGAAGTCTAAGTAGACATGAAAATGTAATACATAACCTAACCCCCAAATTGCTACCATCCTCTTCCTTATAAACTAAGTGAGCCTTCTCACCTTGGGTCCCACTCAATAGGGTTTCCATTATCACACAAAAAATCTCCCTCCAAAAATGCATTGTGCCTTCATTAGAGCCACTCCTCTAAACAACGTTGTTTGATTTGGTCAAGGTTGACCTCTTCAACTTGCTTCAACCCTTTTCACACCTAAGGGTCTTCAATCCGGCTCACATATAGCTATCTAGGCTAAACCACATTCACATTGAGCTCTTTTATTTGATGATCCACTCCTCCTACATTTATGCCATTGAATTGGTCAAACTTGGCCTTGTGCACATGCAAAATGTCCCTGTTCACACATGAGAGTGTAAAATCCAGTTGGCATTATGATCCCTTTACACACTATGAGGGATTTTATCCTTATTTATGAAATGCATGGGCCTCCTTACCCTTTTATGCATCTCCGAAGTGAAAGTAGAAAATTTTAATATTCCAATTTGCTGCATGCAAATTTTGTAATATTCCAATTTGTTGCATGCAAATTTTGGAATATTACAATGGGTTATGTGTCTTGAGGGTATAAGACAAATGTGTATTCCCCCTGTAATATTCCAAATCTGGAATAGCACAGCAAGCCTGCAGAAATAACACACTCCTAGGAGATTTATGCACAGAAATGAGTTTAGAGCCCTTGGATCCTTTAGATCAGTAGATCTGGCATCTAGATCCAAAAGGGGAGCAAAAAAAAATCAAACTAGGTGTGGTAAACAGATCTCCCACCACCTAGTCTAGATGAAAAACACCCTACAAGAGGGGTTGCAACTATGCACAAAAAACTGCTTCAGAAATAATGTAGCCTTGGAGAGTATGAGCAGGAGGCCATCAAATATGATTAAATTATGAGTATACAGCAGCAAATCAGAAGTATAATGAAGCTCTTTCAATATACAGTAGAATACAGGAGACAATAGAGCAAAAAATCTTCAGAAAAGAAGGCTGCAACACATATATAAATTGCCAAATGGATTAACAACGTTATTTTGAGGAGCTGCAGCAGCTGAATATTACAACTCAGATCTAGGATAGATCTATGGACAAAACATCAGATCCATTTCAGATCTGGAAACTAGACAGTCTTATTTACAAGATCCCCTTGGGGTTTTGACCAAATCATGCATAACAAAGAGTAGATCTGAATTTTAAGTTGCAAATCTGCAAAATGCTTCAGAAATTTCTGATGATGAATTTACATTAAAATAGATCAGATCTAAATATAACATGGATCATCAATCTAATCCATGCATCACCAAAGTGAAAGGTAAAGCCCAACACCAGAGATCTCTCATAAAAAATGGGATCAAAACACCCTGAAGAATCTCTTATGAAAATAACGCAGTTCCTCAATGAAAATTGCATTGTAGCTTGAATAAAAATGATGGCCTAATTCCAAGATACAAATATGAAGCTCAAACAGTGGATGCACTCTTCCAGGAGGTTAAAAGACACACTCAATGAGAAGAGGCTCCAATACAAGCTAGATCTAAAAAGATCTAGAATTCCACTTTCTGCAGCTTACAAAGGCAAGCAAACCCTCACTGGATCTGCATTGCAATTGGAAGTAGAGCTTGGCCCAAAGCCTGATAGTGGATCAAATTAGCAAAAAATCCTCCAAGAATCCTCAAGGGAAGAGGTGAAATCCCTGCATAGGAACTCCAAGTGTTAAGAAGCACAATTCTCCACTAAACAACAGAGAATAGTATTTGTCTAAACAGACAAGATACTCAGAAATATACTCAATCAACAACCTTCTCTTGCTGCCTTCCCCTTCCTTTTATAAAATTAAATCCTTTGCAAACCCTAAACCACCTTGATGAGTTAGCTCCTTTCACATGAGGGGCCTCCTTCTAGAACTATGCTGTGCCTTCATGAGATACATTAAATCTAGACAACGCTATAGATTTGGTCAAGGTTGACCTAGTCTCACAGCGCAAACCCCTTTCACACCTGCAAGAGATTTATTTACATGGCCCTGATTTATCCTTGTTCACATGGGCATTGATTTATTCGGTCTTTTCAAGAGTTTTACATGTCCTCCTTTATTCATTTATTCATGCTACAGAAAGTAAAACAAAAATGAATATTCCTCTTAGCTTAGGCTAAGTAGGAATATTATAGTCCTCCCCTCCAAAATTTTGCTTGTCCCCAAGAAAATGATAGGGTAAGAGCTGTAGTACTTCTCCTCCTCCATTGATGGCGCCATCAATGATCAAGTCCTCATCATAAGCCAAGTGCTCATCAAGCCATTACATCATGAATTGTTCCTCCAAGATCAAAATAAGATGTGCATAGTCCATCCCACTAGGAGTGAAAAACTCAACAGAAATAAACATGGCTAGAGCAATGCTCCATCTAAAACATGTATCATGAAGTACAGGTAGAAGTTCCAAACCATGTGGTACATAAAAACTGCCCATCCTCTCACCATAAAGCCCCATAAACAATACAACTATGTCATCCAAGTATGGAAGCAAGACTACAAATATGCAAACAGAAATTTGAGCTTGAGGAGGTGGTCAAAATCCCACATGTGATGCCAATGCAGTGCACCTCTTATCTTCACTAGATCCAGGTGTGGCAAGTGGCATTCCCACCACACATTTGCTGCATGAGTCACCTTGACATGGTTGAAGATGTTAAATAAGTTTGGTGCCTTTCGGAAGAACCCATCATGAAAAGGAATTTCCGTTTGCACAACAAGGAAGTGGCCAAGTTCAGAATTTATATTGGCCTTCAAAAAACTATGAGATCCACATGATCTCTCACCCCCTTTAGGAGTCATAGCCTACAAAAACATGGTAAAATAATGTGACAAATCAGAAAATACAACTTTCTTGGCATGATTATTGCCTTTACCATCATAGTCCTTCATAAACATGGAGTTGTGCATGAGAATTTTCCTCCTTTCAAGCAAAGGAAGAGCTGGCTGAGATGACTTTTGAAAAGAGTCCATTGGTTGCCCCAATCATCCATAGCTAATGCATTCTTGAAAGTGCTGATGTAATTCCTCTCTCCTGCCTTCCCAATCAAAGCTCCTCATGATCAGGGTATAGATCTTCATTGAATGCATATGGCTGAGAAAGAATTCTTCATGTGCCCCTTGTAGTATCTTCTGCTTGAGCTTGGAATCTCTAGCCAAGAAGACCCTACCATGATGATAGATGACTCCCCCTTGGACTAGGTAGCCCTCTTCTTGCTGCATGTCATCTAGTATCATACCTGTGTGGAGATCTTTGGAATACTCTACAAGCAGTTGAGATTTCCAATATAGATCGACACTGTTCAACAATGACAGCGCTGATGATACATCCATAGAAGTGCTTGTCATGTTGCTGATCTCCTTTTTGACATTTCTCATGCCAAATTTGTTTGTTGGAAGGCTGATCCTCTCATTCTTCTCCTCCCACAGTGCAGATTCAGAAAAGAGAGAGGGTGATAGTGATGCAGGAAGATGATCCCCCTCATTCTTGAGATATTCCAAGCCCTCCAGTGCTGTAACTTGGTCTCTCATTGCTCCAATCCCTCCTGTATCTAGATTTGGAGCAGCACTTTGTGAGGCCTCCCCCAAAATATCTAAATATGATGGCATTCCAAGTGGCTTGCCACTAGATAGGAATGTCCCTTGCAACATTCTCATGAACATGAGAGAAGGGACTGTGAGATCCTTTCTTCCACTGAGCAAATCCATCTCTTTTGTTTGTGTGGAAGTACTAGGTGAGGGATAAGTGTGCATGCCTTGAATCATTTGTGGTTTCCCACTCTTCAAGTCCACCCACTCCATCTGCAAAGCTTTCTAATCAGTGGTCACCTTCCCCAAAGTAATCAACCATTGGACACCCAGAATGATATTGGTGTCTGGTATGTCAACTACAAAAAAGTGATCCACCAGAGTGTAGGATCCCATAGTGATTGAAAGTGAGGGGACATATTGCATGCATTGCATGGTCCTATCTCCTAGGACCAAAACAGATAATCCTTCAAACGTATTAGTGGGGATTGCTCTCCTTTGCACAATATGAGCATCAATAAAGTTGTGGGTTGCCCCACTGTTAATCAACACAAATACCCTCTGATTCATGACTGAACCTTGTACTCTTAGGGTCAAGTACTTAGGCATTCCTCTCAAAAATGCAAGAGTACCACTTATTGGAGCAAAGGCTCCATCCCTATCTCTGGATGGTGTTGGATCTTCCTCATCATTATCAGCGCTGTGACCCCTCGGTTCATCATATTCATCTTCCTCCTCAAAATATGAGAAGACCTCTATGTTGTGTGCTTTCCCAGTAGCACATCTGTGTCCTGGTGCCCATGAGTCTTGGCAAGTGAAACACAGTTTCTTCTTTCTCAACTCCCTCCTGAGATCAATATCAAGAGGCTTCTTCAAAGAGCTCTCCTTGGAAGGAACAACTTTTACTTCCTTCCCCTTAGAAAAGTGAGGGGCATTGCTCTGGAAAGTTGCCTTTGCTTTTGGCAAGGCATCTTAGAGGTCTCTAGCCCTCTCAATGGCATCATGCAAAGTGATGGGGGTGGTATATTTAACCAACCCATGCAAATTTTCCTCCAGGCCATCGATGAACATGTAAACCCTCCTTGCTACAGATAGATCAGGAACCATGACTGATAATCTCAGAAACTCAGAGATATAAGTTTCTGCATTCCCTGATTGCTTTAGCTTTGCAAGGCTTATGAAGGGTGCTTCTGGATCCTTCCTATCAAATCTCTCCACCAGTATTCTAGTAAACTCAAAATAGGTAGTCACATTGGTATGTCCCAATGTAGACAACCCATGGAACCACCAATTGTGTGCTTCACCTTCAAAGTGCAGCGCTGCAATCTTGATGGCCTCAATCTCAGGGACTTTTTTCAACTAAAAGTAAATATCCAACTTTTCTACCCATGCCTTGGCAGAACTGGAGGATGATCCATCAAAATTAGGAAAAAATAATCTGCCCATAGAGTGGTGTCTATCCTGATTATGAAAGAACCCACCATCTCTATACTGCTACCTTGGTCTTCTTCTGTCCTTGAGGTGACAAAACTCTTGGAAAATCAAGTGGTATCTGAATCTCTGATTATGAGATTCATATTCCACAAAGTAGTCTTCAATGGAAGCTTTCTCTTGTGGTCCTTCATTCTCCACAACCAAGAAGGTAGGCATAGTGGAGCGTTGTGAAGCTTGTGGGGCTTGTGGCAGGTTCACTGGTTGACCAGTCCAGTGATGTGACATGTAAAAGCTTTCCCCTGGATGAAACCTCCCAGGAGATTCCCTCATTTTTTCCATCCTCATATCTTTGATCTCTTTGGAAATATATTGCATGGCCACCAACAGATTTCTTGCAAACTCTTCTCCTTCTTTATCATCTGCAGTTTCAGGGGCTTTACCCTTGTCTTGCTCATCAGTAGTGTAATCAAACTTCTTGTGAATTATATTCTGATACCTCTTCTCCCTCTCAGTAAGAGGTTCATCTTCTTCTGAATGCAACATGGTTGTGGTGCTCCAAGGAAAGCACAGGATGTGCCAAGAAAGGAGCTTTGATACGACTGTAATATTCCAAATCTAGAATAGCACAGCAAGCTTGCTGAAATAACACACTCCTGGAAGATTGAAGCACATAAATGAGCTTATAGCCCTTCGATCCCTTAGATCAGTAGATCTGGAGTTTAGATCTAAAAGGGGAGAAAAAACAAATCAAACTAGGTGTGGTAAACATATCTCCCACCACCTAGTCTAGCTGAAAAGCACCCTACAAGAGGGGCTGCAACTATGCACAACAAACTGCTTCAGAAATAACGCAGTCTTGGATAGTATGAGAAATAGGCCATCAAATATTATTAAATTATGAGTATAAAACAAAAAATCAGAAGTACAATGAAGCTCTTTCAATACATAGTAGAATACAGGAGATAATAGAGCAAGAAATCTTCAGAAAAGAGAGCTGCAACACATATATAAACTGCCAAATGGCTTAACAACATTATTTTGAGGAGCTGCAATAGCTAAATATTACAACTCAGATCTAGGACAGATCTATGGACAAAACATGAGATCCATTTCAGATTTGGAAACTAGACAGTCTTATTTACAAGATCCCCTTGGGGTTTTGACCAAATCATGCATAACAAAGAGTAGATCTGAGTTTTAAGTTGCAGATTTGCAAAATGCTTCAGAAATTTTTGAAGATGAATTTACATTAAAATAGATCAGATCTAAACAGAACATGGATCAGCAAGCCAATCCATGGATCACCAAAGTGAAAGGAAAAGCCCAGCACCAGAGATTTCTCATAAAAAATGGGATCAAAACACCCTGAAGAATATCTTATCAAAATAATGTAGTTCCTTAATGAAAACTGCGTTGTAGCTTGAATAATAATGATGGCCTGATGCCAAGATACAAATATGAAACTCAAACAATGGATGCATTCTTCTAGGAGGTTAAAAGACACATTCCATGAGAAGAGTCTCCAATACAAGCTAGATCTAAGAAGATCTAGAATTCCACTTGCTGTAGCTTACAAAGGCAAGCAAAACCTCACTGGATTTGCGCTGCAATTGGAAGTAGAGCTTGAACCAAAGTCTGATCGTGAATCAAATCAGCAAATACTCCTCCAATAATCCTCAAGGGAAGAGGTGAAATCCCTGCATAAGAACTCCAAGTGCTACGCAACACAATTCTCCACTAAACAACAGAGAATAGTATTTGTCTAAATAGACAAGATACTCATAAATATACTCAATCAAAAACCTTCTCTTGCTGCCTTCCCCTTCCTTTTATAAGATGAAAGCCTTTGCAAACCCTAAACCACCTTGATGAGTTAGCTCCTTTCACATGAGGGGCCTCCTTCTAGAACTGCGTTGTCCCTTCATGAGATACATTGAATCTAGATAGCGCTGTAGATTTGGTCAAGGTTGACCCAGTCTCACAACTCAGACCCCTTTCACACATGCAAGAGATTTATTTACATGGCCCTGATTTATCCTTGTTCACATGGGCATTAATTTATTCAGTCTTTTCAGGAGTTTTACATGTCCTCCTTTATTCATTTATTCATGCAACAGAAAGTAAAACAAAAATGAATATTCCTCTTAGCTTAGGCTAAGTAGGAATATTACACCCCCTTTGAGGGTTGTAAATGTAAAAATATTATGTATTAGAGGGAGGAAAAATATTAAATCCCATCTTGTGTAAATAAATTAAATTTTTTGGCAAAATAAAAATAAATCTTAAGCCAACAATTAATTAATTAGAGTCCAATTAAGTTGTCTTAGGACAATTAATTCTCCAAGTGGAAAAATTCGAGGTTCTTGAAGGAATCAATTTTTAAAGGTCCTCCTCCAACAGAATATTGTATATTTCAAGAAAATTTGGACCCTTGGTCTTTGGTGGTTAAGTCAAAGTCAATTTTTTTAGAAAATTAACTCAAAATAATAAATTTTGAGCTAATAAAAAATGGATCAAAAGAAAGATTCGAAATTTCCTCAAAATAAAAATTCAATAGCCAATAGTAAAATATAATCAAGCACTTTTCAAAGAACGAGATTATTTTGACAAGGATCAAAGAAACTAGACGTTATTTTTCCACTTTGAGGATTTATCTATATATTAAAGTCATTTGTGTCTCTAGAATGTTGATCTCTAGCTAGAAAATTGTTGTTGAAACATCTCTGTAAACTATTATTCCATTCTGAAATATTTTTTCTATCATAATAAAGAATTTGGTATGCAACTCGAGATGTTTTGTTATTATTGATTTGTTCAGTCCTTGGCATCCAAGTTCACAAAATTGGTCAGGAATCATTTTGCTTGGATCCCAATTTTTTTGTGGTGGATTAAATATTCGCTAAGTCTGTAATGTGCATTGGGGTTTCTAAATTGTTTTTAGCCATTCATCAAATAAACATCCATAAAAATATTTTCTCAAAAAATTAAATTTTCGAAACCCATGTATATTTGTAGATATTATAAATAATTTGTAAATCATTTTTGCTAACTTGGGTTTTGGGGTTTTTAGAATTTTTGAATATATTTCGGGTTTTGGTGTATTATTTTCATTTTTGCAGGTTGAATCAAAATATCAAGTAGAAAAATAGCTAGATCTAGGCCCTTGAGGGTACGATATGGTCTTTAGGAAAATTTCCAAGGCCACCCACTGAAAAATTTTCAGCAAAATCCAGATCCGAGGAAGAATTTTTTTTCTAAAGCAAGGGTTTCAATTTTTGGGCCTCCCAGGCCCAAATCTGACCTCATCTAGCCCCACGTTAGCCTTTCGGCCCTTTTAGGATAGGTCTCAAGCCTTAGAGGCCTTAAAATCTCCTCCTAGCCCCTACAAAGGGGGTTTAAGGCTCATTTTTGGCCTAGTCATGGCCTAAAAATACCTCGACCTCCCTCTAGAGACCTAGACGATTGCATTAGGGCAGGTCGTGGGATTTCAAGCCCTTAAACCCTAACTGTTTACCGTTCTAGCCTCGATGTCAAGTCTTCAAGGCTTTTCTCCTCCAGTGTTGCCTCTTTTTGGCCTCGTCTTTCCTCTTTGACCCCTGATCTGTCATCCTCTTGCCTCCTTTGTTGGCCTAACGTTGATCTTCCTTGGCCTTTTATGTCCTAGTTTTCCCTAGTTCCAAATTTGAAGTTTTCAAGGCTGAATACTTGGTGGTTTTGCAAGTTTTTGGGCTTCAAAATTTTGTTTTCCAGGTGGCTTTTTTATCCCAAATTTTTGGGCAATCGAGTTGCTGGGCCTTCAACTTGTCATGATTTTTTTGATGAACCATCCATTTTCACATCATTCCATTCACCCATTGTCATCAATTTTAACCATATTTCTTCATAAACGCACCAAATATCCACATACATGTTTATGTGGTTTATAATCATTATTTCCATTATTTTTAATGAATTAAGAAAAATTTTGCTTGATTTTACTAATGACAGTTTGGCCAGTTCAAGTTTCTGCACTTTAGTCAAGTTTCTGTAGTTATCTGCATGGTTGAGGTAGTAGCAACACTCTAGAAGGAAATCCAACACTTGGAATTGGTTTCTAGAAGCTTCAATATGGATTTGTATTTGTCAAAATCCACCCAACTCGCACGTGTGGACCTCCAAAAAAAGATCAAAGGAAAAACGCAACAGTTTTGACCAGTCAACTTCAATTGCATTTTTTGAGCAAATGAAAATGATTTTCAAAAAACGAAAACATGAGTGTTTTTCAGCACAAGCCCAATTAGGTTCTCAATGTGCTTTTTTCTCTAATTCTTTACCATTTGAGAGATTTTAGGGGTTCTTTGGAACCTTGATATGAGTTTCCAATAACTCACACTCATTAGGTTACCCCCTAAAGATGTGTGAGAATAGTTAGATGTCTTTCATGATGAATTAATTTCTTTATGATTTTCATTTCTGATTGAATTTCATTCCAATTAAATTCTCTGCTATTTTTTTTTGAATAAGATCTCTGCTTATTTTTATTTGTTCCATCACAGGTTGAGCACTTAAAAAAAAGAAGACCAAAAACATTTATTTTATGCTTAGTTTCAGCTCTGGTTTTGAATATGCACATCAATAATATTATGCTATGTTCATTTATCTTTTAAGACTTCTCTTTAGAGTAATTTCAAGTCTATATAATAGCTTTTCCTTCACAAATAACATATTTTGATTTTGTTTTAAAATTTAGATTAAATTTGTTTCAAAATTTCATAAAATAGATTCAAGATAAAGTTTCTTCAATATTTCATAAAGGAGGCTTCTTTAGTGTAGAATTCATGTTTAAGCACCGTATAATAGTTTTCTCTTTCAAAGTTCCATAGAATAAACATATTTTATTTTTCTTTGTCTCATAGAATAAATCCTAAACATGATCTTAGTTTGTTTTGAAATTATTTAATTCTCTAGCTTTTGGGAAAGAACATGTGCATACTCATATTAGTGATATTCATAAATAAGTTTAATTTTATAGTCATCATTTTGAAATAGATTGACTAAATTTTTAAAAGCTGAAAACTAATCTCCTAGCACATACGGTGTAGTGTACTTCGCAAGCTCACGTACTCGTATTGACATATAAATGCAAGTAATTTAATAGTCAATAAAATTACCCAACATTATAGTGCCATTTCTAGGGAAGTATACATAGGTATTAGCTTTCAATTGCATCTCATTCTTAGTTGCATAAGATTAATAGCATTTTAGTACATCCTAGAGGTAGATTCATTTAAAAAATAAAAATAAAAAAAAATAAAAACAAACAAACTTCAATCACCTATCCCCCACGATATGACGTGGTGTAATAAGAGCCACACATCCACATCATGAATTCTTATTTTTGAAAGTATAAGAAGAGGTGAAAAAAGACATAGAATAAATGGATGGAGATGATGACAATGAGTAATATACTTTTGGATTCCTATTCATGAAACTGATATCAATATTCATATGAATAACATCCCTCCGTCTGTACATCCTAAATTCAAAGGTATGAGATCAGAAGACTCGAAAACCTTTCTTTTTGAATTTGAAATAGTTTGTAGATCTTATGGCTACTCATTACAAATTCAAAAATTGAATTTGTTTCCGATGACATTGAAGGATAGAACTCTTAAATGGTTCATGAGTTTAGGAACAAATTCTATAAGGACATGAGATGATATGAAAAGAGTATTTTTGGAAAAATATAAATATTATTGCATACACCATGACCTTAAAAATGAAGAATTTAAGATGAACCAAAAAGAGGATGAAAGCCTAAAATATTTAATGGATATATTTACTTATAATGTCAAATTATATAAATTGCACGACTTAGGATTAGACACATTATTATTATTATTATTTTTATTTTAAAAAAGTTCGGTTATGATATTATATATCAAAAAAAGGAGGGATTTTAATTCCTCATTACAAATCCGCCACTTTTTATACCCAAAAATAGAGTTGTCTGCAAGGCATATTGCATTCCTGTTACATAGATTTTACTACTACTTCTAATATTCCTATTTCTTATACTGTCTACTGCATTCAAATTATAGACTTTTACATACTGCCGAAGTAACAAAATACATTTCATTTTAATTCTAAGATTATATGAGATCCCTATCTATTGAGAGCTAGCTGAATCTATCTGCTGTCCCTGGAGATCATAGTGCTGATATTTCTCCTATTTATTCACAGTGTTTTCACTGTCTCTATGCCCACTTCCCTAATTGAAGGAGCTGGATCCATGCTCATATTTTTTCGCTGTGATTTCTCTAAGATATGTGATTGTATTTTCCAGATGAAAGCATTTGTTTTTAACCTCCAACAACTTCTTTATGGTTGATTCCCATTGCTGGCAGAGGACTGCTATCTTTGATTTTTTTGGTTTATATTATGGTTCATATGGTCCTTTATTTGGTCTATTACTACCTAATGTGCTTGGAAGTACACACATGACTACGCCTTGGCATTGCTGGAATACATTTCTTTCTTTGCTGGAGGAGCGATGTGGTTGCTGTGGTATTGATATCTATGATCCGATGACTGCTGAATGTTGCTATGCTCAGTAGTTTGACTAGAGATCTCTGAAGCCACATAATTTTGGAGCACTGATGAGAAGTGACTAGAGTGGTGTGCAATACACTGATATGAGATTAGTAATGGAACTGTTAAAACGCAGAGTAAAAAATTGGCCTGATCTGATAGTGTTGTAGTGTGATGGTTTATAGTGAGCAGGGCGTAGGAGGTTGGAGTAGAGTATATCTTCCAGGCAACAAGGCATGAGGAAGTTGTTTTGTTTGAGGAGAAATGGCAAAGTGGCAGAGTAAAGGGAGCACAGAGCTTTCTGGTCGCGAGGAGACAAGGCCAAGGGAAGCACACACAAAATTAAATACAGGGGGGCCTCAGATCAAGATTGTAATTGGGTAAAATATATGTATTGAAGAGAACAATGTGGAGGATATTATATATAGGATGATAACTCGATATATGGAGAGTCATGGGGAGGAGAGTAGATATGGGAAGGATCCGAAATAGATCGATATGGTTCTCATTGGTACATGTAAATATTCCATCTCCAAGCTTGACAAGGAGAGCACTTATTTTAAGAGAGTTTCCTTCCCGCGTTTTTTTTATTTCTAATAGATATTCATAATCATTGGATTGGGATTTTGACAAGATCTCTGTCAATGCTGGCCTGACCAATTGTTTTATCAACTTCCTTATTTTCCTAGCTATCTGCACTTTTACTATTGTAACTTAAGATATGATAATAATAGATTTTCCCAAGCTATCATGCCTGCTGATTTATCCTTTCAAGTATATGGCTTAGGGCTTGTTGAGGCCTCAAGATTCACTGCAACAACATGGACGATGACCACCCGGTCTATACCTTAAAGCAGTTCCTTTTCCGTTCGGAATGGTGGCTCTGACTGGTTTAACTAGGTCCAGTTACCTTCTCTCAATCTATATTGGCTTAAAATATGACGTTTATCTACCAATGGGAAAGAGACATGATGCATAGATTCTGCATAAATCAAAGTACAACGCATAGAAGGGTGTGTATGTCCTTTAGCATGAAAATCCTCAGCTAAATATTTATAAAAGCCACTTTCAATTCAACTCAAATATATATAAAGGAGAGAGAACCGAACATAAACAAGAATTTGGCATATAATAACAATAATAAAATTACAGACTCAAACCATTTTGGCCGAATATTACAATTGTTGGCCTCTCGGCTCTCGGCCTTTACATAAACTCTCACACCATTTCTCTCTATCTCTCTCTGTCCCATTCCATTATCTGTGTCTCTCTATCCTCTCACAAAGCTTCACATTTATACATAATTATGGATTGATTTCAATCCATGGTTTCCTCCACAAATATCTCAACCAAACTCTAAAATAGATTTATCCCTTTTTTGACTCAACTAAATTCCATTTAAAGAATTTCTAATCCCTAAAATATCTATCCAACTCAACTCCACTCATATTCTCAATTAATTAAGAGAATATTTACAATAATCCTCACACTCATATTTTTCTCTCAATTTAATTTTAAAATGTACACAATTTATAAATTAATTACAAAAAACATCACCCATAAATCACACAAATGAATAATGAAAATTAAGCTCGATGCTCCTGCATCAGACTCCTCATGTAGAGAAGTTTCCATAGACTCTTATCTATGAGTTCTGTCACTTTTCTATAATAATGCGACAGCCACAAGTCTCAAATAACTTGCTCCCTCCAAGATTCCAAACTCTGTTTTGTCGCTGGTATTTTAAAGTATCAACTCAATTTTGTATTTTTTCACATAATTTCCAAAATAGAATTTTCAGAATACTATTGAATGTAACTCTCGCTTTTCCATACCACATCATATTTATTTTTGGAATTACAGACTTGTGTAGAATCACTGATGCCCATTCTTCTGGTCTCCAAACTCTGAAATAATCTTGAATTGGCTGTACATCAGCATCACTCATTCTATCAACCAGATTCCATCGGCCTCTCCAAGAATTTCTTTCGCCAATTCCTCAGAGTAATTCCTCTTTGTTTGATGCTTCCGTCTCTAATTGTACTGAACACTCAACTTTTTGAAGTGAAGAATAATCAAGAATTTCTCCTTGATCGCAACTATAGTCATTGATTGCCCCTATAGTAACAAATTTCTCATCTGGTTTTGTACCTGCATTCATCAACAAATTATTATTTAAAAAAAAACAAGACCTTTCAGCCTCTTTTGATGCTTCAAGCACCAATCTCCCATCATAGACTTCCTGGATTTTAGTAGATCCTGTTTTGAATTGCTGGCTGCTTTCATCTGTATCCTACTGGTTCAAGACTTCTGTTTTATTTTTGTCTCTAAGGACATAATTTTCTTGCTGCTCCTGATCTTTCATCTCATCTCCAAATATTTTCTGCTCAATTTCTCCGATTTCAACATCATATTTATTAATGTTGCCTCTTGTATCTACAACCACATTATTATTTGAAGAGTCAAAGCATTCACTTAACTCTATAAACATTAAAAAAATTTCATCCTTATCATGCACGACAACTGCAATCTCTTCTGTACCAGGTTCTACAAGTTTCATCTCCTTTTCAAGTTCCTTAAGACATCGTTCCAAGAACTCTATTTCCATGTGAAATCTTTCCAGCATTTCATCACAACCTTCATTCTCAGTTTCATTTTCCTCCTAGCAATCCTCCTGAGTTATCCTGTTGTTTGTATCATCACATTGCAAAACTCTGTCATTAATTTCATTAAACAAATTCATTTGTTTACCTCCTTGGAATATCTCTTCGACATTTTCATTATGCTTCTACTCGATAACAACTTCAACTGGCTGTATTACACTAAACATGAATTCATATATGAATTATTTCTGCTGCAAGAAATCAATACCTTCCTTCTCTGAAAGACATTCTCCATCATACTTCACCTCAAGAGTTTCATTCATCTCTGTGACAGTTTCACCAGACTTTCCATCATCTTCTGCACATCCTACAAACATACACAAACTATGAGATTTAAAAATACAAGGCTTCATAGCCTCATCTTCTTCCCTTGTCATCATATCTTCAAATTGTTCTGAACTATTCCAATAGTTCATGAGATCTTTCTCATTGATCTCTTCACCCAGAATTTCACCATGTTCTGGGCCACAAATGGAGACTTCCATTTCTAACTCAGCTCCTCTGAGTTCTTCACATCTCAATTGTATATTCATCATTTGCTCGAGCTTCCTCAAATCTTCTATTAACTATATGTTTACCTGCTGATCCCTCTTTACATGTAGCCTCTGCCATTTCACTTTCTTCCACATGGTCCAAGGATGTCTCTGGTCTTTCTTGTTTCTCTGCAAAAATTCCATCAATAACTCAAGGTGAAATGCTATCTTAGCTTTCTCCCTCTCATACTCTTCATCAGTCAACTGCTTCCATATGCCATTTGCCTTGGCATTTTCCTTCTTATTTCTTCTGCTATGGTCTTTCTCAGAACTTCTGAAATGACTATCAACATTCATCTTCTCCTCCTTTTTGAATTTCTTTTGTTCCCTTATGGATTTCATTCAAATACCCTTTTTAGCAAGCCTCCATACTTGCCATCCAACAATAAAAGCTCTCTTCCTGTGCTTGACCTCTTGCAGTTCTCTGTCTTGGAATCATTTCTGGGCAACTCTCTTGCTTCTCTTTGCTGCAAACAAAAACTGCAGTAATTCTTGCGTTACAATGACCAAACTCTTTGGGTGTTGGGCTCTGCCGATCATGCACCCAATTACATTCAAACCTTTGAATTGAGTTAAGACTCTTTGACTCCCGACTTGACATTACTCTTCATCTTGGATGAAAAATGCACCCTCTTGTACAATAACTAAATGGTTTAACTTGACTCAAGCTATCCAAATTTTCATTTGACCTTAACATTTGATTTGACATCCAAGCTTGACCCAATAATTACAATAGTGGATATTTTGACTCTAATTCAAGTTATACAATATACCAATGAACATCCACCCTTAATAAATTTTCATGATGTAAAATCTTCACGTTACCAATTCTCTCTCATACTCCATTCTTATGATAATATCATAAGTCATTAATTACATCATTTCCCATTATCACTTTTTTTTAAGCCTTTAAATCGAAATGAAATCCATTTTTCCCAAGATTTATTTTATGGTGAAAATAAAATAAACCATTTAATTTTCAACATTTAAAATACCTCTTTGAAATGAATTATCATACCTTATCCTCCCTCCAAGGTTATTTAATAAACCTTTTCTTCGCAATTTCAACTCTCCGGATTTCACTTTTCTATGTTGTTCTTATCACTGTGAATATTCGCATGCCCTTCATACCATAACCTCTTCAACACGCTAATCATCTTAGCGTAGACAGTTTTCCTGTACTTCCATGCATCTCCTTCTTTGCAGTGACGGTTCTCATGCAATACCGTCTCTCTCCAGTGCATAAAAATAATTCCTTCATAGGAATTTTCCAAAACTTCCTTTTAACATGGTGGCATCAACATATTTCTCCGGTAGCAACAAACACAAACCGTACTATCTTCTGAACAGAACAATGTGAAAATTGTCACATGCGATACAAGCAATGATCAATCATGATATCCAGATCATGTGTTCTCATATGTTGATAGATGATGTAGTCTCAATCGCATCTACCCACATTAATATTAACATGTCTCAAGATTTCAATACACTTTAGCATGGTGAAAATCCACATTACTTAATCACAAATAAAAATTCACACAAGCTTTAGTGGAATTTCATTAACACCAGCACTGTGTTATCCCCCATGAAATAACAATAGACATTATGATTTACCTTCTGTGCCCATAACACATTTACCGCTGCTCTATTTAGCTTCAAATTTCCACCATCTTCAGACCTTTCAAAATGAAGCCCTTCTTGTCAAAGACCCAGATATAATTTTATACATGTAAGTAATCAGAAATACTCACTATTCACACTGTTCAGCGTTTGTGGCATCCTGGAAACGATAATTTAGCCCAGAGAATGTTGCGTTGCATTTCTGTAGATGACCACAAAAGAAGATCCAGTAGATCAAAATTTGGAAAAAAATAAAACAAAAAGAGAAAGAGATAACAGGTTTTGGGTTTATCCACTTCTGAATTTTTCACTTGGTTGGTTGGTAGTGTTGATCTGGTTCAGAATTGAAAGAATCAACGAAGGCCATGGAAACATCGAAGGAACCATTGCACATACCCAGATTGAGGGGAATTGCATTAGAACTCAGAGACAAGAAACCAGTGTAATTAGGCCTGCGGTAGTCGCCGAGAAATGCCTTAGCGCCGTCGAGGCTGGGGAAATATGCGGTTCCAAGTATATCTGGGTGAGTCCGTCAGGTCTTTAGGAGGATCCTTCATCCCCACGCTTCCTCTCTGCAAACAATACTTCAACGCATTCTGTGATTCATTTCCTCGGCGATTGAAAGCTCCAACACTTAATATTCTCTCCAAAAAAATCAGTTTCTGGCATTCAATGGAGAATATTTTTCAGACTTACATTGTTGTTGCTCCTTCATTGATTGGATTCTTGTCAAATTCAAGTCAAGGTGCCATAAACGCTAAATTTAGATAATCCCATGTTAAAATTCCAACAAGCGAAGAGAACAATAATATTAAAAAACTTATCAGTGCTAGCTGGATCCTAAAAACATCACCTCCAATTCTGACTACCAGAAATTTAAGAAAATTTATTGCATGGGTGTTTGAATCTTGGGCCTTGCAATATAGTGATCAGGCAGCCAATACAAATTCTGCCAGAAATTCTTGACTCCCAATTCTACTTCACACAGGGTTTAACACCCGAGTGTCAGTCAACTCAATACACATTGTAAGCCAATTGTAGCAATCCAGTCCACGTCAACTAAGCCATTGCCTCCATTACAAAGCTCCATTGAAGGTGATACCGTTTCCACACATCAAGCAGTGATTTCTCCTACAATTGATTATGTCATTCTTCTCACATGCCTTTCTGATCCGCTGTGACTCCTTTATTTATTTCGATGACCAATTTTGGTTTGCAATAAACATGTGAGGAAAACTCATACACTACAGATCCACATAGCACACAACACATGAATACACTTATTTACTGCTCCTCACAATCCATCAATGTTCAATTTCAACTACACCAACTGTGAATAACCATACTTTGCACATAAACATCTCTTTCCACCAACTTGATTTTCTTCATAAATGGAAAACATTCTTCAACGGGTTTCCATCAAATTCAAATATGGCTTTCAACCCAAGAAATTTATAAAATATTATAAGACGAGGCCACACAAAGCATAAAATTTGAAAAACTGATCACCGTTGCACATCACACCAGAATATAATACACAGTCCTCACTTATCTCTGCCAATCGATTTGGCTCTGATACCAAAATGATGCAGAGATTATGCATAAATGAGAGTAGAGTGCATAGAAGGGTGTGTATGTCCTTCAACATGAAAATCCTTAGCTAAATATTTATAAAAACCACTTCCAATTCAACTCAAATATATATAAAGGAGAGAGAACCGAACATAAACAAGATTCTGGCATATAATAAAAATAATAAAATTATAGACTCAAACCATTTTGGCCAAATATTACAATTTTTGGCCTCTCAGCTCTCAACCTTTACATAAACTCTCACACCATTTCTCTCTATCTCTCTCTGTCCTATTCCATTCTCTGTGTCTCTCTATCCTTACACAAAGCTTCACATTTATACATAATTATGGATTAATTTCAATCCATGATTTCCTCCCCAAATATCTCAACCAAACTTTAAAATAGATTTATTCATTTTTTGATTCAACGAAGTTCCATTTAAGGAATTTCTAATCCCTAAAATATCTATCCAACTCAAATCCACTCATATTCTCAATTAATTAAGAAAATATTTACAATAATCCTCACACTAAGATTTTTCTCTCAATTTATTTTTAAAATGTACATAATTTATAAATTAATTACAAAAAACATCACCCCCTAAATCACACAAATGAATAATGAAAATTAAGCTCGATGCTCCTGCATCAAGACGTCAGATCATTTATCTTGCTAATCAGACAAGAAAATGATCCTTAAGATAATTTGGGCTTAGCCAAGCCATAACTAAAGTTTTGCCTCTTTGGGAAGATGACTTTTAAGGGATGTAGAATTTAATCTATATGAAATATTATTCTAAGATGAAAGCAAAATAAACTATTTTAATCCTATCTCAATTAGGCAGATATAGATCTATCCCAACTGAGAAAAGATGTTTTAAAATAATTGAAATTTAAATATGTTTGTTTTTAAATGAATATCAAGCTAACGAAGTAGTTCAATTAAATGACGTTGTGAATTCCAAACACATCCTCCCTAGAGACCTTTTAACTGAAATAATCAATCAATAACACTGAGGAAGTAGTTCTCAAAATGATATTTATCATTTAATTAGTGACTTGAATAATTAAAGAATAATATGCGGAAATAGTTCACAACATATCACTATTTAATAAATCAGTTTTATAAGACATATTTCTAAGTAAATAGTTACTCAGAAATCAGAATTCAACCCATAAGATTAGAGACAAATAATAACATAAATTAAGGCAAATTACTCATACCGACAAAAATGCACAAGTATGCGAGTAAATTGACACATTCCTGTTATCATAAAATGAAACCAGCATTTAAAATAATAGTATTATAAATACCAATTTATTAAGTGCATTTCTCTAGCTCCGGTCTCTAACAGTCTTTTACAATGCCTGAACTTCTGCTTTCAAAATCAAAGCTATAGTAGTGCAAGACTCTGTTCATTATACAAAACTCAGAATGTAAAAGAAAAACCTCAATAATCTCCAGATCTGATATTCCTTTCCTCTCACCCTACACCTCTAAATCCTATAGATAATAGTACCATCAAGAATTCCAGAATTACAGAGGAGAGAAGCCCCTATTACATTTTGCAATCTACTATTTATAATATTTACAAAAGGATTTCTTCATAAGAAAGTTTGTTTGAAGAGTGGTTTTTCTCAATCAATTTTCATTGATTCAAATCATATTATTCAATTTCTGGATCTTTCTCATTGATTGAGATATCATTTTTCTCATCTCTTTAACTGTTTTCCTGCAAAAACAAATCAAAACAAAATTAAAATGTAAAAATAAAATCAAAATGCAAAATCTAGAAATTAAAATAAATCCAATCAAAACTTAATTAAATAAATAATTAGAAAGGAAATATAAGCTTTCTTTTGATGCCTGTGATGATCTAATAGGTCAAAGATATCATTGACGTATGGATCTGCACCTAGAAGAAATTGTGGGCAAATTAAAATGCAGAAAATAAAACTCAGAAAATTGATTTTGTTAAAAATTCGGAGTATGATTTTCTGCTGAATTTTAGACCCAATAAATAATCAAATCTTGGAATGAAACAACTTCAAAAATTTTCTCTAAAATTTTATCTTTCTAATGAGCTGTCTTGGGCCTCATTTGGCCAAGTAAAACTCTATTTATGAGCTCCTAAAGTTGGTGAATTAAAATTGCCAAAATTTTGGAATTTCTGTTACTTGAGTTAAACAATCATAATTTTTTATTAATTTCTAATCCTAAATTAGATTACAGTTTTTTAATTAATTGATACTAATTAATTGTAATTATATCATTAAACTTAATTAAAAATAAATTAAATGTGAACAAAATGAAACTAATTAAAAAAATGATTTATTGATTAATTAAAATATTAAAATATTATAATTTAAATTATATTAAAATATAATAAAAATATAATATTAATTATAATATTATATAATATAATTTATTTTAATTAATAATTTAAAACAATTTTGAATGTTTCACGTGAGGGAGAGGAGGAGAGGAGAGTATGGAGTGATAAGGGAGAAGTGTGAGTGGGAGTTATAAGGTGGAGAGAAAATGAGGTAATCATGAGGTAGGAAATGTGAGGTGGAGGATGAGTGACGTGAGGATGATGTGAGGAAACTTAGTCGGGAGGCATAAGGAGGTCAACCAAAACTTTATATTAAAATCCTTTAACCCTTCACATAAAAACCAAAATCGCAATTTGCAATCGCAAGTTTTTAAAGTTTGTTTTTTTTTTGTTTTATTTTAAAAATTACGATATGCGGTGTGCGATGTATCACATTGCAAGGTTTTTTTATTTTGGATTTTCAAATATATGTATTGTGAAGTGGGGCCCATAAGGGGTTAACCATCCTACAAATTAGACTTAAACCATTTTGCAAATTTGGGGTTTTGGGTTTGGCAATTTGTTTTAAAATAACAAGTTGAAGTAAATTACCAAGATCTTGAAATGTGTTTTAGCCCATTGTACAATTTGGCAGGGTCATTTTGTAGGATCATTAGTGAAAAATGAAAGAAATAGTAAAAATGATCTAAAAATTAATATTTATAGTGAATTACTATTTTAACTACGAGAATTAAAACATTGGTACATTTATATATTTTTAACCCAAGCCAGAAAATGATCAAACTTCAAAGGAGTGCCATTTACAAACCGTTTGACCAAATGAAGTGAAACAAGTATCATTGGAAAGCTTGTGAAAAATCGGTTTCAATGAAACAATCAAAATAGAAATTCGACAAAAAAAAAATGGCAAAATTGCAAAATAATTGACTTAATCAAAATCCTAAAAGGTGTTTAGCCAAAATTTTTGTAGAAAGGGTCCCTATTATTTGAAGTACATAAAATAAAAATGGAGGGTTGTGTTTTACCACAACAATGGCGACATGTAGGAGAAGAATCAATTATCTCTGATTAAAGATAATGAACTTAAATTTAACCAAATGTTAAAAATAATGGAAATGACAAAATCGTTTAACAGTAAAACATTTCCATAAGTTCCACATAAATAGATTAAGCAATATGAGTTTGTAAAAATAAGTACTAAAAATAGACTCAATTAAAACTAATGAATCCAAACTTGGGGAATATTTATTTTAAAACTACCCCATTTGAAAATAGAAGAAGGTAGAGATAGGAGTTTTTGATAAAGCATATATCCATTTTATGATTGTCTCTGACATCGCTTCACTGCCAGTGAGCCTGAACTGTACCCCGCTGAAGTTGTCTTTTATGTCATACAAGCCTAGTCCCACTGCCAGCGAGCGTCCATAGCCCCGACGAGTTTACTTGTATTTCTCATGCTCCCTCTTTTTCAATCTTTTGATAAGCGCATTTGCAAGCTTTTAGTTTATGATGTATTTGAGTGAAAGAAGTGAGATGGTAATAGATATTTTATGTTTAATGGACATAGTACTTCCATAATGTTTGTTCCAAATTATTTCCCTACAACTACCAACCAGAGGAATTTTAAGTGGAGGGGTGGGAGGGATTCATTTTATTAAACTCAAATCAGTTCTTTCCTTGGAAAAGTAAACTCAGTCACTTAAAAAGGATGTGTGTTCCTCCATGAAAAATATTTAAAGCAAGATGACTTTATGGTTCCATAAAGATATGCCTTTAATGATAAATGAAATTCACTTAAATGGATAGAGTAAAAGATTTCCCATGTATGTCAACAACTGTAAGGTAAGAAAAATTCCTTTCACATAAATAATGAAAAAGTCACCAAAATCAAATCAAAACTAAAAACAAAAGGAAAATAATTCTTAAAGTAAAGTAAGAAAAGAAATCAACAAAATAAAAATGAAGAAAGAAAAATTGAAAAAAAAACAAAACTTGAAAGCTAAACTCCAACAAGATCGCTTATATGAATTTCTCAACAAATGATTATAAAAAAAAATAAGCATATGTACGTTCATTCCTATGTTGAGATTTTAAAATTTTTATCTTGCAAAGTTATATAAAAATGAGGCTCTCAAAATGTAGAAAGTGAAATAGAAGTTATGATAGATAATACGTTGAATGAAAAGTTTCTGTCTATTGCAAATTTTCTTTTTTTAAGACAAAACTTGCATAAAATCATCTTAACTATTTTCTAATAAAAACAATGCTTAAAGAAACAGACTAAAGGTTTAGAAACTCCCCAGTCTAGCTGATTCAATGAGGATCATTATTGCTTCTCTCAAGAATCTCAAAGAGAAAAAAGAAATTTTGAAAATTGATCTAGTAGAGGTGTGAATGGTTCATGAAGACCTGAAAAACAGAGTTCGAGATCAGAGAAAACTAAAATGAAGAAATGAAAATAAATGAAAGTGCGTAAATGAAACTTACCACTGGAGAACTGCATTTAATATTACTCGAGAAAGATGATTTTTTTCAATGCAAGTTAACTTTCTTGAATTAGAATTAAAAGCATAAAGAAGTTTTATTGACCCAAAATCATTATTTATTAAATCTAAAGTAAAACAAGCAGTAAACAAAAAGAAATAAATGTTTCCTGTTTAAGGAATCATAAATAAATCGAATCCATCAGAAATGAGGGTGAATATGTAATTCTTTATGAATTGAAATGATGAATGTTCTTTTTTATTCTTCCATTGTGAATTTATATCATCCCCAAAGTATTAAAGTTGATTCAAAATCCCAAATAATGTAATAGTATATAAAGAGGATTTTAATCTGTTAAACACAAACATGGTGTATGAGAAGATAAAACACACAAATGGGAAAGATAGGCATTCGTTGTATATATTATTCACCATAGATGTACATTTATAATACAATGGTGTGACTCTTGGATTCATCTTCCAAGGTCACTTGGACTCCTTTATGACTCTTCGCCTTCTACACCTACCCATAGAAGATTAGGTGTTCAACATTCCCCCCTTAATCCAAAGGGGTATGTGTGAGTCCAAGAAGAGAGTTGTAACACAAATCTGCAAAGTATGCATGGCAGCACTTAGGCTGAATTAACTCTCTGAAATGTTGGCATAAAGAGGTGGTTTAAGGATGACCACCAACACTGGAACGCAATGCTTATTACAGTTCCTGAAACTCTTCCAAAACTGGCAAGAAGCTAAGGGCTTCTGCTAGAAGAAATGTCCCTCATATTTGAAGAGGGAGATCTTCAACCTAAAAGAAGGGAAGTCTACAACCTGTGATGGTTTAAGGATGACCACCAACACTGGAATGCTTAATGCATTTCCTGTAACTCTACCAAATTTGGCATGGAGCTGAAGTCTTCTGCTAGAGGAAGTGTTCCGAATTCTTTGAAGAGAATATGAACCTCACATGGATGGTTTAAGGATGTCCACCAACCAAAGGCATGCTCATGGGCATCCATGTCTCTGGCTACAACTTTGAATCTGGAATGATGAATTGTGGCTCAAGCTCTCTTGAACTACTGTGTCTCTGGCTACAACTCTGAATTTGGAATGAGAGATTATGGCTCAGGCTCACTTGATGTGGCGTCGAAGCTTGTAGATGACCACTATTTTCCCCCCTATCAGGTACAAGGTGAGATGATGGCGAAAACTCAACTATAAGATTGTTCAATATTCTAAGACAAGTTCTGACATATTTGTTAAACATCTTCTTGGTTGTTTATGCCCATTGCCAAGAAGCAATCCATCCAAGATGAATATTTGTTCTTACATGAGGCTTGTTTTTGAAGCATCTGTGTGAAGAATGGGTGTGCCGACCACAGTTCTTGCATGGGTGAAAATCAAAACAATGATCTTTCATATGGCCAACGCGATCACAATGTTGGCATTTTACAATCTGTTGTTGTTGTTGTGGAAGTGGAGAAGGATCCGGAACAACTGAATGTGAACTGTCATAAAGGAATCTGGCACTCTGAAATTGAATGGGCTTGGAGTAGTTCGGAATATGAAAGGAAAATTCCTTGTCATATCCAAGACCAGTTTTGTGCTTGTTGTGGACAAGCTTTTCCCAAGGTCTGATGATGGACTTGGGAAGTGCAGACTGAGCTGCTGCATCTGCATGAAAATCTGCTCTTGTACAAGGAACTGAATGTGAATCGAATGCAACTTTATATTCTTTCTTCTGATGGGAGTCCCTCTCAATTTTCTGAATAGAAACAAGTTCATAATGATGACTCTTTTGTTGAAGTTCATCTTGCTGGAGCTGAGACTCCAACTGCAAAAACTCAATCTTGTCTTGTGCATCTTGTAAGCAAGTTTGAATATTAAAAAGAGTGTTCTTGCTCATTTTTACCGTATCATGAACAGTGGAATGAATGAGGTTATGCAAAAACTCTAATGCATCATTAGTTTTATCCATTTTTCTCAACAACTCAGACTCAAGAAATAAAGGGTGTCAGCTTCAACCGATAATGCACCCGTTTACAATGTGATTCAACTTATTTTAAAAAAAAATACAAATGACTTCAAGGACCATTTTTTTTTTAAACTTCCAATTATGAAATTCCCAAAAAACAAACTTTGCTACTCAAATTATGGAGGACCTCAAGGTATAGACTTGGTCATTTGACCAACAAGCAATAATGACTCACATCATAGAAGTATTCAACAATTTCTCAACTAGATCCTACCTCGAGAATTTGTGGGAACTCATCAATTTTCTTATTGCACTCACAATAAAGACGAAGGAAAATTCCAAAAACTATGATTAAGTTTTACGATGCCACCAATTTTCAACATTTTCCTTCACATTGTCAATATCTTTCAAAGAGTCACCCTTCTATACATGCCACACATCTTGGTCATTTTTTCGTAATAGAGAAACATACAGCAAAAATTTCACTCTTCACGATATAGAAAATCCATATATTTGTTTATTCATATACCATCTCCCCTCTCTCTTCTTCTTCTTCTCTTTCTTTTTTTTTGGTTGAAAAAAATAAAAATTGGGAGAAAAAACAGAGGTGTTTTCTGGAGGAGGTGATTACTAGGGAAGGTGATTTTTTGGGGGAGGTGAAATCTGAGAGAGGTGAAAATGTTAAAAAAAAAAAATTAAATTGGTATTATGGCTGGGAAAAAGAAAAGAAAAAATTAAAAAAAATCGCAGAGGGGAGGGGAGGTGCAACAGACGCAGCGAGAGTAGGAGCATGGGGAGGGGAGGGAGCCCGCGTGGAGTGGGAGGGCGAGGTGGACGGTGGGTTGAGAGGGATGGTGGGTTGGGAGGAGTGTGCTAAGGGGGGGATGGGTGAGGGCCGTGAGCAGGGGAGGGGGGATGGGTGAGGGTCGCTGTCAGAGGGGAGGGATGGGGAGAGCGGTTGAGGGACGTGAGCGGCGAGGGGGGATGTGGGAAGGCCGAGGAGAAGTGAGGGGCAACGTGAGGGGGGAGAGTAGACAGAGGGGGCGGGGTGAGGGGGTGTGTCAGCAGTGTTGAGTAGAGCAGAGTGATGCGTGGGAAGGCTGAGGGTCGATGGGTGAGAGCAATTTTGAGGGTGGGCAATGTGGGTGCTAATGGGAATGGGAATGAGTAAACAGTAAAAATTGTACAGTAAATAAAATTGTACAGCAAGAGACATGAAAAAAAATCTGAACAGTAAGTACAATTACAGAATTGTAGAATTGCTATAAATACATTTAACTGTAGAATTGCAGAATTGCAGAAAAATAGAAAACTGAATCTCAACTTCAAAGCCACAAGGAGGGGGAGTGCAGGTGAGAAAAATTGCAGACTTTAAAATGCATAGACTTTCAAATTCATGAATATGGTAGTACACAACATTGCTCTTCGCAAAATAATTTTTGAACACTGCAAAAATGATTTCTAAATGCTGCAAAAATGCACAAGATTTTTGCAGGTTTACACAGGCCACAAAACACAAGCGGCTTACACAATATTGAGCTGGTTATGAACGTATCAGCTTTGATACCATGTTAAACACACACATGGTGTATGAGAAGATAAAACACACAAATGGGAAAGATAAACATTCGTTGTATATATTATTCACCATAGATGTACATTTATAATACAATGGTGGGACTCCTGGATTCATCTTCCAAGGTCACTTGGACTCCTTTGTGACTCTTCACCTTCCACACCTACTCATAGAGGATTAGGTGTTCAAAAGAATCTCTCTATGATAAGTATGGAGAGAAATTCAAAATAAAAGAAAAATTAAAAATATGAATTAATCATCGGCACATTACCATGTTGATTTTTTCGCATCGCGAGATTATTTTCCATACATAACTTAAAAACTGTGGCTTCCATCTTTGCCAATATGCGATTGAATTTTTCATAATAATTAAAAGACAGTGGTAGAAATTCAAATATCGAAGTTTATCACATCAAAATATCTTGAAGACAAAGCTTCATTTGAGTTTAGCAATGCGATTTAATTATTGTGATAACAATGTTGCGAGATGAGCATGTCCGATGGGAAACTACGAAGGAATGAATGTGATATCAGAGAATAATCATATCAGAAGATTAAAGCTTATGAATGAACTGAAACGTCGATATTATTCTTGCAATAATGAAAATGTGGTAAATGATTGATGCAATGTGACTGCAAGTATCAAAATATATGTGCGAAATTTTGGTTTTATGGCCCACACAAACAGTGACCAATCACACATGATTTCACTTCCCATATTTTATAATTTACCTTCCAGTAGATTTCAAAACTTAACTCTTTTTCAATTTTGTGATTTTTCGATTTCACAATTCGCAGCGAACTCCACATCGCTCGTTGCAACTTTTATCGTTTAACATATTACTTATCTCGTGCGATATGTGATCGCATCACAACCTCCTTACCTTGTCATTTATCGCATCGCAACTAATATAACTTACCGAGTGAGGTTTTTAACAATAACCACTAAAATTGCCGATATGTGAAATGTAATTTCGTTGATGCGCCGATGTGTGATGAAGAACGAACCCGGTATTTTTATTATATGAATTATAATTTTATATCGGATCCGGGACATCGGAACTATTAAATATATTCCCCTACAAAATTTGTGATTTATAAACGGACGCGATATCTGTATATAAAGAGGATTTAAATGTCATATCGGGTCCAGGTTATATGAACATCACAATTTTGGCAAAGTAATTTTATCGGAAAATGAGCGAGAATGAATATCAGAAGATATGCATCGAAGGTTTCCTATCGGGAATTGTTAAGAGTTGCCTCTGATCAAATGTTGTGATATAGATAATGTGATATAAGACAGAGAGATCATTGGAGATTGGAGGGAATGAGAATATCAGGAGATCTGATATATTTAGTGTATGCTCATTTCAGAGCTTTCGATATGCGATTTGTGATATATAATGAGCCATATGTGGGATCGATGATTTATTTAAATTATTCAATTCAAAAAGAAAGTGAGTGATTTAAATTTGATTTATAATAGATAACCCTTTAATAATTTAATTAAATGTCGAAATTTTTTATTGGAAATTAATTTTATCATAAATTTATTATAAAGAGAGTTGTGAAATAAAATGATCTGATATGATTATTCTGACAATTTATTAAGACTTATAAGGATTTCAATATAAGAAAAATTTAGATATCCTTCAAATTTCAGGTGAAATCATAAATACTTCCCTGAACATGTTGCGGATTTGAAAAGATCTAGCTGCTTGCTTATCTTGTGTCTTCATAATCAAGTCAATGAAGATCTGCACAAAAAACAAAATAGGAATAAGAAATAACCTTTGAAAGTAAAATAAAGAATAGATGATGATGAACATGTAAACACATACCAGAAAGAATTTTGATTGTAAGTTTACCTCATGAATTTTTAAGTTCTCCCAAATTTTCTCAAAATTTTCATAAGTTCAACATCACTTTCTTATTTTAATCTAAAATTCTAAGTAATGAAAATTTTCAAATTGCATCTTTTCCAAAATTACATCAGAAGACAAGAGTGGTAAAAATGAGTTCTTAGAATTACTTTTGAATAAAAAAATTTCAAGTGGTAGAAAATTCTTGGAATTTCTTCATGTATGATCAATGTTATGAATTTTGAAAAACAAGAAAATTTAAGGCTTGACAAAAAATTATGATCAGATAATTCAAGAGCTTCTAAAATTCTCTAGGCTGCTTTTCTATAATTGAAATGAGACGCCCAAAATAAATTGGATTCATTACTTGTTTTATTGAAAATCTGAAATGATGAAATACATGCAAACAAAAAAGAAAATTAATCTATTCCTATTTCTAACTTAATGAAGGAAATATGACTAGGTAGAGTCATATTCCAATGAAGCCATGTAAGCATTTTAATTCTTGCATGCATGTTGATGCCAGTATTCTGCTATAAAACAGATCCTAGCATATAATAGCGTGCGTGCTTCCTTCAGCATGAAAATACTCAAGAAAACTCTTCATTAAAAACTATGATCCAACTCAAAATATACATAAAGGAAAGAGAGCCATACAAAAAACACTGACATATATTAACACAAGAAATTACAGATTCAAACTATTTGGCTGAATATCACAATGGATGGCCTTTCGGCTCTCAGCCCTTTACAAAAGCTCTCAAACCATCTTTCTCTCTCTCTCTGTATTCCTCGCTGCTTTCCATCCTCACACACTCCTCATATTTAGACATAATAATGAATTTATTCCAATCCATAATATCCTCCACACAAATCTCAACTAAAATCTATATTAGATTTATCATTTTTTTGGACTCAACTAAGTCTCGTTTAAGGAATTCCTAATCCCTAGATTATCTACCTAATTCAACTCCACTCATATCCTTAATTTATTAAAATAATATTTACAATAATCCTCACTTACAATTTTCTCTCTTAATTTATTAAAATGAGCACAATAATTTATAAAATAATTAAAAAATAATCACCCCCCTAATTACACAATATTTTAATAAAAACCAAGTAGGATGCTCCTGCATCAGACTCCCCATGTAGAAAAGTTTCCATAGACTCCTATTTATGAGGTCTATCGCTTTTCTGTAATAATGCGACAGCCACAAGTCTTGACGACTTGCTCCCTCCAGGATTCCAAACTATGTTCTGCCGTTGGTCCTTTAAAGTATCAACTCTGTTTGGTAACTCATCACTCACTCTGTCAATCAGATTCCATTGGCCTTTCCAACACTTTCTTTCGCCAATTCCTCGGAGTAGTTCCTCTTTGTTTGATGCTTCCGTCTCCAATTGTGCTGAACAATCAACTTTCTGTAATGAAGAATAATCAAGAACTCCTTGATTACAAATATAGTCATTGATTTCTCTTATAGTAATATATTTCTCGTCCGGTGCTATACCTACATTCATCAACAAACTATTAGTTTCAAAAATACAAGACCTTTCAACCTCTTTTGATGCTTCAAGCACCAATCTCCCATCATTGACTTTCTGGATTTCAACATATTTAGTTTTCAATTGTTGGTTGCTTTCATCTTTATCCTACTGGTTCAATACTTATGTTTCCTATATGTCTCTAAGGACACAACTTCCTTGCTGTCCCTGATCTTTAATCTCAACTCCAAATAATTTCTGCTCAATTTCTCGGATTTCAACATCATATTTATTAATGTCTCCTTCTGTACTTACAACCACATTATTATTTGAAAATTTATAACATTCACTCAACTCTGTAAATGTTAAAAATATTTCACCCCTATCATGCACAGTAACTGAAGCCTCTTTTGTATCAGGTTCCTTAAGCCATCATTCCAAGAACTCTATTTCCATGTGAAATATTTTCAGCATTTGATCACAAGTTTCATTTCCAGCTTCATCTTTCTTCTGGAAATCTTCCTGAGTTATCCTATTGTCTGTATCATCACATTGCAAAATTCTCTTAGCAATTTCATTAAACAAATTCATTTGTTTACCTCCTTGGAATATCATTTTGACATTTCCATTATGCTTCTGCTCCATAACAGCTTCAACTGGATGTCTTACACCCAACAAGAATTCATTTATGATTTCTTCCTGCTGCAACAAATCAATACCTTCCTCCTCTGAAAGGAATTCTCCATCACACTTCACCTCAAGAGTTTCATTGATCTCTGTGACAGTTTCACCAGACTGTCCACCATCTTTCGCACATCCTACAAACATACATAAACTGTGAGATTTAAAAATACAAGGCTTCATAGCCTCATCTGCTCCTCTTGTCAGCATATATTCAAATTGTTCTGAACTATTTCAATAGTTCATGAGATCTTCCTCATTGATCTCTTCACCCAGAATTTCACCTTGTTCTGGGCCACAAATGGAAACTTCCATTTTCAAATCAGCCTCTCTGAGTTCTTCACACCTCAACTGCACACTCTTCATCTGCTTGAGCTTCCTCAGCTATTTTGTCAGCTATATGTTTACCTGTTGTTCCCTCTTTGTGTGTATTCTCTGCCACTTCACTTTCTTCCTCATGGTCCAACCATGTGTCTGTTCTTTCATGTTTCTCTACAATAACTCCATCAACAATTCAAGGTGAACTGTTATCTCATCCTTCTCCCGCTCATAATCTTCATCAGTCAACTGCTTACATATGCCATTTGCCTTGGAATTTTCCTTCTTCTTCCTTCTACTGCAGTCTTTCTCAAAACCTCTGAAATGACTATCACCAATCATCTTCTCCTCCTTTGTGAACTTCATATGTTCACTTGTGAATTTAATTCAATCCCCTTTTCAGCAAGCCTCCATACTTTCCATTCAACAATGCAAGCTCTCTTCTTGCGCTTGACCTCTTTCAGTGCTCTGTCTTGGAATCATCTCTAGAAACTCTCTTGCTCCTCTTTGCTGCAAACAACACTTTAGTAATGCTTGTGTTACAATGACCAAACTCTTTGGGTGTCGGGCTCCGTAAATCATGCACCCAATTACATTTATACCTTTGACTTAGCTTACGAATCTTTGACTTCAGACTTTACCCAACTCTTCATCTTGGATGAAAAATACTCAATCTTAACTCAAACTATCCAAACTTTAATTTGACCCTAACATCTGTTTTGACTTCAAGGCTTGCCCCAATAATTATGATAGTGGATATTTTGACTTAATTCAAGTTATACAATCTTCCAACGAAAATACACCCCTAATACATTTTTAGGATGTAAAATATTCACTCTCTCTCTCATACTCCATTCTTATGAAAGATCATTAGTTTCCCATTATCATTTCACATGATGCTGAAGTCTTTAATCGAAATGCAATTCAGGTTTTCCAAAATTTATTTTATGGTGAAAATAAATAAACCATTCAATTTTCAACATTCAAAAATACCTTTCTGAATTATCATACCTTATGCTCCTTTCCAGGTATTTAATAAACATTTCCCTTGCATTTTCAACTCTCTGGATTCCACTCTTCTATGTCATATTTTCCACTGTGAATACTCGCATGCCCTTCATACCATAAGCTTGTCATTTTAGTGCAAACATTTTCCTGCACCTTTATGCACCATACAATATCAATTCACATCTCTTCACCTGTGTACAAAGAACAAGCTATTCATATTTCAACCTCTTTGATGAATGAGGTACAACTCGTACATCGTGTCCATCCTGAATAACACCTCCTTATATGCCACCATATGATGGTAAAAACAAAGATTCTACAACATCAAGCAATTGGGTTTTCAATATTAAACACAAATTAAAATAATTCTCCCATTCCAACTACAAGATTTGGTCCAAAATGACTTAACCAAAACTGCGAAGAGTCCACATTATGCATAATAAACCCTCTCACATAAAAATGAATGCTTCTTTTTATATCACCTAGGATAGCCCATTCTCCTTTTCCATCCATTTTCCATTCGTTTATACCTCCGCATTTGCAACATTTTCACTCTTCCATAATATTTAAAAAAGATCAACTTCTCAAGTATGGCAAGGAAATTTAATCAACCAAATTTTAAAATACCTTTACTCAAATGAATATTGATTCATTCAATGAGCACTTACCTTGAATATTCTTGTGGTTGAAATGATCCAACCCTTCTCTCGCATATTCTTTTACAAATACATTCAAGCCTCTACAGACTTTGTCTCCACACCAAAATTCGATGCAATCAACAAATGCACACTTTAGTATTTAATGTATCAAGAAATTATAATATATATAATTCCAAATAAATTAGATTTTTCATATGAGATTGAATTCCTGCTTTACTTTACTTTGAATGTGTAAGGTGCATTCTCTCCCCAGCAAATAAATCTCTTCCCAACAATTTTCTAACATAAATATTTCCCAACAAACAATGTTTGTAAACCTTCAAGGTACACAGAATCTCCCCTCTTAGCTTAAGCCAAGTTCCCTCATCTCAATCTCTCGGGTTTCTCTTCAATTTCAATTTCTTGGCTTTGGAAACATGAAACCTTAATGTAACAGAATATCCTTCCAAGATTACATTCTCCAAAAAACGTACATGAACTATTTGCAAAAACCTTACCTCGATCAATCTCAGTGACCTTTTCTTACGCTGGAAGGTGGTACCGTGGCAACACTGGATCCATTCCTTGAATATTCAGTTGGAACCGCATCTCTTTCACAAGCCCCACACATGCCTTTTTGAAGTGAATTGATACGACTGGCTTCCACAGGTAGGCAAGTTCGTATTTGACACAGTTAATAGTGCACTTTCCACTAGCTCCACAGTACGAACACCAGCTCGAGAGGGGTGCCTCTCAATTCTATCTACTCGGTCAACAATGTTGTAGGCTTCCACAATGATGGAACGACGTTTGTATCTTGATAACACATAAAACCGAACGCCTTTCACCAACAATCCATGCAAATTGCATTTAACATTTCCTGTAGTTTCGTGGGAGTTCAAACACATACTAATTCACATGACTATGTATATCGGAATGCACTGTCCATAAGGCATATTCTGCCCATCACCTCGACCCCATGGGAAACTTTTGTTTAACACCTCTGCAATCTAGCATAGCTTCATGGTGATTGCTAAACTTGGTATCCGCTTAAGAAATTAAATGCTGCATTTGTTTGAGACCACAGTCTGCACAAAACCTCATCTGTCCATTAAGCAAACGTAACCAAAAATATGATGTCAACGGTGACAGGAATACACTGTCGATGTTAAATCTTACACATCCTCCACGATTCTATGGGAATGTCCATGCAGCCTCCACAGAATGTTAAACCACACTCCTCTTATAGCATACCACAAGAAATTGTGTTATCTTATTATGCATACCTGTGATGTGATGTGAAATGTGATATCATATGCCGCACGTATTCACAGCAATAAACCATGTTGCCTGTGGTATCGATGCTTGTGACATTGATGCCTACATCCATCGCTTGATGCTGCCCTTCACACAATGTGTTAGGGTAGTGGCCTTGACAATTTCATCGTCCTTCCACCTATGTTCTCATGACTCCACGGAAACTCCCGTTCCACGTCTCCTGCAATCAGAATGCACAGTTTATATATACGCTTCCACTAACACATGCTAGTTGCATATTGTGATCCATAGGGACTGTGTATACCATACCCCACGATTATACAAACTCTGTTAACACATATGTCGTAAGTTGATTTATACCATATGCCACGGATTTGTTTAAACCTTCACGCAAACTCCAGGAACTAGAGTCGCACACCCAACCACAACTGTAAGTCACCCTTCACCATTCCGTCGAAGCTGTGACAATACAAATCCGTTGATCTGGATTTATGCAGGAACGCAACAGAATAAACATATAACCATAAATACAAATATGCAGCAGAAATAACACTTCATTTCATTAATATCAAAGAACTGAAATTTTCTTACAGATAAAATGGAAATAAAACTATCTAGGGCGCTGGTAGCTATCTCTGAGAAGAGATGTGGCGGTTACAAGCCTCTGAACTGAGTTACAAAGAGGCTCGAGGGCCTATTTATTATTTAGAAACAATGGGAAATCCTAAACAGCCAAAACCCTAACCCTAGGAGATGAAGTGCCAAAACTATGGGCCCCTTTTGGGTAAATTGGTGTTTCAACTTCTCAGGGACGTAACTTTGGCATATGATCTTTGTTTGACGTGTAACATACCTTGTTAGAAATATCTATCTAAGGACTATAAATTTTGAGTGAGAAATATGGGTCCATGGACCCGACCCATGTTGCTCCCCGTTTTCCCAAAAAACATCATTTAGGGCCTTAAAACAGCTCCAGAAGTTCAGGACCCAAAAAATTGCTAAAAATAGTAAGTTGTGCCGAAACTAAAAAACTAAAAGAGACAATGGTGGGGCCCCGAGTGGAATAGGCGGGTGACCACCAATATCCACCTAGATCATTCCTCCCCCCTTAGGAAGCAATGGTCCCCATTGCGTTAAGTTCCTCCATGAGATGAGGAAATTTCTGCTGAACTTGGTCCCTGGTGAACCACTTTCCTTGGTGCAGAGTTGGCCAGCTTTGACAACCCGATACAGTTGGATCTGCTGTTGACGAGTGTTCTTGATTTGCATGTCCATGATACAATCTGTGGTGGCTTGTTCCATGCAGTCTGGGTTTAACTCTGTTGGTGTGAGTTGTTCTGCAATGTCCGAGGTGTCCAGTAGAGGTGGGAAGTAAGGACGAAGGCAATCCACATTGAAGACTGGGTGCAGACCAAGGAATGGTGGAATACTGAGCTCGAATTCATTGTTCCCTACAGCCTTGGTGATGGTGTACGGCCCGTATCGGAGCGGGCGAAGCTTGCGGTGGGGTCCAGTGAGGCGCTCCTTCTGCAAATGTAGCCATACTTTGTTGCCCACCTGGAAGTTGTGTGGCACCCGGTGTTGATCATGGCGTTGCTTGTACTTGGCATTGGCTCTGTCCAATATATCATGAACCTGTTGGCGGATGTGTTGAATGCACTCAATGAAGCTACTGGCTTTGTCAACTTCAGACTGGACATGAGCTGAATTGGCCTGAGCAGCTGCAAATGGCATGGCTACGTCAATGGGACATAGTGGCTGGAATCCCAAGCCCACCTGAAAGGGGCTATGGCCGATTGAACTGTGGAGAGCCCGATTATAACTATGTTGTACATAGGGGAGGCTCTTGTCCCATGTGCATGGATGCTTTGAATTGTACATGCGCAGAATGTGTACAATCATTCTATTGACGACCTATGTCTGGCCATCTATTTGGGGATGGAAAGCTGTGGACTTGGTGAGCTTGGTATCCAACATTGACCAGAGGTTGGACCAAAATGTGCTGAGGAACCTGATATCCTGATCTGATATGATAGACTGTGGGATCCCAAAGTGCACCCACACTCGTTCAAAGAAGAGTTTAGCAGTGGCTTCTGCTGTGATATTCTTCTTGCAGGCCGCCATAATGGCCATCTTCGAGAATCTGTCGACGACCACGAAAACATAGTCATTTCCATGCTTAGTAGAAGGCAGGCCCGACATGTAATCCATGGAGATGGATTCCCAAGGTCGACTAGGGGTAGGTAGAGGAGTATATAGGCCTTTCTTCTTGATGGTCGGTTTGGCAATGGCACAAGCAGTGCAGGATCTGATGTGCTTCTCGACATCCTTTCGAAGGTTCGGCCAATAGAAATACTTCTGTAGTATTGCTACTATTTTATCGACCCCGAAATGCCCAGCGACTCGACTGTAGTGTGCTTCCCATATCATCTTGGCACGCTCGCTTGAAGGAACACAAAGGTGTCCCAGGTGACATAAAAGTGCATGTTGGAGGTGAAAATTTGGAACTTGCGTGCCCCCCAAGAGTGCCTTGTAAGTGTGGCCGAATTCTGGGTCACTCTCATAGAGAAGCGGCCAATCAGAAGTCTCGTGCCCACAAGAGTTGAGCACGGTGGTGAGCGCCACGATCGGTGGTCGGCCGAGGCAGTCTGCAACATTATTGGTGCTACCCTTCTTGTACTTGATGTTCAAATGAAACTGTTGCAGATATGTGGACCACTTCTGATGGCGATCATTCTGCAACTTCCCTTGTGTCTGTATGAACTGCAGGGGCCGATGGTCTATGTGGATGATTGTTTCCTTCCCCAAAATGTAATGCTTCCATTGTCAACAAGCTTGCACAATGGAATACATTTCTTTGTCATAAGTGGGATACTTGCGAATTGTGTCAGACAATGTCTCACTGTGATATGCCACTGGATGTCCCTGTTGAGTAAGAACTGCCCCAATAACATAGTCAGAGGCATTTGTCTCGATCTCAAATGGCTATTGCAAGTCTGGTAATGTGAGCACTGGGGCAGAATAGAGGCGATTTTTCAATTCCGTGAATGCCTTCTGTTGAGGTTTCGACCAAAAGAATTTTTCTCTCGTATGAGAGAATCCCAAAACGAACTTACGATAGAAATTAGCAAGACCCAGAAAACTGCGAAGCTCTATTATAGTGGTTGGGGATGGCCAATCTCGAATGACTTGGATCTTGGTTGGATCCACATGCACCCCCCTTTCATCAATAATGTATCCCATATATTGAACTTGGGTCATGCCAAAAGTGCACTTCTCCAAATTGGCACACAACTTGTGTTGCCGCAGTGTTTGGAGGACTTGTCGGATGTGGTGAAGGTGATCTTCCCAAGTCTGGCTGAAGATCAGAATATCATCCAAGTACACCACTACAAATGAGTTGGTGAATGGCCGCAAGATGTCATCCATCATCCTCATGAAGGTGGCGGGAGCATTTGTCAACCCGAAAGGCATGACCAGCCATTCGAAAAGGCCTTCCTTGGCTTTGAAGGCAGTCTTCCACACATTGGAGGGTTCAATTGGTACCTGGTGATACCCAGACTTCAGGTCGATCTTGCTGAAATATTTTGCACCTTTGAGTTGGTCCAGAAGGTCATCAATCCGTGGGATTGGGTACCTATTCCGGACAGTGATCTTGTTCATCGCCCGATAGTCAATACAGAGTCTCCACGTCCCATCCTTCTTCTGTACCAACACGATCGGGCTCCCACAGGGCGATGAACTTGGTCTGATGTGACCTTTCTGCAATAGCTCCTGAATCTGCCTCTTGATTTCATCATTCTCCAGAACAGAGCGCCGATAGATCGGTCCATTAGGTAGCAGCGCACCTGGGGTCAGATCAATCGGGTGCTTGACCTGACAGTGCAGAGGAACCCCTGTGGGTGAGGTGAATATGTCCCCGTACTCCTCCACAACCTTATCCATTTGTTGTTGTTGTGCAGAGGAGCCCTGTCTGGAGGTCGTGGCCACAGTCTTCTTCTTGCCCTGGGGGCGGATCATCAGGAAAACGAATTTCCTGGTTTGGGAAATGAGCTTATTGCATTGTTTTGCAGTAACCAAAGAGATAGCGGCAGGAGGTGGTACCTCTGGTATCCTGTACAACTTATTTCCCAAAGTAACAATAACAGCACGAGGTCGAGACTCATACACAACATGACACTTCCACAAGTATGGTTGTCCTAATAATACATCAGAAACATCAATAGGAGCAATGTCACATAATACCTCATCCGTGAAGGGCTTGATGCTATAGGGAAGGCAACACTGCTGGCTGATGCAGAGATCTTGTCCTTGGTGAAGCCACTCGATGGTATATGGATGTGGGTGAGTTGTGGTCAGCAAGCCCAACCGCTTCACGACATCTGTTGAAATGAGGTTCTTTTGGCTCCCATTGTCGACAATGAACTGTACCGGGGAGCCCTTTACCCACATCTGGGAGTGGAAGAGACGTTCCTCCTCCTCTGGATCTTTCGGTTCCTCCTTTTGGATCTTCGTAGTGGAAACAATGGCGTTGGGCTCCGCATCAATAATCTATTTCCCTTTGTCATTCCCCTTGTCAGGTTCTGATTTAGAGTCGGAGCATGCATCTGACTCAGAAGCCCTCATCTTGGCCACTAGCGATGGCTTGGCCCGACACTCACTTGTGTTGTGAGTGGAGCTCTAATGGAACTCAAGCCACTTTCCCGTGTCATTTTTTGGCTTTGTGGTGTTGTTCTTTGCTTTTGTCTTTGACAGGTTGTCTTGAGTCACCATGCCTTGGCTCTGTCCTTTGTTCTGTGGTTTGGGAGCACCTTTCCCTTGCTTTTGATTCGCAGATCCAAAGTCTCGCTTCTTCTGTTTGAATTTCTGTTCAATCTTGGCAGCATATCGGTATGCCGTACCAAGTGAGGAGATGTCAAGGAACTCCATTTCCTCTTTAATGTATCTGTGCAGAAAACTGCGATACTTTAGCACCAGATGTTTCTTTGAATATTTGATGCCCAACTTTGTGCTCAGGGTATGGAACAGATTCGTCAGCTCATGCACATCTTTATCCCTTTTTTGTCGCAGCGCGGTCCATTATATGTACTTGTCCTCATAGCTCCCCACGGGATAATATTGTTCCTTGATGGATTCTCAAAAAAAATTCTAAGTGGGTACGATCGAGAAAAAAGAAGGTTATGTCTCGTCCTTTTTCTCATAGTGGGTTTCCCACTAGTCCTTGACATGGGGGGCAGCTTTAAGGAGTGAAAAAATAATCTTCTCCCTGTCGGAAAAGTCATGAACCAAGAAATATCCTTCTAATAGATTCAACCATCTATCTACGGCATCTGCATCTATTTGACCCTCAAATATGGGAATGTCAAAATTTACTTGTACCTTAAAAGGAGTCGCACCTCCAGAGTGGCTGTTGGATGCAGATGCACCACCCTTGGGCAGTCGTTGAAGGATTTGGGAAAATTTATCCATCATCGCGTTCCTTTGTTTTTTGAGGGCCTACTCGAGCAATATTTTGATAGGATCTCCTGCTCCCTCATCTTTCTTTTCATCCCCCATGGGCGTCCGTCAGGGTTTGCGAGGCTGATCTTACAAAGGTTCCACTAGATTGAGCCCTAACTCCTTATACCCCGACCTCGTTGGGGACATGCAAAGAAGGATTGAGAAAAAGAATATTTCTCTGATACCATTAATCCGGATTTATGCAGGAACACAACAGAATAAACATATAACCATAAATACAAATATGCAGCAGAAATAACCCTTCATTTCATTAATATTAAAGAACTGAAATTTGTTTACAGACAAAATGGAAATAAAACTAGCTAGGGCGCTGATAGCTATCTCTGAGAAGAGATGTGGCGGCTACAGGCCTCTGAACTGAGTTAAAATGAGACTCGAGGGCTTATTTATTATTTAGAAACAATGGGAAATCCTAAACAGCCAAAACCCTAACCCTAGGAGATGAAGCGCCAAAACTATGGGCCTTGTTTGGGTAAATTGGTGTTTCAACTTCCCAGGGATGTAACTTTGGCATACGATCTTCGTTTGACATGTACCATACCTCGTTAGAAAGATCTATCTGAGGAATGCAAATTTTGAGTGAGAAACATCAGTTAATGGACCCATGTTGCTCCCCGTTTTCCAAAAAAATGTCGTTTAGGGCCTCAAAACGGCTCTGGAAGTTCAGGACCCGAAAAACTGCTAAAAATAGTAAGTTGTGCCGAAACTGAAAAACTGAAAGAGACAATGGTGGGGCCCTAAGTGGAATAGGCGGGTGACCACCAATATCCACCTGGATAATCCACCGTCTTCGAATGTGCTTGTAATATCTACAACACTCCCCTGCGTCCACACCACACTTGACTGGGATGCACTCCACTACAGTAAAGTAATCACGACAGTGCATTGGAGCTGTCACCATTCATATAGTCTAAAACAAAGTAAAAAAAACCATTTGCAACTACGTTAGCAATCTAATTCACGCTCACAACAAGTAATCAAAACAAAACAGCCTCAACGTAGGAGAGACTCATCCCCAAACTCATCTCCTTGGCTCTGATACCAAATGATGCCATTATTCTACTATAAAAAAGATCCTAACATATAATAGCGTGCGTGCTTCCTTCAGCATGAAAATACTCAAGAAAAATTTTCATTAAAAACTACAATTCAGCTCAAAATATACATAAAGGAAAGAGAGCCATACAAAAAAACACTGACATATATTAACACAAGAAATTCCAGATTCAAAATATTTGGCCAAATATTACAATGGATGGTTTTTCGGCTCTCGGCCCTTTACAAAATCTCTCAAACCATCTCTCTCTCTCTCTTTGCATTCCTCACTGTTTTCCATCCTCACACACTCCTCATATCTATACATAATAATAAATTTATTCCAATCCATAATATCCTCCACACAAATCTCAACTAAAATCTAAATTAGATTTATCCCTTTTTTTAACTCAACTAAGTCCCGTTTAAGGAATTCCTAATTCCTGGATTATCTACCTAATTCAAATCCACTCACATCCTTAATTTATTAAAATGAGCACAATAATTTATAAAATAATTAAAAAATCATCACCGCCCTAATTACACAATATTTTAATAAAAACCAAGCAGGATGCTCTTGCATCACATGTACATGTCAAAAATTAGTAAAAATGCAAATATAATTAAACTACAAAAACTAAATCTGAAAGCAGAATGCATCTTTATTTTTAATAGCTTATTCACCATTACCTTATCTTGAAATGTCCTTTCCAATTGAATTTCAATTGGGTCATAGAAATCTGAATGGATTTCCATTATTGAGTGGGATAGGTTTGAAAGAGAAGATGACAGGCTAGGTTGTAGAAATGATCTTTCAGCAACAATGGCCTGTGTGATTTTGTTAGTGTTATTTTTAAGTGCTAAATTATTAACAATATTTCATGTAGGAAAACTTCCCAAATGTCTTTCAAATGGATCAATGAAAAATGGATAGAAGTCGGATAGATTCAACAGAATATTATTAATTGAATTAGATTTCTGTTCATATTGTAAAAATACACTCTTTTGTTGGCACTGCTCTTGAGAAGTAATAAGTAATTGATAAGGAATGAACATTAATTGAAATTGGAAGTTTAATAACTTTTGATGTTTACAATTATAATTTGAATCTTAAATTTTCCCTTGAGGTAATGCATCAATTGAGTGTTCAATATTGAGCTTCTCAATATGCCAGCACAAAGTATTTAAAAATCTAGGATTAAAAATAGAAAATAAATCTGAAATTAAAATTAAATGTTGAAAAAATAACAAAATTGAATCATAGTTTACTCTAGTGTTATAATTATTGTTACAACACAATTGTGAGTGACTTAAAGTAATTTCCTCTTCACAAGAATTTGGAAAAATAATGCAATTAAAATGATTGTAGATACCCACTTGTGAATTAGAGAGAATGATATGACTCTGAATAGAAATGCGAGCTTTATCATCATATAAATCATAGATTGGAATGGTTTCTTGAATGCTGAAATCATAAGTATGATTATTTGATTGAAAATGAGAACTATTTGGAACAATTTCTAAATTAGATTGTTCTTCATTTTCACATGTGATTAGACTTTGATCATGAGGATTCAATTGTAAAGAAGACAAATCAATATCCTCAATGTCAGAGTAGCTATCATAAATGATTTCAAGACATTCATTAGAATTCCCTTCGATCTTATTCAATGTATCAAAACAAGAAGGAATATTAAGTTCATGTTCATTAATGCCAGAAGAATGATCATTAATTAATTCTCTATCCTGATAAAAACTAATTGGAAATTCATTTAGATCAGCTTCTCTGTTTTCTAAAATATTTTTAATGTGAAGAGAAGTTAAATTTCTATTAGAAGCAGAATTTGAAATTTTTTGAATGAATTGTAAAGTATGATCAAATGCAGAAGTATTCATCTTACCATTAAACTTTACCTGAGACAAGTGTCTTACTATTTCTGGTGGAGTATTGGAAGATGCTCGTCCAGAAATACAACTCCAAATTGAAATTTTTAAGGGAGCCATTATAATAAAAATAAAATATTAGAATACAAAGACTCCAAAGGAAAAAAACTCTCAGGCCCTCCTTCTAGCCCCAAAATTTTGAGGCCTTGAAATTCGCTACAACAACATGGGAGATGACCACCCAGTCTGGACCTTAAAGAAGTTCCTTTTCCGTTTCGAATGGTGGCTCCGACTAGTTTAACTAGGTCCAGTTACCTTCTCTCAATCTCTATTGGCTTAAAATATGACTTTTATCTACCAATGGAAAAGAGACGTCAGATCATTTATCTTGCCAATCAGACAAGAAAATGATCCTTAAGCAATTTTGGGCTTAGCCAAGCCACAACTAAAGTTTTGCCTATTTGGGAAAAGGACTTTTTAGGGATGTAGAATTTAATCTATATGCAATATTATTCTAAGATGCAAGCAAAAGAAACTATTTTAATCCTATCTCAATTAGACAGATATAGATCTATCCCAACTGAGAGAAAGATGTTTTAAAATAAATAAGATTTAAATATGTTTGTTTCTAAATGAATATCAAGCTAACAAAGTAATTCAATTAACTAATATTGTGAATACCAAACACGTCCTACCTAGAGACCTTTTAATTGAAATAATCAATCAACAACACTCAGAAAGTAGTTCTCAAAATGATATTGATCATTTAATTAGTGACTTGAATAATTAAACAATAATATGCGAAAATAGTTCACAACATATCACTATTCAATATATCAGTTTTATAAGACAGATTTCTGAGTAAATAGTTACTCAGAAATCATAATTCAACCCATAAAAGTACAGACAAATAATAACATAAATTGAGGCAAATTGCTCATACCGACAGAAATGCACAAGTATGCGAGTAAATTGACACATTCCTGTTATCATAAAATGAAACCAACATTTAAAATAATAGTATTATAAATATCGATTTATTAAGTGCATTTCTCCATCTCCGGTCTTTAACAGTCTTTTACAATGCCTGAACTTCTACTTTCAAAATCAAAGCTATAGTAGCGCAAGACTCTGTTCATTATACATAACTCAGACTGTAAAAGAAAAACCTTAATAATCTCCAGATCTGAGATTCCTCTCCACTCACCCTACACCTCTAAATCCTCTAAACAATAGTGCCATCATGAATTCTAGAATCCCAGAGGAGAGAAGCCCCTATTACATTTTGCAATCTGCTATTTATAATATTTACAAAAGGATTTCTTCATAAGAAATTTTATTTGTAGAGTGGTTTTGTTCAATCAATGTTCATTGATTCAAATCATATTATTCAATTGCTGGAGGTTTCTCATTGATTGAGATCTTATTCTTCTCATCTTTTCAACTGTTTTCCTGCAAAAACAAATAATAAAAAAATTAAAATGTAAAAATAAAATAAAAATGAAAAATCTAGAAATTAAAATAAATCCAATCAAAACTTAATTAAATAAATAATTGAAAAGGAAATATAAGCTTTATTTTGATGTCTGTGATGATCTAATTGGTCAAAGATATCATTGACGAATGGATCTGCACCTAGAAGAAGTTGCGGGCAAATTAAAATGCAGAAAATAAAACTCAGCAAATTGATTTTGTTAAAAATTTGGAGCATGATCTTCTACTGAATTTTAGACCCAATAAATGATCAAATATTGGAATGAAACAACTTCAGAAATGTTTTCTATGATTTTATTATTTCTAATGAGCTTTCCTGGGCCTCATTTGGCCAAGTAAAACTCTATTTATGAGTTTCTAAAGTTGGTGAATTAAAATTTCTAGAATTCTGGAATTTCTGTTGCTTGGGCTAAACAATCAGAATTTTTTATTAATTTCTAAACTTAAATTAGATTACAATTTTTTAATTAATTAATACTAATTAATTGTAATTATATCATTAAACTTAATTAAGAATAAACTAATCGTAAACAGAATCAAAACAATTAAAATAAATGATTTATTGATTAATTAAAATATTAAAATATTATATTAATATTATAATTTAAATTATATTAAAATTATAATAAAAATATTAAAATAAAAATATGATATTATATAATATATATTTTTTTAATTAATAATTTAAAAGAATTTTGAATGTTTCACATGAGGGAGAGGAGGAGAGGAGAGTATGGAGTGATAAGGGAGGAGGAGAGTGAGTGGGAGTTATAAGGTGGAGAGAACCTGAGGTAGGAAAGGTGAGGTGGAGGGTGAGTGATGTGAGGGTGATGTGAAGAAACTATGTCAAGAGGCATAAGGAGGTCAACCAAAAACTTATATTAAAATCCTTGAACCCTTCACATAAAAACCAAAATCGCAATTCGCAATTGCAAGTTTTTAAAGATTGTTTTTTTGTTTTATTTTAAAAATTACAATATGTGATGTGCGATGTATCACATTGCAAGGTTTTTTTATTTTGGATTTTTAAAATATATGTATTGTGAAGTGGGGTCCATAAGGGATTAACCATTCTACAAATTAGACTTAAACTATTTTTCAAATTTGGGGTTTTGGGTTTGGCAATTTTTTTCAAAATAACAAGTTGAAGTAAATTACCAAGATATTGAAATGTGTTTTAGCCCATTGTACAATTTGGCCAGGTGATTTTGTAGGATCATTAGTGAAAAATGAAAAAAATAGTAAAAATGATTTAAAAGTTAATATTTATAGTGAATTACTATTTTAACTACGAGAATTAAAATATTGGTACATTTATACATTTTTAACCGAAGCCAGAAAATGATCAAACTTCAAAGGAGTGCCATTAACAAACCATTTGACCAAATGAAGTGAAACAAATGTCATTGGAAAGCTTGTGAAAATTTGGTTTCAATGAAACAATCAAAATGGAAATCCAAAAAAAATAAAAAAATGACAAAATTGCAAAATAATTGACTTAATCAAAATCCTAAAAGGTGTTTAGCCAAATTTTTTGTAGAAATGGTCCCCATTATTTGAAGTACATAAATAAAAAATAGGGTGTTGTGTTTTACCACAACAGGGCTGCATTTTTTAAACTTTTCCCATTAACCATTTCCTATATAATAATCGAAGAGTCTCTGAGGATTATTGGATTTTTTTGGTTTCTTTCTTTTAATATTTTGACTCCAAGAAGAAGCCCATAGGCTTCAACCCTTTTGTTAAACATAATGCCTAAACCCCAGTCATACAGGATGGTGTTACTCTTGTCACTAGAGAGTATTATTCCTTCGGCCCCTGCTTTTCCAGGATTCATTTTCGAATCCCCATTGAAAGGAGGCAGGGCATGTTAAGAGAGTTAATCCAAATCTTGAAGTCTTCTTCTGAGAGCATTATTTTCCATTTTTGTTTTTCCTTTCTGGGCATGGGCATTGTTTCAAATCTGAGCATGTTGTCTGCAAACCTTGTCCATTATCTTCCTTCTTCTTGAAGCTTCACCCAATCAATTCCTTTTGTCCCTTTGGCAGAGTAGAATTATGAGACTTGCCCCCATGTTTTGGATAATACCCTTTACACTATTGGCTTTGTATTCTTAAAGATCTTGTTGTTTCTAGCTAACTAGATCTACCAACATAAGAAAGGGGGAATCCTAGTCCAATATATTTGCACAATGATTTTATTTTTGAAAGTGTAAGGGTAATTATTTTTCCATTCAACTAGAAACTCATTGAGTGGAATGGATTAGTTTAAATTTGTTTCTATTTGAGATACCACATGCTTCCAACATTATTTTGTGAAATTACATTCTATGAACATGTGTTGAATTTTTTCCTCCTCTTGTACAAACAATGGGCACTGAGAAGGCCCAAAAATTCCTCTCTTTTTCAAGTTCTCTGCAGTAAGTATTTTTCTATTTAGGATTGTCTGGGTGAATATTTTTATTTTTGGTAAGCTTTCAACTTTCCAAGCAAGTTTCCAGAGGTGCCAATATTGCTGCCCATGTTGTTCTTGAAGCACTGCATACCCCGAATTGACAACATACTCCCCTCCTGTAGGAATCCATATGTACGCGTCCTATTTGCTTTGATCCAATGGGGCTGCACTTTTTAGCAGGGAGGTCAGAACCTCCCATTGTGTTAGATTAGGAGTTTTCCAATGCTTCCAAGTTACATCTGTGTCCCACTGTGTTATTTTTCCCAATTTGGAGAGGCCTTTTAATGTCATCCAATTTCTCAGTCTTCGTATTTCTTGATTGTTACATAATGGATCACTTCCCATTATGCTATCCATCCATAAGTTAATATTTTTTCCATTGCTCGACATTCTTGAAATATTGATTTTGATCAACGAAAGCACTTTGTTTATAAGTTTCCAGATTTGAGTACAAGGTCTGAAAGGTGCATTCCTATCCAAGATGGAGTTTCTTCGATCGTTTAAGTATTTTGACTCAAGAGCATGCTTCCAACAACTCCTTTCACCAGTAATTAATATCCATAAAATCTTGGCTCCAAGTGCCAAATTCATCAATCCAGGTATTCTGACAGAGAGATCTCCTTTCATATATTGCGTAGTTACTTGACTCCATTTGATTAAACTAAATTTATTAGTTTCTGTTTTTCCTCCTTGCCATAGAAATCTTCTGATTATGATTTCTATTTTCTTATGGATAATTTCAGGAGCACAGATCGTGGTAAACTAATAGAGGGAAAGAGTAGAGAGGATGGATTTTATAAGGATGACTCTGCCCGCTTGGTTTAACCAAATCATTCCCCAAGTGTGAATCTCATCTTCTCTTTGTATTTATTCCATATTTCAGTTTTCAGATTTTTCTTAGTGATTGGTAGCCCAAGATATTGGAAATGGTTCCAATTGGCTTGGAAAGGAATGTATAAAATTTGAGACATTCTTTGAACTTTCCGATAAGGTGTGTTCTAGCCATAGATGCAACTTTTTTCATTGTTCACCAATCCTCCAAAGACTTCCTTGAAATTTTCAAGGATTGATTTGAATATTCTTACAACTACACAAGATGCTCCTCCCATGAGAATGGTATCATTCAAAAATAGCGAGTGGTTTATACTTTTGGCCCCTTTGCTTATTGATAGACCAGTCAAGGTGAAACTTCTTCTACAATGCTCCAAATTTCTTCTCAGAGAATCAAGCATCAAGATGTAAAGGAAAGGGGACAAGGAGCATCCTTGTCTTAGTCCCCGAGAACTATGGAAACATTCACATGGTCTTCCATTAACTATAGGAGCAATCCAAGGGCCAGTAATGCAAGATTTTATAATGTCAATGAAATAAACTAAGAAGCCAAATTTTTGTAAAACTGTTGATAGGAAAGACATATTTACTTTGTCAAAAAAATTTTCCATGTCCATTCAAAATGAATCCCTGTTCTTTGCGCGCTATGCTGGAATGTAAAGCCTCTTGTACTATCATTATGTTGTCTATTATTTATTTGCAAGGAACAAAGCCTCCTTGGTTTTTATTAATTAAAGAGTGAAGTAGGGGATTTTTGTAGCTGCTAGAACACCCTCCAAAATTTTTCTCTCAAATTTTTGAGCCCCTAATACTTGTGAAAAAGAGAAGTCGGGCCTAAATTCACCTTTTCAAAACCTCAAGTCGCTAAGTCTCAAATATGGTTAACTTTCCTAAGTTGCGACCCCGCAACCTTGCGACCCTTCAGGTCGCAAAGTCGTTGGGTTGCACATCAGTCTGAAATCAAACATCAGTGACCTAGGGACTCTGCGACCCCTTAGGTTGCAAGGTCACACATCTCATTAACTCAACACATTTGCGACCTTGTGACCCTCATTAATTTCCCACACGTGCGACCCCTTTATATATAGAAGGGTCGCATAGGTCGAATTGACCTGCGCGACAGAGAAAGAAAACGCCTCTGACAAGCTAGCTGGGGCGCGATTTTCCGAAGTAAGTGCCTGATCCTCCTGTTGTTTCTTTTCTAGGGTAATTGTTACTATTTTTCCCCTTACCCTAGCCTATTTTAACCCTGTTATGATCTTGACCAAACCCATTGGCAATCCCTCTGCAAACCTCCCCTCCTTTAGTTTCTCTTCAGGTCATTCAGATCTTGTGTTAAGGTTACTTGACCCTTCCCTCCTTCCCTAAGACCTTGCCTAACTCACCTATGAAGACTCCTACAACCTTTTACGGTGATCTTGTGGACACCATGTGTGTTTTATAAGCCTTTTTTCCACTGCACATCCGGAGAGCCCTAGAGCGACCCCGCGACCTTGCGACCTCGGTCGCTAAGTCGCAGAAACGTTAGGTCTCATATCATGAAAAATTTAGAGTGACGTGACCCAGCGACTCAGCGACCTTGTGACCCAGTCGTGAGTCACTAAGTCGCTAGGTCGCACTTCCGCAAATATCTCGCCCATCGTGACCTTGTGACCCTACGACCTCGCAACCCTGTGACCCTGCAACCTCGTGACCTAGTCGCAAGTCGCCAGGTTGCTAAGTCGCTTGTCTGTCGAGTTTTAAGCCAACACAACCTAGCGACCGGGCGACCAAGTCGCAAGGTCACCAGGTCGCAGGTTAACCCACTTTCTTGAAAATGATTAAGCAGAGGTAGGAACAACCTGCATAGTTATAAATAATGGCATCTGTCTTATCATGGAATTGTTTTATGAACATGCCAGGGGAAATTGAAGCCGACCTAGAGTGTGTATCCATTTCGTCAGCCTCAAGTGACATGGGGCCTCCAGCAATTCACAAGAGAAACAAAAGCCCAGAGATAGAAATCTTAGAGGAGGAAGTACCTCACCCGTTTCCCCCTAATTATGGAGACACCCAATGCAAATTTGGCAAAGGGGACAATATGAGTTGGTACCCGGTGTATTAGGAATTTACAAAGCCTAAATTTCTCAAAGATCTTCCAGGCTGACAGGCATACATTCAGGTGAAGAGATCCAAGTTGCACTACGAGGGAGCCCATCCGCCAGTATTCCCATGTGCCGAGCTGATTGAATGGATCCTACAGAGCTTCGACCCCAAGATTTGGGTCATTCGGGACCATGCCGGGAAGTCCTTAGCAAACCTAAAGGGGCAAGATACAGAAATATATTATGTACTTCCCACCCGAGAGCAGACCTTCATTGATGAATGGGCCACTACTCATGCAATTCCTATATCAGAAACTTTAAAAGGATGGTGGGAAGACCTGGAAAAGTTCTGGCTCAAGAAGGATTAGGAATATCAGACGACAGGTCTCAGGAAGGTCTACAAATTCGTAGCTGCAATGCTATGTAGGATGTATGGCTGCCCAGATACCACCTTCTTCAACAGCTCTTGGGTCTCTCTAATGTACGATGTCATTGTGTACGGTACTCATTTCAATTGGGCCAACATGATAATAGCAGCCCTTAGGTCAAAAATATCTGCAGTACTGGAACTTGATGAAGGGTATGCGTCATAATTTTACATGGCATCTTATCTCCTAGATGCAGTGTGCGCCAAGTGCCACTTTGAGGGGTGGTCACATAACTAAGACCTAGAGAATGGCGATCCAATTCACAAAGATCTAATGGTGTTTTGGGATTCCAAGTATAAGCGAGACATGGAGTCAATTGTGTGTCGCTTCATCCCCGCCCTCTACGTAAAATTGTTCGGAAAAAACCCCCCATGCATGTTCGAGCGAGCCATGGAGATGGTAACTCAAGTGGCCCATTGGTTTCCAGACATTGATAGTACCTTCATCCGATTTTTTGGGTCGCTTAAGGCCCCGCACGCATTGCCCCATTTCGTAACGGACAAGCTTCTCCTCCAAGAAACTTGTTATCAAATGTCAAACAGTTTCTCCAAAGTCCTCACTAAGGGTAAAAAGAAGCCATGGCCCACCCTGCCACTCACCATCGATGCCTACATGGTAAAGTATTTTATGGAAGTAGAAGAAAAAGCCGAAAAGATCAAGGGATTTTGTCTGCCTCCCTTGGCACACCAGACATATGATCCCAAGAGAATTATCCCTACACACTGCAAGCGAGCCAAATTCAAATGGAGTTACCAGCATACTGACTGCTCGACCGAAAATAGAATAAAGAATTGGTACAACAAGGATAGGGAGGATGCCCTGGCAGAATCAAGTGATCAGGATGAGCAAGACAACCAGAATTTGGAAGAAAGGGTTCATACACTGGAAGGGGCCTCATCCTCCAAAGCTAAGAAGCTGAGGACTGGTGCAGGCCTTAACCCTTCCGCCCAAAAAAGAGAAAAGGAAGCGAAGGCTAAACAAGAGGCCGAAGAGAGGGTAAGAGAAGAGGAGGCCAAAGCTAAACAAGAGGCTGAGGAGAAGGCAAAGGAAGAAGAGGACAAACAAAAGAAGCAGCTGAAAGAAGAGAAAAGGAAGAAGCGGGCAGAACAAAACCATAGGAAGAAGGAAGAGGAAGAAAGGGCAAAAGCTGAACGTCGGCTGAAAATAGAGCAGGACAAAGCAGAAGCTGAACGCCAGCTAAAATTAGAGCAGGACAAAACAGAAGCTGAACGCCGGCTAAAATTAGAGCAGGACACAACAGAAGCCAAGCACCGACTAAAAGAAGAGCAGGACAAGATGGAAGTAGAGCGCCAATTGCAAGAAGAGAAACGTAGGGCTAAAACAGAATAGAAGAGGAATGAGGAAGAAAGTAGGAAGTCACAAGAAGATTCCTCCAAGGAAACGCCGCCTCCTGACATAGAGAAACAAACCAGATTGCCACACTTCAAGGTACCTCAGACAACTCTAGCTCCCAATGTGCATTTTTCCCTCTCGAAAGTGGGTACCTCCGAGGATTTAGATGAAGGAGTGCTTGATCTTACTAGACTCACCTATGATCAATTCGCACACAAGATCAGACATGAAAAGAGAAGATGTTTAGCACGAGACCCTGCGACACCCCTCATAGTCACTTCAGAGAAGGATATATTCTTGGACACTAGGACCAATCAGGTCATGATTGCATCAATCGGCACCGCTTTTGCAACAGCCACCAAGGAGAATGTGAGCAGGATGAGTAGAGAAATTCTATCCCTGCAGAATAAATTACAGGCCTCCAAACTCAAGACGGCTAAATCAGAACAAGAAAAGAGGGTTCTTCAAGAAGAGGTCCATCAACTTCAGGCCAGGGATGCCCCTACTAATGAAAAATCACTCACTGTACATGGGGAGCTGGTCACTTTGGAGGCCACCATGAAACAAGTGTATGAAGAATCGTTTACAATCAAGCAAACTGTAGCGCCACTATTGAAAGTAGAGGCAGAAACTAAGAGAAGAAACACACAGCTAAGGGAAGCTTCTACTGCCTTAGACAAGATGTTGGACTGGTCTAACAGGTATCCGCAAGCTCCGGCCACGTTTACTAGAAAGGATTGGATTCCCACCCATAATGACAAGGTTCAAATTCAGATGAAAGTACAATCCAAGGAAAAACTCATCAAGGATCTTGAGAAAGTAATGTCCGCATATGAACTTTGATTAGGGGCATCAACTCAGTGGTCAGAGTACACCACATTCCATCTCTGGGTACACCAGGGGAAGAGAAAACATGGGAGCAAGTCTCCAAAGATATACAGGCATTCCTATAGCCCATGAGGTAAGCGGCCGCCTCTCAGGACCTGCCGGCATCAAGAGAAAACATGATTCAATTCATCATATCACTGGTCCAAATCTATACTAAACTGGCCTCCTTGTCAAATCATATCACAATCAAAAGGGAAACTTTGATTCCAAATGCTCTCGAGTGTCTTCACAGATTGAGGGAGGATACACCTCTAGTTTCCCCAGTAGCTGCGGATTATCAGGCCTGGCATAGTTATCTCAAAGAGTAGCAGATAGATGTTCCTGACCTTGCAATCACCCAACTACTCCCATGACTGAGTTACATATCATGGCAAGTAACAAAGGTAGCATGTAGCAATAGCAAAGGGGTCGCAGGTTGTAGTTAGAGCCCAGGTCGCAGGTCGCAGTTAGAGCCCAGGTCGCAAGTCGCAAATTCTATCAGGTTGCAAAGCATCCCAACGGTCAGGAAGACGAAAAGTCATGGATACCCAAGGGTCAATATCTTGGAAATGTTGTCATTGATGGCAAAGGAGGAAGCAGAAGCAAGGGAGAAGACAACAGAGAAGAACAGAGGGAGCCTTATACTGATAGAGAAACAGTCGAGCAGCAGAGTGGAAGCAGAGAATATAGAGAAAGAGAAACAATCGAGCAGCAGAGCAGAAGCAGAGAATACAGAGAAAGAGAAACAGTTGAGCAGCAGAGCGGAAGCAGAGAATACAGAGAAAGAGAAACAGTCGAGCAGTAGAGCGGAAGCAGAGAATACAGAGAAAGAGAAACAGTCGAGTAGCAGAGCGGAAGTAGAGAATACAGAGAAAGAGAAACAGTCGAGCAGCAGAGAGGAGGCAGAGGCAGAGTAGTTAACCAAGCTAAGAGTAATGGAACCAAGTGTTTTGCAATAAAACAAGGTTCATATGATAACGTTATATTAAATCTGCAATGAAATAGGGGTCATATATAACAAAGCGGTGAAGAAATATATATAACAAAAACAAGACGGGTTTATATATAATATAGTTTGAACAAAACTTATATGTATATGAAAATGACGAAGGTGCGAAATTTTTTATTAAAGCGAAACCCTGAACGAATCTAGAACCATGAAGGAACGGAACCTCGAGCGCAACTGAACGGAACGAGGAGGTATGAACAGTGACAGTGGGTTTGGAACACCAGGCGGTTTTCATCGCACCGCTTTTGTACGATAAGATGTATTCCCAATTCGAACGCGAACAACGCCATAGATTGACACGTGGTCTTAAGCGGTTTGGAGAACCCGCTCTCATCGCGAGTTAAAGCCTGTGCATCTAACTCGTGAAATTTCCGTAGGATCAGAGGGTTGAAGCGCAATAAGACAACGACCATTGGATGAGCAGGGTAAGTTAATGCTGGGACCCATCATCATCACGCGTTTTTTAGTGGTTAAAAGGAGGGCAGTTTGGTTGCGAGATTATCGTCGAATCATCCCAAAACAAAGTGATAACTTCTCAACCGTCAGATGTGAGGGGTAAGTACTATGGGCCTGAAGATGCTATATATGTTATTGTGTGGTTGTAAATCCAAAGTTGTAGGTTTTACTATAATGTTCCAAATATTTAAACGAAGGCCGTATCATATATATTACGGTTGGATATGAAAAAATAGAGTCGAGTGTCATATGAAGCGGGGTTTAAAGCAAGTGAAATATTATATGGTGGGACCCTCACCCAATCGCATCAGAGAAATGTGTGGCAGTGGAGCATGAAAATAGAAGTTGCGATTACGATGAAGATGCAGACCCGACGGGTCTGTGAACTATGAGTCATAAGTGCTTTGAGTTCTGGCATAACAATGTTTCATCGCATCGACATTTCAACATAACAGTGTTTCATAGCATCGACATTTCAACATAAACAATGTTTCATCACATCGGCATTTGATCACAATCGGAAGTAGTCAAGGAGTGATACATCGCATCGGAAAGCTCGGCAAGTGGGCCCGTAAGGGCATTCGATGTATTAAAATGATCTCTTAGTATTATATCACCGGAAGTTACATAAGTTTGATAATACGACAGTCTATATGTTAAAAACAATTCGTATCATGTAGAGAGTTAAATTGTGATATATGAAAAGGGCAGTCACATATGTATGGCAGTTACACTACGACAATAAGCAGGAAATCAATCAAAGCCGAAAGGGCCAAACACAGTCACAGAAAAGACAAACACAGTCACAGAAAAGACAAGCGCAGTGAACCAAGAGCCTGAATGAGTGAACTGGAGTTTTCATTGTAATTGAATGTAAATGTTTTTAATTGATTTATATTGCTGTGATGCATTGGCAAGTCTCCGGAAGAGAACAAAACTCCCACTGTAATATTAAAATTAGTACCTATAGTTATATTTTTCTGAGTGAGCTGAAAATAAATGAGAAGACAAAAGACCAAGAGGTATGACTATCCATTTCGAACTCCTAGAGGAAAACAAACAGTCATCAGGAATTCTCTATAAGTAATATCATCTTGATATGCATAGAGAGGTTAGAGAGTGTAAGTATAGAGAATGCAGAATACAAAAGATTGAGGCAAAGAAGATAAGGAAGAGAGGAGCAGAAAGAGATGCTATAGAATAGAGCTGATATATGAGGTAAATCAACAAACATTTCTTTTTAAAGAGTAAGGAAGTTGGAACTTCCCTATCAAGTTGTAGCTTGATAGATGTCAGTTGTAGCTGACTGAGGTTGAAGCCTCCTGTAGGTTGGTGCCTGTAGAAAATTGACGGGAGTTGGAGCTTCCTTGCAAGTTGTAACTTGCAGAATTCCTCCTGTAGGTTGGTGCCTACAGAAAACCAGTGGTGAGAGGAAGTAGGAGCTTGCCTTTGCATCACAACAATAATAAGATGTGGTTTTCTCCCTTTATGGGTTTCCACTTATATCTGCTGTCTCTATCTGTGTTTCCTGTGTGCTGAGATGATTTATCAAATCTGATTAATGTTTGCTGCTCTCATAATAAGGTTGATGTCACATTAATTTAAGACTTGCTGCAACATATTAAGACTGTTCATATACTAAGGTTGGTCATAAAAGTAAACTATAAATAAGTTGATGAAAAATTTAAAAAGCTCATGTATGTGTTAAATTGATTCACCCCCCCCTCTCTCAGTTTAACTAAGAATTCAACAATTGGTATCAGAGCCAGGTTCCTTTTGTACCAGTTTAACCATTGAAAGGAGATCCTAGATCCCCAGGATGGCTAGTCAAGAAGGAAGCTCAACCAATAAAACCCCTCTCTTCACTGGTGCTAATTATGCCTTCTGGAAAATAAAAATGAGAGCATACATAATGTCTCTAGGAATAGAGGTTTGGGTTGCTGTAGAATTTGGATATGCTGCAAAGGCAATTGACCCAGAAAGAGAAGCTAAACAAGAATTTGTAGCAAATGAAAAGGCCATGAATGCAATATTAAATGGACTTTGTGAGGTTGAATTTATCAAAATAATGCACAGTAAGACTGCCAAAGATATGTGGGACACTCTAGAGAATATTCATGAGGGAGATAAAAAGGTAAAGACTACCAAACTTCAAGTATATAGAGCTTAGTTTGAAAATTTAAAAATGAATGATGATGAAGATGTTGGAAGCTTCTTCTTAAGGGTTGCAGAAATTGTTAACAATATGAAAGCTCTTGGAGAAACCATACCAGAAAGTGTAATTGTACAAAAGATTCTAAGATCTCTTTCACCCAGTTTTAACCCCAAGGTATCTGCAATAGAAGAAACAGCTGATTGGGAAACCTTGACCATGAACCAGCTACTTGGAAATCTAATAACATATGAGATGAGGCTCCCACAGAAGAAGCCAAGTACGAGGGAGGCAACCCTTAAAACAGAAAAAAAGAAAGAAGAAAAAGAAGTCAAGAAATTGGATAGAGGCTCAGGTAAATACAAAGGTAAACTTCCTTTCAAATGCTTTAACTGTGGAAGAATTGGACACTATGCTGCTAAGTGTCCTCACAAGAAAGTAAGGAACCAGGCTCAAGAATTAGGGAAAAATACATCAAAGAACTGGCAGAAAGGAAAGAAATTTAGTAGAAAATCCTTCTATGCTCAACAAGATAGTAGTGCATCTGAAGACTCAGATGAAACCTCAACTGAAGAAGGAACCTCTGAATTTTTATTGATAGCCATAGAAGATCTTGAAGGACTCCTGTTAGAAGAAGAAGAAGAAGAAGAAGGTGAAGTCGAACTTGAGGGGGAGCTAAGAAGTGCCCTTGAGGAGATTGATAGACTCAAACTGAAGTGCAGAAAACAAAAGGACATTCTCCTCAAGTATGTATGAGAAGAACAAAATTCAGAAGTCCTCATGCAGCTAAAGATAGAGCTTGAAGAAGCCAAGAAGATAGAAGACATGTTACTTAAGCAAATCAAGGAGAAAACTCAGGAACAAGAGAAGTTGGAAGAAGTAGTAGTATGTCTCAGGAAGAAATTAGAAAATGCTCAAAGGAAAGTGGCTATAAATTCTTCTCAAACAACAAGCTCTAGTAAGTTGAACGAGATTCTGGATGCTCAAAGATCTCCTATGATAAAAACTAGAATAGGCTATGAAGGAGAATCAAGTAAAAGCAAAGAAAAATAAAACAGAGATATTATTTTTGTAAAAGCAAAGAAGGCTAATGAAGCAGCTCAAATAATTCCTACAAAAGAAGAAACATGTAAGGAGGGAGACAAAACCCAGAAGAAACCTCTAATAACAAAGAATGAAAGAAACACTCAGACAACAGAAAAGGAATCATATACCTCTGATTATGTAAAATTTGGAAGCCATCAAAGGAGACTCTTCCCTCCTATGAAAAATCCCACCTGTTATGTCTGTCACAAGCTGGGACACATTGCTGCATACTGTCATGCAAGGAGGAGTAATTCAAACCAACAAAAGATGCAAAAAGTGAAGAGACTGTCTCAAGCAAACAAATGGAGAAGACAACCTTACATCAGGTATGCAAATAGTTTTTATGGTTACTGTTTTTATTGTAATGAATTTGGACATAAAATAATTGACTGCAGAAAATATGGACAAAGATTGATGTTCAACACCTCAAGGAGGTTTATGAATCAAATAAATTTCGCCCATACTCACAATTCTGCAAAAATCATGATCAAATGTTGTGTATGCAACAAAATTGGACATATGCCTTCCAAATGTCCTCTAAGAGGATGTGATTCATCATCTCACAAAAGATACCAACCAAAAGGATGCTTTTAGTGGAAAAAGAAAGTGAATAAGTGTGACCTGGCTCTAACTGCTCAAGACCTGAAAAGCCAATGGTATCTGGACAGTGGCTGCTCAAAACATATGACTGGAGACAGAATAAAATTTATAAATTTTGACGAAAATAAAACTGGTAATGTTACTTTTGGCAATGAAAAATCAGGAAAAATCAAGGGAAAAAGCTTAGTCAACTTAGAAAATGGTAGAGGTAAGGCCCAAAATGTACTATTTGTAGATGGGCTGAAAGAAAATTTGCTGAGTGTCAGTCAAATGTGTGATAAAGGCTACGAAGTTCTTTTTAGAGCACAAGACTGTGAAGTCAGATCAAGCACCACAGGTAAGACTCTACTCAAAGGTGTTCGAACAGAGAGTAATGTCTACATAGTGAAAGAGGAAGATGAAGCATGCCATCTTAGCAAACTTGAAGAGTCATGGTTATGGCATAGGAGATTGGGACATCTCAACTTTGATCATATCATCAGACTGAGCAAGAAGAAAGCTGTCAGAGACATGCCAGAAATAAAAAGGCGTTCTAATACCATATGCAAATCTTGTCAATTGGGTAAACAGACTCGCACATCCTTTAAGGCCAAAGATGAGTTATCAACAAGAAGACCACTCCAGCTTGTGCACATGGACCTGTGTGGACCTGCAAGAACTAAAACACCAAGTGGAGAATCCTACTTCATGCTGATAATAGATGATTTCTCGAGAATGACATGGGTTGCATTTCTCAAGAATAAATTGGAAGCTCTGGAAAGTTTCAAAATATTCAAAGCTTTAGCAGAAAATCAGACAGGATGCAAGCTAAAATGCATCAGATCAGAAAAAGGAGGTGAATTCACAGATTATGACTTTGCAGACCTATGCGATGAACATGGGATAAAGCAATAATTTACTATTGCAGGGACACCTTAGCAAAATGGAGTAGCAGAGAGACAAAACAGGTACGTACAACAAATAGCTAGAGCCATGATGCAAGAGAGTAATATTCCTCAAACCTTCTGGGCAGAAGCAGTACACACAACCGTGGATATTCTAAACAAAGCCCATTTAAGGCCAAGCAATGACAAGACTCCCTATGAACTATGGCATGGTAAACCAACTTCAATCAAGCACTTTAGAATCTTTGGAAGCAAGTGTTACATAAAGAATAATGATGAAAATCTTGGGAAATTTGATGCAAGAGCAGATGAAGGGATATTTCTAGGATATGCATCCAAAATTAAAGGGTACAGGTGCTACAACAAAACTCTTCGAAAAATAGTAGAAAGCATTGACGTGAGATTTGATGAAGAACTTCCAAACAATACAAGAGATATAGACTGCAGCAGTCCATCAGATAGTCATGAAGAAGAAAACCAAGATGATGATGAAACAAGCAAGACAACAGAAGATGCAGAGCTGAGCTCGAAAGCTCCCTCAAGATATACTCAGAAGAACCATCCTGAAGATCAAATCATTGGAGACAAGAGAGTAGGGGTCCAGACAAGAAGGCATCTAACTGAACAGACAGAAGAGGTATACATAGCCATGCTATCACAAATAGAGCCAAAGAAATTTGAAGAATCCAGCAAGGAAAATTCTTGGGTGAATGCTATGAATGAAGAATTGGACCAAATTGAGAACACCAATACCTGGGAACTAGTTCCTAGACCCACTGAGAAAAATGTCATAGGCTCAAAATGGGTATTCAAAAATAAAATGAATGAGCAAGGACAGGTAATCAAGAATAAATCCAGACTTGTCTGTAAAGGATATTCACAAATCGAAGGACTTGATTACGATGAAACATTTGCCCCTGTAGCCAGAATGGAAGCTATCAGAATGTTTCTGGCCTTTGCGTGCTACCAAGACTTCAAGGTATATCAAATGGATGTAAAATCTGTGTTTCTGAATGGAGATCTAGAAGAAGAAGTCTACATGGAACAACCAGAGGGTTTCTCTTTAACAGACAAAGAAGACTATGTGTGCAGACTAAAGAAGGCTCTATATGGACTGAAACAGGCTCCTCGTGCTTGGTACTCAAGATTGGATAAGTATTTGTAAAAACAAGGCTTTAAGAGAGGTGGAGTAGACAACAATCTATACATAAAAGCCCATGGAAATGAACTCCTGATTGTTGTAGTATATGTTGATGATATTATGTTTGGAAGCAAAAAAGATGAACTAGCAAAAGGATTTGCTGAAGAGATGAGATCAGAGTTTGAGATTTCTATGATTGGAGAGCTCAGTTTCTACTTAGGACTTCAAATTCAGCAAAAGAACACAGGTACATTCATCTCACAGGAAAAATACTTAAAAGAAATGTTGAAAAATTTCAAAATGGAGGACTGCAAACCTGTGTCAACTCCCATGATCACGGGATGCAAGCTATGTGCTCATGATGGATCTGCTGATATAGATCAAAGACTCTACAGATCCATGATAGGAAGTCTGTTGTACCTGACAGCATCAAGACTAGACATCATGCTAGTAGTAGGACTTGTGGCTAGATATCAAGCAGCACCTAAACAAAATCACCTTCTAGCAGTCAAAAGAATATTCAGATATCTACAAGGAATTGCACAGTATGGACTTTGGTATCCAAAAGGCAAAAGCTTCACTTTGACAACATACATAGATGCAGATTGGGCTAGCTGTGTGGATGACAGGAAAAGCACAAGTGGAGGTGCATTCTATCTAGGATAAAGTCTGGCGGCATGGTTTAGCAAGAAACAAACATCTATTTCTCTATCCACAGCCGAAGCAGAATACATAGCAGCAACAACATGATGTACACAAGTCATATGGATGAAGCAAACCCTCCAAGACATGAAGGTAAGAATTGATGAACCTATCTCTATCAAATGTGATAATACAAGTGCTATAAGCATATCAAAAAATCCTGTGCTTCATTCAAAAACTAAACATATCCCAATCAAGTATCATTTTCTCCAAGAACAAGTAGCTCAGAATGTAGTAAAGCTGGAGTATGTACCAACAAAAGAACAGACAGCAGATATATTTACCAAACCACTTGCTAGAGGACCATTTGAGTATTTGAGAGATATACTAGGGGTAGTATCTGTAGATACTACTCTCTGATATGAAGAGAAAGCATAGTTTCAGGGGGATAACAGAAACGAAAATATCATTCCAGGGGGAGGTCAGTTAGCGTGAAACAAGTCCTCAAGGTCATTGCAACATGGGCGAGAGCTAAAAGCACACTAAAAAATAAGAAACCCCTTGCCATTGATGTCAAAGGGGGAGGAAGAGCAAGCAACAGAAGGAAGGGTCCTAAAAGGAAAACAGAGGAAGTGTATTGCCATCAATGCCAAAGGGGGAGACTGTTGGAAATGTTGTCATTGATAGCAAAGGAGGAAGCAAAAGCAAAGGAGAAGACAACATAGAAGAATAGAGGGAGAGTATATTGACAGAGAAACAGTCGAGCAGCAGAGCGGAAGCAGAGAATACAGAGAAAGAGAAACAGTCGAGCAGCAGAGCGGAAGCAGAGAATACAGAGAAAGAGAAACAATCGAGCAACAGAGCGGAAGCAGAGAATACAGAGAAAGAGAAACAGTCGAGCAGCAGAGCAGAAGTAGAGAATACAGAGAAAGAGAAATAATCGAGCAACAGAGAATACAGAGAAAGAGAAACAGTCGAGCAACAGAGAGGAGGCAGAGGCAGAGCAGTTAACCAAGCTAAGAGTAATGGAATCAAGTGTTTTGCAATAAAACAGGGTTCATATGATAGCGTTATATTAAATCTGCAATGAAACAGGGGTCATATATAACAAAGCGCTGAAGAAATATATATAACGAAAACAAGACGGGTTTATATATAATATAGTTTGAACATAACTTATATGTATATGAAAATGACGAAGGCACGATTTTTTTTATTAAAGTAGAACCTTGAACGAAGGTGGAACCATGAAGGAACGAAACCTCGAGCACAACTGAACAGAACCATGAGGTATGAATAGTGACAATGGGTTTGGAACACCAGACGGTTTTCATCGCACCACTTTTGTACGACAAGATGTATTCCCAATTCGAACGCGAACAACACCATAGACTGACACATGGTCTTAAGCAGTTTGGAGAACCCACTCTCATCGCGAGTTAAAGCCCATGCATCTAACTCGTGCGATTGCCGTAGGATCGGAGGGTTGAAGCGCAATAAGACAACGACCATTGGATGAGCAGGGTAAGTTAATGCTGGGACCCATCGTCATCGCACGTTTTTGAGCGGTTAAAAGGAGGGCAGTTTTGTTGCTTGATTATCGTCAGATCATCCCAAAATAAAGCGATAACTTCTCAACCGTCAGATGTGAGAGGTAAGTACTGTGGGCCCGAAGATGCTGTATATGTTATTGTGTGGTTGTAAATCCAAAGTTGTGGGTTTTACTATAATGTTCCAAATATTTAAATGAAGGCCGTATCATATATATTATGGTTGGATATGAAAAAATAGAGCTGAGTGTCATATGAAGCGGGGTTTAAAGCAAGTGAAATATTATATGGTGGGACCCACACCCAATCGCATCGGAGAAATGTGTGGCAGCGGAGCATGACAATAGAAGTTGCGATTGCGATGAAGATGCAGACGCGACGGGTCTTTGAACTTTGAGTCATAAGTGCTTGAGTTCTGGCATAACAATGTTTCATCGCATCGGCATTTCAACATAATAGTGTTTCATAGCATCGGCATTTCAACATAAACAGTGTTTCATCGTATCAGCGTTTGATCGCAATCGGAAGTAGTCAAGGAGTGATACATCGCATTGGAAAGCTCGGCAAGTGGGCCCATAAGGGCATTCGGTGTATTAAAATGATCTCTTAGTATTATATCGCCGGAAGTTACGTAAGTTTGATAATATGACAGTCTATATGTTAAAAACAATTCATATCATGCCGAGAGTTAAATTGTGATATATGAAAAGGGCAGTTACATATGTATGGAAATTACACTGCGATAGTAAGCAGGAAATCAATCAGAGCTGAAAGGGCCAAACACAGTCATAGAAAAGACAAACACAGTCACAGAAAAAACAAGCGCAGTGAACCAAGAGGCTGAATGAGTGAACTGGAGTTTGCATTGTAATTGAATGTAAATGTTTTTAATTGATTTATATTGTTGTGATGCATTGGCAAGTCTCCGGAAGAGAACAAAACTCCCACTGTAATATTAAAATTAGTACCTACAGTTATATTTTTCTGAGTGAGCTGAAAAGAAATGAGAAGGCAGAAGACTAAGAGGTATGACTATCCATTTTGAATTCCTAGAGGAAAACAAACAGTCATCAGGAATTCTCTATAAGTAATATCATCTTGATATGAATAGAGAGGTTAGAGACTGTAAGTATAGTGAATGCAGAATACAAAAGATTGAGGTAGAGAAGATAAGGAAGAGAGGAGCAGAAAGAGATGCTACAGAATAGAGCTGATATATGAGGTAAATCAACAAACATGTATTTTGAAAGAGTAAGGAAGTTGGAACTTCCCTATCAAGTTGTAGCTTGATCGATGTAAGTTGTAGCTGATTGAGGTTGAAGCCTCCTGTAGGTTGGTGCCTGCAGAAAATTGACGGGAGTTGGAGCTTCCTTGCAAGTTGTAACTTGCAAAATTGAGGTTGGAGCCTCCTGTAGGTTGGTGCCCGTAGAAAACCAGTGGTGAGAGGAAGTAGGAGCTTGCCTTTGCATCACAACAATAATAAGATGTGGTTTTCTCCCTTTATGGGTTTCCACTTATATCTTTTGTCTCTATCTATGTTGCCTGTGTGCTGAGATGATTTACCAAATATGCTTAATGTTTGCTGCTCTCATAATAAGGTTGATGTCACATTAATTTAATACTTGCTGCAACATATTAAGACTGTTCATATACTAAGGTTGGTCATAAAAGTAAACTGTAAATAAGTTGATGAAAAATTTAAAAATCTCATGTATGTGTTAAACTGATTCACCCCCCCCCCCTCTCAATTTAACTAAGAATTCAACACAATATTGTCCTATAAATACCCCTTTGGGGAATTGTCAAAGGATATTTTTTTTCGAGGACTCCAAAGGAGCAGAGAATTGTATAGCATTGAATGCACTCTTTATGAATGAATACAAGCACTTGCTTTGATTCCACTCTTGGATCTGATGGGAGTTAATGTGTTAACATTGTGAATATTTTGTCTTATGTTTCTGATATCTTGTTGATTAAATCATCTGCGTTTTCCACTTATATCATTTATACATTCAGCTCAATAAATGTTATTAATGATGTTAATTTTTTTTTATAGGAAATGTTAAGTAACTCTGTCACTAACATTTATCTCATTTTCGGAAACCGCTTAAGGAAGTGAAGGGCGCTCTAACCATAAAGAACTGTTTCTTTTGTGGTTCGAAAAACTTTTTACAAGCATGACCTTGATGATGTGCTGCTAACAATACTTCCTTGGATGCATGCTTTTCAACTCATCTTGCTATTCATAATGTTTTATGTTCGTTGAGACTCATCAAACATTTTCATTGTACCATCCAGATAGACGTGCGTTCACAGGTCTGCAGAGCTCGTTCGTGTCCGAGAAAAGGAGTATTCAGTGGTAGCTGGACACACACCCAGGACGGGATCCATATCACAAATGGTTTAGAGTCTAATTGGGACTTTACACCGGGGAGATCCCTTACTGTTGGCTGGACATATTTTCACGTCAACGGGGCTTAATGCAGCTTGCTAGAATTTTTGATATTATTTTGTAAGAGGAGTTACAAAGGGATATTCTTCTTAATTTTCTTAGAGAGGAGGGACGTGCATCTTTTGGTATTAGGGCTAGATAGGTAGAGTTTGTGAATCCTCCCATCTTCTTCTTTTTAAAAACACACCTCATCATCTTTAATGGTAGAATGAGATGGAGACTCCAAATGGATGCCATTAACTCTGCTTCTGTGACTTCTTTGATTATCTCATTACTCTTTTCCTCATTTATTATATGCAGAATGTGTTTAATGAAATATTATGCATCTGTTTGCCCATTTTCTGTTGTTAGCAGAGTTTTGTAGTGATTGTGCACATCTTTATTTATATCTTCATGTCCTCTAATCTCAGTGCCTCCCTCTCCTATAATTTTTTCAATGTTATTTATTATCATCTTGTCTTTGCCGAATTATGAAAGAAAGTTGTGTTCTTGTCCCATGCTTGGATCCACAATTCTCTGGACTTTAACCTCCAAACCTCTTCTTCCTTCCTATTATTTATATATATCTCCCAATGGAGTTCTTTATCCCTTATTTGGTTTTCTTTTATGTCCTCCATATTTTCCAATTTCTCTTGAATTTTTACCATTTCTTTTTTGAGCTCCTTGTTTTCCTTTTTTGGTTCCTTGTAACTTATTTTTTCCCACTGCTTAAGGCTTGTTTTGACACTCTTAAATTTAGTTTCCCATATGAATCTGAGAGAGCCATTTATTTTATGCTACCAAGATTTTGTAATTATTTGCTTTGCCTCTTCATTGTTGTTCCATAATTGGTTATACCTGAATGGGAGAGGCCCAGAGTTTTTAGAGGAACCAAAGACTAGAGCCATCAGTTTTTGATTTGAGGTTGCTGAGGGAATGACCTTGGAAGCTACCAAATTGTAGTTGAAAACTATGTTGTCCTTAATTAAGATTCTATCCAGCCTTTCCTTTATATTTTCCTTCCCTACCCTCTTGTTGTCGCAAGTGTACTTTCCATTTCTGGGAGGGATATCCAATAAATTTCAGCTCTCAATGAGCTCTTCAAGAGTGTCACGAGAGGGATCATGATGGAAAGATCCCCCTCTTTTTTCATCAACATTTAGAACCAAATTTAGATCTCCTCCCAAAATGAGGTTTTCTTCTTTTTCAAGCAACATATTTTCTTTCAGTGATTTACAACATATTTTCTTATCTTTATAATGGTTTGGGGCATAGACATTATAAAGGCTGATTTGGCTTTCCGTGATTTTTATTTTTAACTTGGTATTTATCCAATGTGACTCCATTTGCTGATTTTGTAATTCACAGTTATCTTTGTGCCAAATTGTACTAATTCCTCTAGATGCCCCGATGGTGGATAAGGTTGTTCCTTCATAGTTTTTCATTTTCTGAATAATATTTCCCATTTCTTGACTGCTATATTTGGTCTCCTGGATCATTAGGATATATGGCTTTTCCGCTGTTATAAGCTCCCTTATTATGTTTATTTTGGAGGGATGTCCTAAACCTCTGTAGTTCCAAGAGACCAATATCATTATTTACTTTTATTTTTTTCTAAGGGACCTTTCCCTTGATGATTATCTTGGCATTTCTCTTTGCTTACAGTTCCTTTTTCAAGGTAGCTTTCCATGGGTTGTTGGGTGCCTAGTGTGAGCTCCTTTCCTACTGCTACATCTCTTAGTTCCTTGTTTTATATTCTTTGTGGTTTCTTGGTATTTTCAGTTGATGCCAATGATTATTTTGACTAATTTCTAGTGAGGATCCTTTCCGAAGAAGGTGGGGGGGACTATGAGGGAAGGGAGGGGAATCTAAGAGACGAGGGCCAGTGTATGCAAAGCCGGGGGGCGGGGAGGAGAAGAGAATCCACCAGGGGCCACAAGTGAGGAGAAGAGAGGTGCATGAGTAGATGATGGAGGGCCAAAGGGGATGTCTAGAGGATCAAAGGGATTCAAGAAAAATAGAGGAGGAGAAGAGGGGGTTCTTTGAGGGAGGGGAAGCAGATTCTGTTTTTTTAGGAATAGGGATGTGAGTAGATTTATTTTTTGTCTTTTTTTTTTTACCTGCTCCCATTTTTGTTCTTGTGTTCCTTCATTTTTATTTTCTTGTTCTTCTTTCTTACTACATCTATTTGCAAAATGCTCATATTCATGACATATTGACGACAACAAAACTGAAAGTCACCCCTGAGGAGAGATTGTCTACAGTAGTCGTGGCTCTGTCAGCATTTCTGTTCTGAAACCCCGTTCTCCTTCTCCACGTGGTCTACTTTCTCTTTCTCGGAATTTTATTTATCAAATTCATGGAATTTGATAAAAAAACATTATTAACAACCTTTGAAAATTTAATTTATATCTCCGAATTTTATATTAATAACCCAACACTTTATGAACAAATGACGTTGTAATAGACCTTTGGCCTCGGCCCACATATATATCAATGGTCCAATCAAATTCACACACCGTACCTGGTTATCTTTCGCGCATCTTCCTCATACGACCACCGTCCGATGGCTCCCCTCCAGATCGACGGCACTCAACAATATCACGCGGCCTCCTTGGTCGATCTTTAACGTGCAATGGCGCGCAAAGACGACGGTTTTCGTGGTCCACCTTTGCCACGTGTCGACAGTTCTATGGAATTGCTCGCGATTGGAGAATACTGCTTATCTCCGAAAGGCGGTGCGATATGGGAAATCTGGTTTCGCAATTCCGCTTCCAGTTTGGAATAGTATTAACCAGGGTTTAGCCGAGTTACGCTATCCTCTTATCTATTAACTCACGTCTAATCCTCGGTCAGGGTTCCGTTAGCAAACAATTCTGTCTCAGGAATTCTACTGTTTAAACAGTGCTCACGACCATGGTTTTTCTACACAGGCCTCACCTGCGACGGTTTTAATTCAACAAGGTTTGTTCAAATAATCTTGAGAGAAATAATAGACAGAGGGATGCATAATCAATACAATAGTTCAACTCAGTATTATACATGCACAGAGTTCAATCACCTCACAATTAAACAATTTCTTCACAAATAAGGATTCGAGACAATTCGAGGGCCAATGAGCACATAAATTCTTTAACTGGAAGCAATTGCTAGCACACAGATTTTATGGAAGAAACTCCTCTCTTTTTCTCTCTTCTCTTCTTCCTCTCCCAATACATCCGAGGGATACAATTTATATACATTAAAATGTGTCTCTTCGGTTCCATTGTGAGGACCGTTTAGAAAATCAAAAGCCTAATTACAATTATTCAACTAACTGAAACATGACAGATGGACTAACTAAACTATTCGACTTCTACAACTCTGAATAATCTAAATGATACAGTCAGCTAAGGTATTGACACCTAGCTGTTACAACTTAGATGATTTTGAACCCTCCTAGCTACAACATGTGGACAAAACCTCCTACATTGTTGGCTAGTGTCTAATGCCCCTGCATCAGACTCCCGAGGGCAATTTTCTTCATGGGCTCCTATCCATGAGCTCTTCCACTGATCTGCCTATCTTCTGCAACATTCCTTCAGTTATCCAAGTGGCATCCTCCTCTGGCTTGTCCTTCCATTTGATTAAGTACTGAAAGTACTCTTGTCCTCTGGTCTTCCTGAACACTCTTTTGTCCAATATCTTCTCTGGTTGCAACGGTTGTGTTGGAGGTAGCTGCTATTTCCACTTAATTTGTCCCTTGTCTACTGATCTTTCTTTTTCACCATCATCTTCATACTTGTACAAATCTGCAACATTAAAAATGGGAGATATTCCAACATCAGGAGGTAATTCAATCTCATAAGCATTTGCAGAAAACTTTCTAAGTATCTTGCATGGCCCAATCTTTTTGAGCTTCAATTTGTTATACTGCGTCTTTGGGAATCTCTCCTAAAGTGTGCCAAAACCAGATCTCCTACTTCAAAATGGACTTCCTTTCTGCTCAAGTCTGCTCTGTTTTTGTATTTGATGCTGCTGCCTTGTAGATGCTGTTTCACTTGTTCATGTATGGCTTGGATCTCTGAAGAAAATTCCTCACCATCTGCACTCCTTAGCTCTGCGCTTCCCAGATTTCTTAACTCTGATATTCCTCTGGGGTGCGTTCCATAAACAATATGGAATGGACTCTGCCCTGTGCTCCTATTTGGTGAGTCATTATATGCATAATTTGCCTGGGGAAAAATATTATCCCACTGCTTGGGATTCTCTCCTGCAAAACTTCTCAACAAATTTCCTAGACTCCTATTCACTACCTCAGTTTGTCCATCAGTTTGGGGATGACAAGCTGAGCTGAAACTCAGTTTGGTACCAAGTTTCTTCCACAGTGTCCTCCAAAAATGACCCATAAACCTGGTGTCTCTGTCTAAAACAATGCTCTTGGGCAACCCATGCAATCTAACAACTTCTTTGAAAAACAAGTTAGCAACATGTGTGGCATCACTAGTTTTCTAGCATGGAATAAAATGTGCCATTTTGGAGAATCTGTCCACTACAACAAAGACTGCATCATTCCCTCTCTAAGTCTTGGGAAATCCTATAACAAAATCCATACTCACGATGTCCCAAGGCCTGTCTGGAATAGGCAAGGGAGTGTACAATCCTGCATTTTGGCTCCTTCCTTTGGCATATTGACAGATTTTGTAATTCTTCACAAACTTATCCACTTCTGATCTCATCTTGGGCCAGTAATAGAAGTGACTCAGCTGCTCATAAGTTTTATCAGTACCAAAGTGTCCAACAAGTCCACCACTATGCTTTTCTTTGATCAAATTTTCTCTCATGGAACATTTTGGTACACACAGTTGGCTCCTTCTGAATAACAAGTCCTCCTGCAAGAAATAATCTAGCCATTGGCTTCTATCTGTTAAAACAGGGTTACCACATGCCTCAAATGATTCCTTAAAATCTGGATCTGTTTTATACAATTCTTTGAGAAAATCAAATCTTACAACTTCAAAATTTGTTTCTTGAACAAGCATGTGCCTCCTACTCAAAGCATCAGCTACTTTATTTGCTTGGCCACTTATATGTTTCAAAAAAAAATTAAAACCTTGGAGATAATCAACCCATTTGGCATGCTTATGCTTCAACTTGGGCTGCTATACAATATATTGCAAAGCATGATTGTCAGAATATAATACAAATTCCCTGGACATCAAATAATGTCTCCACTTTTCAATGCCTAAACAATTGCATAGAATTCCTTCTCATAAGAGGAATACTTTCTCCTGGTGTCATTTAGCTTCTCACTGAAATATGCTACAAGCCTATCATCCTGACTCAACACAGATCCAATGGCTTCCCCACTAGCATCACACTTCACTTAAAATGGTTTAGTAAAATCAGGCAGAATCAAAACAGGATTCTCAGTTATCTTTTGCTTCAAAAGTTTAAAGTTTCTTTCTGCTTCAACAGTCCACTTAAATGGTTGTTTTCTCTTCTTTATTGTCTCAATTATGGGTGCATTGATCTTACTGAGTTTCTTATAAATTTTCTGTAAAAACTAGCAAGTACATGAAACTTCTTACTTCAAAAACATTCTTGGGTGAAGGCCATTCCACAATTGCCTTAACCTTTTCTGGGTCCATCTTCAATCCTTCTGCAGAAACAACAAAGCCCAAATACACCAACTCTTCTTTCATGAATGAGCATTTATTTAAGTTTATCAGGAGTTTCTCTTGGTGCAGCTTTTTCAAGACATGATTAAGATGCCTTAAATGTTCTTCTTTAGTTATGCTGAAGACTAATATATCATCCAAATATAATATCACAAATTTACCAATGAATTCTTTCAATACTTCATTCATAAGTCTCATGAAAGTGCTAGGTGCATTTGACAACCCAAAAGGCATTACCGTCCATTCATACAATCCTTCATTTGTTTTAAAGGTAGTTTTCCACTCATCACCCTCTCTTATTCTAATCTGATGGTATCCACTTTTTAAATCTATCTTTGAAAAATATTTAGCACCACTCAAACAGTTCATTAAATCCTCAACTTTGGGCAAAGGGAATCTGTACCTGATTGTGATCTTATTGATTGCTCTGGAATCAGTACACATCCTCCAGCCTCCATCTTTCTTTGGGCTCAATACTGCTGGTACTGCACATGGACTCAAACTTTCTCTGATCAGCCCCTTGTCTACCAATTCCTGTACTTGTCTCCTGATTTCCTCATTTTCTTTGGCAGTCATTCGGTAGGCTGCCTTATTTGGCAGATTTGAACCAGGGATAAAATCTATCTGATGGCTGATCTTTCTCATAGGTGGCATCTCATTAGGTAAATCATCCACAATAATGTCACAATAATTGTCTAACATCTCTTGGATTTCTACTGGCAAATCAGAAATCTTTGTAGAAGTAAGAACTACCTTAGGTTTGCAAAATAAAGCAAAACTTACCTCTTCTTCTTCTATCTGCTGCAAATATTCCTTCCCGCTCAGCAACAAGGTCTTTGGATCAATCACTTTGCTGGATGGCTCTCCTTCTTCCATGGGTATCAATGTATGGTGTACCCCATCTTTAAAGAACCTGTAAGTGTTCTTCTTGCCATCATGCACTGCTGCTCTGTCAAACTGCCAAGGTCTACCCAGCAGTATATGACACACATCCATGGGCATTACATCACACAAGACCTTATCTTTATATTTTCCCATTTGCAACTCTATCTCACACTGTTCTTTTACAACCAGCTGGTGCCCTTTATGCAGCCAGGACACCCTATAGGGAGTTGGATGCTCCCTTGTCTTCAACTTCAACTTCTCTATCACTTCAGTGGAAACCAGATTGTTTGTGCTGCCACTATCAATGACTAGCTGGCAGCATTTCCCTTGGACTTTGCATATGCTCGTAAACAAATTCTTCCTTTGTGAAGGCTCAGTGGCCTCTTTGGTTTGCTTCAACAGGACCTTGTTAATCACCAAGGACTCTCCCCTCTCTGGTAGAATTTCTTCTTCAATTTTTGCCTCTTCTCCAGCCTGGGAAACAACAGCATTTCTTGGACTAGCACCCACATTCTCTGGACACTCATAGTGCTTATGTCCCACTTGCTGACATCTATAGCACCTCAACTCTCTACCTCTGCCTCTGTCTCTGCCTCCTCTTCCTTTTCCTCTGTAAGAACCCCTTCTGCCCCTTGCATCATCCTCTGTAGATGCATTCTGAGGTGAGCTACCGTTAGTTCCATCCCTGGGTGTAGTAGGCTTTCCTCTACCACCTTGATTTCCCTTTCCACGGAAAGTACCTCTCTTCTTGGAAGATTGTTTCCTTAGGAGTTTCTCCTCTACTTTCAAGGCCATCTGGTAGGCCTCTTCCACTGTCTTAGGAGACAGGAGACCAATCTCAGCTTGGATCTCCATATTGAGGCCATTCACATATCTGGCAGTCTTCTCTGGTGTGTCCTGAAATTTCCCAGCTCTTATGCTTACTCTATAGAATTCCTCTATGTATTCTTTTACTGTCAACAACCTCTGTCTCAGGTTCTGCATTTTCCTATACAATGTCAGCTGATAATCACTAGGCAAGAATTTACCTTTGAATTTAGCCATCATTCTGGTCCAACTTTTGATAGGTTTCTTGCCAACTCTCCTCCTTTCCTCCTGCACTCCATCCCACCAAAGTGCAGCATGTTCTTTCAGCTTTGTCACTACAAACTTGACCTTTTTATCTTCGCTTATTTCTTCATAGTCGAAGCACTTGTTCATTTCATTTATCCAATCCACCAGCTCCTCTGGATTCAATTCTCCTACAAAATTTGATACTTCAATCCTGGGCTTAACTGCAGACCCCAGAACAGTTCTGAGGAGCCTCATGTTAGGAGGAATTTCAACATTTTCTTTCGCTTCTTCTATTTCAGGTTCACTGATGACTTCAGGATCTCTGGGCTGTCTTTGCTTCATGGCATCCATTCTGGCCTTGACCCTCTGCAACATCCCCAACACCTCTGTGTTGGAAACATGTCTCCTTCTGCCAGCACCTCTACCAACTCGAATAGCCATGTCAGTTCTTTGCAAAAACAACTTAAAACAACAGCTCTGATACCACAAATGATGGCAACAAAACTGAAAGGCGCCCCTGAGGAGAGATTGTCTACAATAGTCGTGGCTCTGTCAACATTTCTGTTCTGAAACCCCGTTCTCCTTCTCCACGTGGTCTACTTTCTCTTTCTCGGAATTTTATTTATCAAATTCGTGGAATTTGATAAACAAACATTATTAACAGCCTTTGAAAATTTAATTTATATCTCCGAATTTTATATTAATAACCCAACACTTTATGAACAAATGACGTTGTAATAGACCTTCAGCCCTGACCCACATATATATCAATGGTCCAATCAAATTCGAGCACCATACTTGGTTATCTTTCGCGCATCTTCCTCATACGACCACCGTTCGATGGCTCCCCTCCAGATCGACGACACTCAACAATATCGCGCGGCCTCCTTGGTCGATCTTTAACGTACGATGGCACGCAAAGACGACGGTTTTCGTGGTCCACCTTTGCCATGTGTCGACGGTTCTATGGAATCGCTCGCGATTGGAGAATACCGCTTATCTCCGAAAGGCAGTGCGATATGGGAAATCCGGTTTCGCAATTCCGCTTCCGGTTTGGAATAGTATTAAACAGGGTTCAGCCAGGTTACGCTATCCTCTTATCTATTAACTCACGTCTAATCCTCGGCCAGGGTTCCGTTAGCAAACAATTCTGTCTCAGGAATTCTACTGTTTAAACAGTGCTCACGACCATGGTTTTTCTACATAGGCCTCGCCTGCGGCGGTTTTAATTCAATAGGGTTTGTTTAAATAATCTTGAGAGAAACAATAGACAAAGGGATGCAGAATCGATACAATAGTTCAACTCAGTAATTATACATGCACAGTGTTCAATCACCTCACAATTAAACAATTTCTTCACAAATAAGGATTCGAGACAATTCGAGGGCCAATGAGCACATAAATTCTTTAACTGGAAGTAATTGCTAGCACACAAATTTTATGGCAGAAACTCCTCTCTTTTTCTCTCTTCTCTTCTTGCTCTCCCAATACATCCGAGGGATACAATTTATATACATTAAAATGTGTCTCTTTGGTTCCTCTGTGAGGACCGTTTAGAAAATCAAAAGCCTAATTACAATTATTCAACTAACTGAAACATGACAGATGGACTAACTAAACTATTTGACTTCTACAACTCTGACTAATCTAAATGATACAGTTAGCTAAGGTATTGACACCTAGCTATTACAACTTAGATGATTTCGAACCCTCCTAGCCACAACATGTGGACAAAACCTCCTACATTGCTGGCTAGTGTCTAATGCCCCTGCATCAGATCCCTTGCACTTGAAGGGTATTTTATCATATACTAGCTGCTGGATGTGTGTCTAGTTGTCTACTTTGAGCTTGATAGCCTTTGGGAGCCCTTTTGCTAAGTCAACTTTTGTCGGGGATGATTTTTCTCGTTGCTGGGGTTTACAACATTCTATCATCTTGTGATCTTTCATCCTTCATTCATTGTCCTGCCAATGCCGCAAAATTTTTGACGTCGTTGTCGAGAACCAATTTATTGGACCTTGTTGTTGACGAAATTCTCATTAATCTTCATAATCCTCTAATCCATTTTGATCTTCTTGATTTGTCAGAGACCACATTCGTCTTTGATATCTCACTAATTTTCTTATCGCCTTATTCAATTCTTTATTTGCACTTTAGCACCTGGACATTTGGGTTAGTGTCCTGTTTGGGTGGCGAATCCATTGATTTATACATTCATAAAATATTATTGGTATTGTGGTGAACCTCGCTCTTTGGGCTCGGTTAAAAAATTACATTTTAGTAAGCATTCAATTTTCTCAGAGATGAAGCCTGCATTGATATCCATTTGCTTCTCCCTAACTATCTTTTCGGGTTTTTCCTTCTAGATTTTCAAGATAGATTCATGTTCAAGAGGCGACTCCACTTCTTTCATTTTTTACAAGAATTCCTGCTAGAGGCTCACCTCTTCTAGATTTCTTGATTTCCTTGAACAAGGATTTTTCTCTGAGATCCATTAGTTTTTTTTCCCCTTAAGCAATTCATCATGAATGACTTGTTCACTCCTTTGCAATTTACTGACATTCTTCATTATATTCCGAAAGAGGCCATTGATAATTTGCCTTCTTTCACGGGGTAATGATGCAGTCACTACTAGTGAGCATCTTATAAAGTTTGTTTTTCATATGGCAAAGTCCGGAGGCTGTGCATATGATAAACACGATGATGTCAATATGTGACTCTTTATTCTTTCATTATAAGGTGATGCATAAGATTGGTTTTTGGAATTCCATAATGAGACATTTGACTCTTTACAATCAATTTTTGAGGCATTTGATGAGAAATATGGAAATCAAAAGGGCTCGCCTTGTTGGAATAATGATTCATTTGTTAATTATTGTAAAGTTGTTATTTTGTGTGAGAGAATTGTGGACTGATTGATTGAGAGAATTATGGAGTGATTTGTGGAGTTATTGATTGATAAATTTGTGTAGTTGACAAAATCCCTAGACCTCTCCTCATGTATAACTATATGCCTATGTTAATAAAATTTTATGATATTTGGTTTGTGAGAGCTGTGTTTATTATTGTCAAATTATTTGCTCTGTCATTTGTTTTTCTGTTAGTGTGTTTTCGTGTTTTCCTCATTTGGTATCAGAGCCAGAGATATGAGTGTTTGTGAGATTTGTGAGCCAGATATATGATTGTTTCTGATATTTGCGAGCCAGAGATATGATTGTTTGTGAGATTTGTGAGAAACTGCATGAAGGACCAAACCCTTGTGTCTAGTGCTTGTGTGAAGAATCTGAATAAAGCAACATTGGAGCATGTGGACTAAGATTGGTACGTGAAGAATCTTGCATGCGTACTTGTGCTTTGAAGACCTGCGTTTGCTGGTGTAAATTTTTTTTCTTTGCAAAAGATTCTGATGCATAGGCCAAATCGTGAAGAGTTTCTTTGTTTTCTGCATGGTGCATGTTGTTGTTTTAGAGAAACATTGCATTGAAAATTGTTGCGTGCATGAGGTCTGTGAATACGTAAGCATTGGTTTTTGGATGTTGCGTTGATTGACTTGTCTGTTAATTGAGGACAAAGCATTGTTGGATGTGTCTGCACGTTTTGAAGCTGCGTTAAATTCATATAATTCCATCTTTTGTTTTTCGGTATGCCCATGACAATGTTATATTTATATATGATATACCTTTAAATGTGTGAATTAGTGGAGAACACCAATGTAAATAATTATGAAGACCATTCGAAGTTTGTATTTTTTAATTATGAAGGCCATTAGAAGACCATATACGTTTTAAATGATATAATTTGCATTATTTGTAAATGTAAGGAGTGAATAAAGGGAGAGAATGAGTGGAGAACATGCTTTCAGCATGACAGCGAATTAATATGAAGTTTGTATTTTGAGTTTTTAAAAATTGAGGGTACTTTTCTAAACTCCTTCAAGGATACTTTGATGAAGCATATGTAACAGAGTTGAAATTGAGAGTGAGTTGTAATTGCATTTTTGTTGTATCATTTTGTACTCTCGATTTTAATAAAAAGGATATTTTTTGGTGGTGGTTGAGTCTTAAGTTTTGGGATATTTGGTTCTTCTCTCGGGTTGAAGTGGGACACATTGTGTTCATTGTGCACGTTCTCTCTCTAATTGTCTAATACTCTCTTACTTTTCTCATGGTGACAAGCAGTGTTGTATTTCCTTAAATTGTTGGCACACACTATTTTTATTGGAGCAAACACATGCAACCTATATTCATCACTAAATATTTATGGGAACTTGTAATTGTAACTGATGGATACAATATGCCTCCCCCTAATGAATCCAAAGCATTAAGTGATGATGAAAAGAAGTCTCTTAAGGAACTTATTAAGAAAGATAATGAAGCACTTTCACTTATAGGAAGCACTCTTTAAGAATCTATATTTCCAAGAATCTGTGATGCAATATCATCTAAAGAAGCATGGGATATCTTAAAGAACACATATAAAGGTGTTTTTGTAGCTAAATTGCAAACATTAAGGAGGAATTTTGAAAATTTCCATATGCAAAGTAATGAATCCATTCATGATTAAATTACAAAAATGCAAGATCTTGTTAATCGGATGAGGTCATTACGTGAATATGTTCAAGAACGAAGGGTAATTGAGAATATTTTAAGAAGTGTTCTTCCTAAATTTCAGATGGTCACCACCATTGTTATGGTCTCCAAGGATTTAAATACCATGAAAATTGATGAACTAAGTGGATTTTTGTTAAATGTTGAAGAAAATCAACCATCTGAGCAGGTAGAACATGCCTTTTATGAAAAGCATATAGGAAGAGGTAGAAGTAGGGGTCAATATAATAATTAGAATCAAAACAAAAACCAACAAATTTCTTAAGGAATTGCATCACCTTTGATAGGTAGAGAAAGGAATCCCAGTTAGTTTAAAGGAAGCGATAGAGATGGAACTCACGAAAGAGGACAAAGAAGAGATGGAGTAAGAAATGGAGGACCACAACGATATTATTGCCAAAAATTTGGCCATCTTAGAAAGAGACAAAAATGCGAGATATGGAGCAAAAAGGAGATAATACAGTTGTTGAAGAAACTAGGAATGATAAGTTATTCATCTCAAGTTTAATGGCACATAGTGAAGAAAGTGAAGCATAGCATATTGATTTGGGATGTTCGACTCATATGACATATCAAGAGGAGTTGTTTACCAAAATTAATGACAATTATTTTGATAAATTCATATTTGGTGATGATAGTGTTTCTAAGGTGAAAGGCCCAAGGCACAGTTGAAATACCAAAATTACATGTAAAAAAGAAGTTAATTGAGGACACATTGTTGACACTAGCATTAAAGAAGAATCTACTTTTTGTAGGACAGATGATGGAGCAACACTACAATTTAGTATTTGATAATAAGAATGCTTAATCATGGATAAGTTGAATAAAAATGCAGTTGTAGCAAGAGGTGAAATGACTAAAGACAAAATTTTCAAGCTCTCCTTTCATTCAAGTAATTCAAAAAGTTTGAATACAACATAAGAAGAAAATAGTAAGCTTTGGCATTATAGGATGGGACGTCTGAATTCTCAGAGTTTGGTGCTGATGAGAAAGAAAAACATGGTGAATTCAATCTTCCTTATCAAGTTGGATGATAAAGTATGTGAAGGGTGTATTTTTGGGAAACAACACAGGGGAAGGTTTCTCAAACAAAACATGGAAGGCTAAAGAACGTCTAGCATTGGTGCATTCAGATTTGTGTGGTCCAATGGAGATTGTGTCTTTTGGAAAGACACGTTATTTTCTCAATTTCATTGATGATTATTTTAGGAAGACATGGGTGTATTTTCTGCAAGAGAAGTCTGAAGTGTTTTCTCATTTTCTTGAGTTTAAGGCTTTAGTTGACTCAACAAAGTGGTCTAAACATTCTCACCTAAGAACAAATAATGGGGGAGAATACAAGTCAAATGAGTTTATGAATTACTGCAGGAAGAATGGAATAAAGCGATATTTTACCAATTCATACTCTCCTCAACAAAATGGTGTTGTAGAGAGGAAGAATAGGACCATAGTTAAAATGGCTAGAAGCATTTTAAAAACTAAGTCACTTGGAAATGACTTTTGGGCTAAAGCATTACACACAACAATATACACTCTTAACTGATGTCCTATAAAGGCAGTGTTGAACTTGACTCCAAAATAAGCATGGTCAGGATACAAAACAAATGTTGCACATATGAAAGTTTTTGGTTGTACTGTATATGCACATGTTCCTAAGGAAAAGAGGAAGAAATTGGATGATAAGAGTGTGAAGTGTATCTTTATTGGAAACAATATTGAAATAAGAAGTTATAGGTTCTTTGATCCTAAAGAAAAGAAGGTGATAATAAGCAGAGATGTTGTGTTTGATGAAAAAGGAATCTATCATCGAGAACAAGTACAGTTTGAATTGAAGAAATATGCTGTGAATATTGGTGATGAATGAAATTCCAAGTTAGTAAAACAAGATGAAGTTAAGAAGAAGCCTAAGTGTCTTGAAAGAGGTCATTCAGAAAGCAATATGTTGGATAGAAATTTTGAAAGGAGGGTTACTAAATCTAAAACTTCTCTAGTGAATTATGCACTTATGGGATAGGTAATGAAAATGGATGAACCACGGGATTATGCAGAAGAATCAAGAAATAAAGAATGGAATGAAGCTATGGAAGCATAAATGAATGGCTTGGTGAAAATTATACATGATACTTGGTCAAATTACCAAAGGGAAAATATGTAATTGGCACTAAGTGGGTTTATAAAACCAAGTATAAATCAAATGGCACAATTGATAAGTATAAGGATCATTTAGCTGCAAAGGGCCATGCATGAAAATAAGGAATTGATTATATTGAGACATTTTTCCCAGTGGAAAAGTTGGATATAATCAGGATGGTTCTTGCATTAATTGCACAGTAAAAGTGGCCAACTTTTCAAATGGATGTTAAATCAACTTTTATAAATGGTTATGTGGATGAAGAAATTTATGTGGAGCAACCTAAAGGCTTTGAAGTGTCAGGAAAAGAAGATTTTGTTTATAAGTTGAAGAAGGCCTTATATGGTATAAAGAAAGCGCCAAGAAGATTTTGTTTATAAGTTGAAGAGGGCCTTATATGGTATAAAGAAAGCGCCAAGGGCATGGTATTCAAGAATTGATAAGTATTTTCAAGACCATGGCTTAGTGAAAATTTTATCTGAGCCCAATCTCTATATTTCAGTCAGGACATGACATTTTGATAGTTTTCTTGTATGTTGATGATTTGATCTACACAGGGAACAATACACAATTATTTCAAAGTTTTAAGTCACATATGATTGCTGAGTTTGAGATGACAAAGTTTGGCGAGTTGCATTATTTCTTGGGTATTGAATTTTGGTAGAAGGAAGATGATATTTCATGTCACAAGCCAAGTATACTTGGGAAATTCTGATGAAGTTCATAATGTTGAGTTGCAAGCCAACGACAACTCCTTTGGAAGTTGGGTTGAAGTTATACAGACATGATGACTCCAATTCAGTCGATGTTACTTTGTATCGTCAATTGGTTGGGAGTTTGATCTACTTAACTACAACTCGACCAGATATTTCTTTTGCAATCAGTATGGTATCAAGATTTATGGCAGAAACCAAGGAATTGCAATGGAAAGTAGGACCAAGGATTTTAAGATACCTACATGGAACAATTGGTTATGGTTTGTATATAGGTCTACAAAATATTTCAGGTTGATTGGTTATGAAAATTCAGATTGGGTTGGATGTATGGATGACAAGAAATCAAATTCAAGGTATTCATTCAATATGTGTTCAACAACAGTTGCTTGGAGTACTAACAAGCAACCTACATTTTCTCTCTCCACAACAAAAGCAGAGTATAAAGAGGCAAAGACAACAACATGTGAAGCAGTTTGGTTAAGAATAATTCTAGAGGATCTAAATGAACAACAAGAGAAACCCACTTAGTTGATGTGTGATAATCAAAGTGCTATTCAGATGACCAAGAATCCAGTTTTTCATAAGAAGACCAAGCATATTGATATTCAATATCATTTTTTTTCGGGATTTGGTTCAACAAGGAGTGATCGAGATCGAGTACTGCACAACAGATGAACATGTAGCTGATATATTCACCAAAGCAATATCTAAGGAAAATTTCTGAAAATTCAAAGATGATCCTGGAATATTTCCAAATGATCATTATGGGGGAGAAATGTTGGAATAATGATGCATTTGTTAATTATTGTAAAGTTTCTATTTTTTGTGAGATAAGTGGATTGATTGATTTGGAGAATTATGGAGTGATTTGTGGAGTTATTGATTGATAAATTTGTGGAGTTGACAAAATCCCGAGACCTCTCCTCATGTATAAATATATGCGTATGTTAATGAAATTTTATGACAGTTGGTTTGTGAGATTTGTGTGCATTATTGTCAAATTATTTTCTCAATCTCACACACACACACACACACATAAATATAATAATAATAATAATAATCCAATTTTAAGGTCACGGCCAAGCCAGACACCAAATTGGTGTATGAGACCCCCTTGTTTGTGGGACAAGGGACCAACCTCTGCGCATCGATTTGATTGCTAAGTCTACGATGGGGAGAATACAAGTCTGGAGGTTCCACATGGAGTGACAACTACATCGTCAAAGGAGGGGTACTAACTGATACATAATAATATGGCAGCTGGTAGTGGTGTCCAAAAGTGCACAGAGGGTTGAAATTGGGTGTAGGCATGTGCCAAGGGGCACAAAGATACACATTTGCATGCAGGGGAGCACAAGGATGCTAGGGCGTGGGTAGTGATGTGTGACGCCAACTATTGGTGTTTTGGAGCATCACCTCTAGGGAGACCGTCTGATAGAGGCGACCGACATTACAATGGGTGTAAATCACCCTGGATCAATGAGGATGCAGATGAGCATCAATTGATGATATCCATGGGGACTTGCATCTAGGTCTCACTTCCAAATTGCTTTCAGGTGCAACAGAGTCAGATGTTTTTCCTTGATGAATTCATCGTGAGAAATAACATCCAGGAGGCTTGCTCAAGACAGTTAGTTGTGGCACATAGTGTCCAAAGAGATACTTCTTAGCATTGGCATTTGGTCAGGGTAAAAGCTGACAGGTACAGGTTTGGGGAGTGCATGGTTTGCTAGAGAGATAGCATATCCTCCACCCCTGAGTTCACACTTAGGGAAGTGACAGTGAGCGAGCTGCATGGGACACTTCTGGCAAGACAACCCGAGTTTCTATGTGAGCATGAGGTACAGAGGATGATGGTCCTCATCAGCATTAGGATGCCTAAGCTCCAAGTAGTACTCGGGTACATCGCTAGGAGTTGGGATAGTAGATTTCGCTATAATATTCCCAATTAGCCATTGCTACTTGGAATATTATAACTACTCCATTTTTGAAATAAAAAAGTAGGGAGGACAATAAAACATATCCCAGTGTGAAAAGGGATTGGATTAGGAGGACAAATAAAGCCACTTTGGTGTGAAAGAGGGGCAAAGAAATGAGCTAGATCCATTTGACCAAGTCAACAACGCGGTTACGAGAGGATGGAAACCAACTAGGGCAACGCAATTTTGAAAGGGGAATCTTCTCAAGGAAGTCACATCATCAATGAGTGGGGTCCAGGGTGAGGAAGCTCACCAAGGATAAGAAGGAGGAGATAGCAGCAAGGAAGGCATTCAGTAATCATATTTGTTTGGTATTTTGACTAATTGCAAGCTCCAACTGTTTAGCTGTAGTTGCAGCACTGTTTAGTGCAAAGAATTCTCATGCGGGAATTCCATATTCACCTTTGGTCTAGCTGATTAGGAGATCTAAGGGGAAGTTCCTGAGCTCAATTTTCATCATCTATCTTGAGGATATCCATTCTGCATCATATACAGTGCAGTCACTCCCATTAAATGCATCATTTCTGCAGTAGCAACAGCTGCTAGGTCATACCCTCCTATTTTGTGCTTGTTTAGGAGGAGGAGGTGTCTATTTCACTCCCAGAGGTCTATTGAGGAAGGCCTTGGGCCAATTTATGTATTATTCATCTATTTCAGATCACATTCAGTATTTCCTAATAGAGATTTGCTAGGTACAACGTTATTTTCTGTAGTGCTTCATTTTATGTTGCTATTTTGCCGGAAACCCTTACTGGGATGTTCCGATGTGCTTGTAAAAGAGGTCAAACCTCTCATTTATGATTCTATGATTAATGAAAGCTCCAGATCTGTATGAATATCATATTTTGTTGTAGATTCCCTAATAAAAATTACGTTGTTGCAGTCTTCAACAATTATATTTTGTGAAGTTGTGGGATTGGGGTGTTTTTTAGCATATATGAGCTGGGGAGATCTGTTTAGTGTAGCTAGAATGATTTGTTTCTTATGCCATTTCATATTTAAGCTACATATAGCATATATAATAGGATCCAAGTCCCGTTGTGCGTTTTTATTGCATGGTTTTCCTTATACAACGTACTCATTGAAGATATTGCAGAAATTCCTGAAAAGGAATATTACAATGGTATCAGAGCTATGATCTTGGCTCAGATTGTGGGGGGAATTTATCTTCAGCATGGAGGAGGAAGATATCTCAAATCTCCTACTTCAAACCCTACAGAACATTGCAAGGGACCTCAAGGAGATGAGACATGAAGGGGATTCTATAGGGTTTTTCCATGAGGCAAGCACCAACACTGCAATTGACATGGGGCATTCTGCTGCACCACAACGCTATACCATGCCCTCATTTCTAACTGGAGGAGATAAGGAGGGAACCCTGGGAACTTATTTTGAAGAATATGAGCTCCAATCTCAGGGGTTCAAAGAGCACTTGAGCTTTCAGGAGTTTTTCCGGATCAAAGATGGAAGGAGGATTAATCCTCATCAAAAGGAGGAGAAATTGATGTAGGGATTAGCCCTACAGCACAGTATGGTAGGGTTCTTCTTGCCCACATTTTATGGGACACCTAAGTGTACAACCAAGGCTTGGGTGGAGAAGTTGGACACATACTTCCAGCTCAACAAGGTTTCTTAAATAGAAGCCATCAAGATAGCTGCACTGCATCTAGAAAGGGAAGCTCAAGAATGGTGGTTTCATGGACTGACCACTCTTGGGCATCATCTCATCACTTCATACTCAACTTTCACCAAGAAGCTAGTGGAGAGGTTTGATCCAAGAGATCCGGAAGCCCATTTTGTCAAGTTAACCAAGCTCAAATAGGAGGGAGATCTTGAGGACTATATTGCTGAGTATTTGCAGATTTCAGTGATGTTATCCAACCTAACTACGAGAAGGAAGGTATGCATGTTTATTAATGGGATGGCTGAACCATTGCAAGGGTTGGTCAAATCCACTAAACCAACCACACTTCTTGAAGTTGTGGAGAAAGCTAGAGACTTACAACACATCTTGCCTAGGGCAAGAACACTATTGCAGTAGGAGGCCTACTCAGGACCAAGGAAGACAATTCATGTTTGGGATTTGGAGGGAGAATGCGTTGCAGGAAGGACACATCATGTCAGGACCTTCTCCAAGGAGGATGCCAGCGTTGTACCATCCATAGAAGACTTTGCTCCAAGAGGGGGAGCTATTGCAGCGTTAAGAGGGATCCCAAAGTATCTAACCTTGAGGGTGAGAGGTACTATTATGAGGCAAAGAGTATCTGTGTTGATAGATAGTGGGGCTAATCATAATTTTATTGATGCACAACTGGTACAAAGGAGAGGAATCCACATGGAGGAGTTTGAGGGATTCTCAGTTTTGGTCTTAGGAACTATGACCCTGCAATGTGCCAAGTATTTTTTGGCACTAACCATTACCATGGGGACCTACACCTTGACAGACCACTTCTTTGTGATATACATTCCATACACCAATGTCACATTGGGAGTCCAGTGGTTAATCACCCTTGGGAGAGTTACCACTAATTGGAGAACTTTGGAGATGGAATGGACATGAGGGAAGGATGGCCAACATCAAAATATCAAGGGTATAAACACATACCCCCCTCAGGTTGTTTCAGTACAAAGGATGGAGGCAGATTTACGTAGAGGGGATGTTGAATGGGCAGTGGAGCTACATATATCATAGGTGAAGGGCAAGGATTCACCAATGCATCTAGATGTTCAATCTCTCTTGGACTGGTATTCTATAGTATTTGGAGATATCCCACTAGGGAGACCTCCTGATCGAGGGTTTGAACACACCATTGAGTTGGAACAATGGATCCAAGAAGTAATCACCACTCCTTATAGGCACCCAAGGCTTATAGGGATGAGATTGAGAGGGCTATCCAAGAGCTGCTAGCTCTAGGACACATTCGGCCTAGTACTGGTCCTTTTGATTCTTCAGTGGTCTTGGTAAAGAAGAAAGATGGCACATTGAGGATGTGCATTGATTGTAGGGCCTTGAACAAGAAGACCATGAAGAATAGGTACCCTATACCCAGGATCGATGAACTCATGGATGAGTTGAGGGGATCTAAATACTTCTCCAAGATTGATTTGAGATTCGGGTATCATCAAATCAAGGTGAGGGAGCAAGATATCCCCAAGACAAAATTTAGATGTCACTATGGGCATTTTGAATTTCTGGTAATGCCCTTTAGATTGACCAATGCCCCAGCAACTTTCCAATCTTGCATGAACCACATCTTCCGTGGTCATTTGAGAAAGTTTGTATTGGTCTTCTTTGATGATATTCTTATCTACAACCACACTTGGGAGGAGCACTTGCAGCATATTGAGACAGTTTTACATATCCTCAAGGAGCAACAATTCTATGCCAAGCTCTCTAAATGTGAATTTGGCCTCACAGAGATGTTGTATTTGGGGCACATCATAGGAGTAGATGGAGTGAGGGTACATGAGGAAAAGATCCAGGCTATAAGAGATTGGCCAGAACCCATAAATGTTACAGAACTCAGAGGGTTTGTGGGCATATGCACTTATTACCAGAAGTTTGTGAAAGGATTTTCACAACTAGCAGCACCACTCACAGACTTGACAAAGAAGGGAGCTTTCCATTGGACACCTATAGCGTAGAGGGCTTTTGATAAGCTCAAAGAGGTAATGAATGGTTGTCCTATTTTGGTTTTTCCTGACTTTTTTCAACCTTTTGTTCTAGAATGTGATGCATCAGGTGAAGGTATTAGGGAAGTCTTGATGCAAGGTGGGCATCCTATAGCCTTTGAGAGCAGGGAGCTGCTCCCTCATGAGAGGTTATACCCCATCTATGATAAAGAGATGTTGGCTATCATGCATGCATTAACCAAATTCCGGCAATACTTGGTGGGGAATAAGTTCAAAGTGAAGACTGACCATAACAGTGTTAGATTCTTCCTTGAATAGAAACAACTCCAGGAGAGACAACAAAAGTGGGTGAGAAAAATCCAAGCTTATGATTTTGACATAGAGTATGTCAAGGGGAAGAGAAATGACATAGTAGCTGATGCACTATCCAGGAGGCCTACAGCGCTGTCTTTGTGGGGCATGGACGCAGATTGGAAAGCTCAACTTTTAGTTGAGTATTCCAAAGATGACTTTGCATGCGAGATACTTGATGGGGTGGTATCGGATGAGAGGTTTAGAGTAATGGATGAGGTCATCTATTATTGGGACCGGATCTTCTTGGCTAAGAATTCCAAGCTCAAGGAGAAGATCTTATTGGCATCACATGATTCCCCACTTGCCAGGCATCAAGGTTTCACAAAGACTTATAGAGCTATAAGAGAGAGATTTTCATGGAAGGGTCTTAAGGAGGATGTGCTCTGACATGTCATAGAGTGCACCATTTGTCAACAGAATAAGGGAGAACACACCCACCCTGCTGGGTTATTGTAGCCACTACCTATTCCAGATGGGAAGTGGGAAAGTATCTCTATGGACTTCATCACCGGCTTACCGATAGTATAGGGTAAGGATTGTATCTTTGTATTTGTTGATAGACTAACAAAGTACTCTCATTTATTTGCCATTTTTTGCACATTATATTGCTTCACAGGTAGTTGAGCTCTTCTTCAGAGATGTATTTAGGCTCCATGGTCTCCCAAGGACCATAGTGAGTGATAGGGATAGTCGCTTCATGGGTGGCTTTTGGCAAGAAATTTTCCGATTGGTGGGGACTGATTTGACTCCAAGCACTAGCTATCACCCCCAAACCGATGGACATATCGAGATAGTGAAAAAGTGGCTGGAAGGCTACTTGAGGAACTATGTAGTAGGGCAGTAGAGAGCTTGGCTACGTTGGCTCCACTTGGGAGAGTATTGTTACAAAAATACTCACCATATTTCTATTGGCATGACTCCATTCCGGGCCTTATATGGGTATGAGGCACTCTCATTTTCTGATATTATGTTTGGGGCAAGTAAGGCTCCAAGGGAAAAGGAATGGATTCAGGAGAACAGGGACATACTCAGGGCACTCAAGGACAACATTGCTACTACCCAGAACCAACAGAAGATGTATGCAGACCGTGGTCAGATAGAAAGACAGTTTGAGGTGGAATATCTTGTCTATCTGCATCTTCAGCCTTATAAATAGTCCACACTCAAGGAGAAGGGAGCCGAGAAGCTCAAACCACGTTTCTATGGCCCATACAGGGTGATCAAATGTATCGGTAAGGTAGCATATGAATTGGAGCTTCCTAAGGGGATAAAGATCCACAATATCTTCCATGTCTCTTGCCTCAAGAAGGCCATTGGGAGGAATGTAGTTGCCAACATGGATCTCCCCCCTATTGATGATGAGGGCCACCTAATTTTGTAGCCAGAAGCAATCTTAGACACAAGGGAGAGGCAGCTAAGAAACAGAGTCATCAAGGAATATCTGATTCGATCTAGGAATCTACCAGATGAGGATGCCACTTGGGAGGGAGAGAAAATCTTGCAGCATCCTTCTTTACTGTTGCTTGTGGGAAAGCAAATTTTGAGCAGGGAGGACTGTAATATTCCCAATTAGCCACTTCTACTTGGAATATTATAACTACTCCATTTTTGAAATAAAAAAGTAGGGAGGACAATAAAAAATATCCCATTGTGAAAAGGGATTGGATTAGGAGGAAAAATAAAGCCACTTTGGTGTGAAAGAGGGGCAAAGCAATGATCTAGATCTAGTTGACCAAGTCAACAATGTTGTTACAAGAGGAGGGAAACCAACTAGGGCAGCGCAGTTTTGAAAGGGGGATCTTCTCAAGGAATTCACATCATCAATGAGTGGGGTCTGGGGTGAGGAAGCTCACCAAGGATAAGAAGGAGGAGATAGCAGCAAGGAAGGCATTCAGTAATCATCTTTGTTTGGTCTTTTGACTGATTGCAAGCTCCAGTTGTTTAGCTGTAGTTGCAGCACTGTTTAGTGCAAATAATTCTCATGCGGGAATTCCATCTTCACCTTTGGTCTAGCTAATTGGGAGATCTAAGGGGAAGGTCCTGAACTCAATTTTCATCATATATCTTGAGGATATCCATTCTGCATCATATACAGCACAATCACTCCCAGTAATTGCGTCATTTCTGCAGTAGCAGCAGCTGTTGGGTCATACCCTCCTATTTTGTGCTTGTTTCGGAGGAGGAGGTGTCTATTTCACTCTGGGAGGTGTATTGAGGAAGGCCTTGGGCCAATTTCTGTATTATTCATCTATTTCAGATCACATTCAGTATTTTCTAATACAGAGTTGCTGGGTACAACGTTATTTTCTGTAGTGCTGCATTTTATGTTGCTATTTTGCTGGAAACCCTTGTCGGGATGTTCCGATGTGCTTGTAAAAGAGGTCAAACCTCTCATTTCTGATTCTATGATTAATGAAAGCTCTAGATATTTATGAAATCATCTTTTTCTATAGATTCCCTAATAAAAATTACGTTTTTGCGGTCTTTAGCAATTCTATTTTGTGAAGTTGTGGGATTGGGGTGTTTTTGAGCATATATGAGTTGGGGAGATCTATTTAGTGTAGCTAGAATGATTTGTTTCTGATTCCATTTCATATTTAAGCTACATACAACATATATAAGAGGATCCAAGTCCGGTTGTGTGTTTTTATTGCATGGTTTCCATTATACAATGTCCTCATTGAAGATATTGCAGAAATTCCTGAAAAGGAATATTACATTCGCTATGCGGTCTTGCAGGAGAAAAGAGGTTCATCATACTTGAGAAAAATTCTTGATGCGGAGTGCCCATCCATGGGATATGTACAGGGGCTAGAGACGAAGCATAGAGGGGTCCCAAAAACTAGCAGCATGTCATAACAACATGCATTGGGAATTGGGAGTTGTGGATCTATAGTATGGTCATGGGATTTAGGGATCCAGTTGATGTGGAGGACACTCCATTACTTAGTGATTACTATCAGGATAACTGATGATCTAGTTCATTATCAGGTTGAAACATGTGGGATCACCAAGGTTTTCATCGTACGACGAGGAAGGTGGTTTTTCATGATTGGGGCCAACCAGAGAGTGATAGGCATAGGAATCGTTGAGTCTCATTGGTAGGTTGGGCATAGCCTCGATCATCACATATATTATGGCTGAGAGTTGCAGGAGATGAGGATCTGGTATGAGCATCTTAGACTATTAGTCACGACCAAAGTGTTGTAGGGTCTGCAGCATAGTTCCTTCCTGCGATGGGCATGAGACCCTGGCATCACAGTACTTGAAAATTCAACTACCCTTGGGAGTTATCTGGGTTCGACAAGGGGAGATCATTCTGACCTTCCATTGGATTTTAGTGATTCTTTGTTGGCGTGGGGGACTTCACTAGCATGGGGGGATGATCAACATGAGGAGTTCAGGGGAAGATCGTGCAAGGAAGGATTTATTTCCACAGGAGTTGGATTGTATCATCAGGTGCCCACCCTTGGAGTACATGAGATGGATGACTTAGTAGAGCAGTTGCACATGGAGACAAACATCACATATATGATAATGATGCTCTATTTAATGATGATATGCGAAGGGATTTGGGTGCCTATACCAGGTTGGACAGTGAGTGGAGCAACAAATGCCTCACGCTGATCAGGATTGCTTGGGATCCTAGCAAGATAGGGAAAACGTCAGGGATGGTTAGGTGGTACATTTGGGACCCTAGGATTGTGTGTAGAGGCTATTGGGGTCAACTGATCTAGAGGGTGCTTGTTTAAGCATTGGTTGAGGACAAAATAAATTTGGTGGGGAGGACTGTATTGTCCCCAATTAAATTAATTTGCTAAGAAGAATTTCCATTTTTGCAATTTGGGGGTTGAGAAAATTTTTGGAGGAGAAAATTAGGAAAAGTGGGTCGAAGAGCTTTTAGTGGAATGTGGAGGCCACTCACCCACAAAATAATACACACCACTTGGTAAAGAATTCAATTTTTCCTAAGTGAGATCGAAATCATAGGAGGGACCCACATGAGACCAAGGACCAATAAGCATAAATAGGAGGAAAGAAACATCATTTGCGTCTTTTGACATTTTTATATCTAATTTTTTCTTTGGATGTTCAACTAAGCTACAAAGTGATTGTTACAGGTCAATTTGGGCATCATCCCCCAAGGCTTGGTCAAATTGGGCATCATCCTCCAAGACCAATATGAATAGGGTCTATCTTCCCCTGATTCAATTGCTATATGCCCTAAGAGAATTCATTCCATTAATGGCTTCAATTGTGAGATTTCCAATGTTTGAAGGATAGATTATATGACCCATTGACTCATCAAAGCTCCTTTGAATGGGACCAAGTGCACTACAATGCACTTATCTCCATGCAAGGGTGCATTGCACTGCACTTCTCGACACTTAAGGGTGCGTTGGTCTCTTGGGAGCGAAATCATCATTGTTTCGGGAGTCTCCACATGTCCAGTGCCTTTTAGAAGAGCTAATAGGTGTCATACTTCGAATACAAGTGTAGATCCATCACCACTGAACTTGGAAACATGTCTCACCTATTATTAGAAGCCATTCAATTCCATTTATTGAGAAACTACCCATTAGGGGAATTTTGACGTCTAAAATGGGATTCCTAAGGAAATTATAAAATAATATTGGAAATAATAAAATAAGATTTGATTACATCGTCAAATTTTAGAGGGAAAAAAGAAAAAAACTACTTTTTCAACTCATATTTTCAACTTATCCCCCAAATTTTTTACTCAAATTTCGAGTGGGAGTACTTGTTGGATGCAAAATTTAATTCCTCATCCAAATATTACCCATGTTGCATACTTTTTATGGGTCCCGCTACACCAAAAATGAGAAATACATGAAAAGCGTGATTGTAATCACGTTTTTTTATGTATTTCTCATTTTTCGTGTAGTAGAGTCCATTGAAAGTATGCAATATGGGTAGTCCTTGGATGAAGAATTAAATTTTACATCCAACGAGTACTCTTGCTCAAAATTTGAGTAAAAAATTTTGGATATAAGTTGAAAATACAAGTAGAAAAAATAGTTTTATTATTTTATTATTTTCTAATCTTTTTACCCTTTTACTTAAAAAATGGTGAATCATCCTCCATGGTTGACATCATCATCTTGAATCTTATTGGTTCCTATAAATTTTGTTTTTGTTGTACATTTTTCTTAGGAGGCCCATTTTAGACCTCAAAATTCCCTTAATGTTCAATTTCCATATAAATTGAGCACTCATCTAAGTGCTAGGGAGGGAGAAATTTATGTAATGTTATGTTGTTCGATTCTCAATTGATGAGAGATGGAAGTAATGTTATGCTGTTGAGATGATGCTTGGTGTGATGAGGATGGAATGAAGTTGGAGCAGGTTGACAATGAATCGATCTATTGGTTATAATATTATCCTCTTGATTTCTTAATAAAGATATATGTTCATTTTCTCATATGTATGCTTATATCTTGTGAATTGCATTCTCAATTGTGTATGTATTCTCAAATCTAATCGGTTCGATTTGGTTAAGATAAGTAGATACTTGTATATTTGTATGTTGTTTGTTTTTCTCTGTCTTTGATTACAGGTATCAAGCTAGTGGCTTTAGTTGGATTGAAAGCGACGACAACAACGAAAGAAGGAGAAAGAGAGTGAAAGGATCACATGTAGGTTTATTTCCTCTCTGACTATCTATTTGTCTTAGAGAAAATAATAGTTGTCTTTCTTATGTTGTTCCGAGTAAAGGAACACCACACTTAGGGAATCTATTTTATCTGTACATTAGAATTCAATATAACAAATTGGTGACCATACTAGGGAGAAATCCATCATTCTTGGTGTTTCTCTCTCTTCTTACCATCATCAATAGACTTTACTTCATTTTATCAGTGATTTGAAAGAACATTTTGCCTTAGAAGTGTGTTTAAGCTGCTTGTTTTCCAAACTTAGCTATGCCCAACGCATTATTGGTCAGGGTACAGTGCACTGCAAAGCACTGTTTCCCTTTCAGGGGTGCACTGCACTGCACTGTCTACCCTTACAGGGTGCGTTGCCCCCTCAGCCAGTCAAATTCCATCAAAATTTGTCTTTGCATTCAATTTCATCCAATTGCCTGATGTATTCTCAGATGTTTGATTGCTCTTAGAGACCAGTAAACATTACTTGTTCTTCCTCCTTTGAAAAGTTGTTTGTTCAATGTTTCATTAGCTATTTTCTTTATCATTGGAAAATTAAATTCAAAGTTGTAAATTATGCATTATATCAACTCTGTTTTCGAAAAGGAAATTGTTGTTCCATTCTTCATTTCCTATAGGAAAATTGTCGTTTCATTCTTCATTTTCCTAAGAGAAATTGTTGTTCCATTCCTCATTTCTCAAAAGAAAAAATTTGTTTGATTGATTTGTGCATTTAGTTTATTTTACTCATTCACATTAAAGGAAACTAAAAAGAAAAACATGCATATGCATTTAGAGATTGTGTGTGTTGCATAGGAATAGATTAGGTAAATATGCATTTAGTTTGTGCTCTTTGTTCTATGCTCAAAATTTGATTGCTCTTTCCCCTTTAGTAGCTAGGATTTTCATTGAAAATTTGAATTGAAAAGTTTTTCTTCTCATTTAGTTTTCATTTTAGGAATTTCCCATTACATCACATCGTGAAACTCAAAGATAAAATTTTAAACAAGATCAACATAAAATTCACCTCAATCAACCTAAGAAAGCACTGTAACATTAACGATAACACTTAGAAGGTCTAAGCTAGAGACGTGTTCCAACGTCATTAAACATAGCAGTTGTCGTTGACTTGTCTGCGATACATTCCGCGTGTGAAATCCCACTCAACGTACATAAGTATATTTGAGCTCGTCCACGTACCTTCGAGTATATAGGGTAGTGTTCTAGTACAAAAAGTATAAGGGGGTGCTCTCATTGTGCAGTTTCGCATTAAATAACATTAACACAGACTTGGGCCTCCACGTACCTTTAGGTATATTTGGGTGTACAAATTTAGGTTGCTTACCATCCATAGGTAACTGAGTCGGTCGCCTTGTAACTTGTGATACACTGAAAACGACATTCAGGGAGATTTCCTGCTCATACTTCTTGGTTCGCTAGGAGGTATTCTGCAGTTCACAATTACTTGGTAAACCTTTTGCCTAGTATTACCCTTTTATTTGTTTATTTGTTTTTGTAATAAAATCAAACAATCATCGTGGAAGAACAACATCCCTTTCCCCGTCGTTCGCATAGAATAGCACTTAAACCACCTTTACCACTGGAAGCCATTTCCGGTCGGCGAAGGCGACCTTGTTCTACCGAAACCAGTATCATCAGTACCTCTGGTGCGTTATCTTCATCACATCTACCAGAGTCATCTCGAGTCATTTCTACACATCCTAGTTTATCTACTATCATCGAAACGAAGTCCTCACAGCTACATCCAATCTGTGAGACCTACCTCCTGAACCCGACATTATTCAACTGGAATTTGATCCATATCCCATCGTTCTTTTACCAAAATATTTATATCCCGAAGTTGAAAAAATGGAAGTTGTTCCTATATCGGTCGCTCCTTAGTCGATCGTAGCCATTAAGTCTTCCCTATCGTGTAGTCAACCACCTAAAATATATCTCGGACTTGACGGTGAAATTATTCCACCTGGTTTGATTTCGATTGAGGAAGAACCTCAACAAGAAACATGCCCCTCAACTCCAACTCATTTTGGATCGAGCTATATCTTTACAAGTCTATTCCTCGATTGACTTACACTGCTTCTTTTGATCCTGTTTCAATACAAGTTCCCGTATATCCTGTAGGGTATATACTATGTCGTTTGACCATGGCTAATTCAACATCTTTGGCTATACCATCTGTTACAGTTGCGACAACATCTACTATTGCTACTCCATCGATGTTTACCACGTCACTCGAGTCACATCTTTATGGTGGTCCTTCCGTCCCACTGGGTTACCAATCATTATCTGGAACCTACTCTGGTGCCTCTTCAAATCCATCTACTTCACCCACGTCATCTTCTCATATTTTATCTGGTACATCTCTAATGAGTAGTGAAGGGCTTGATCCTTTATACACATCTTCAGTGCAACATCAAGCTGGTCCATTTGGGTATATTCCATCTAGTTCAATCTCAACTGGACTCCCACCATTTGGAGAACAATATATTCCATCTTATTATACTCCTCATGCTGAGGGGAAACCTATGTTTACCCACTTTGATAGTACTCCATCGTTTTATGGTCACCCAAATGTTGGAATGATTGTTTGTCAGTGGCAGCCTATTTTGCTTGTTCAACCACAAACGGTTGTGCATTCATATCAACCGGTTCAACCTGTTGCACCTAAATCTACCCCACATGTTAATACTTCATTACCCCTTTTACAGGCTCAGTTGGTTGTACCTCAACCATTTCAAGTGGGTCCTTCAACCCATTACCCTCAAGTTTTGGGCCTCCAGACTCCAACTCCTTTAGTTGGTTTACAACAGCCACCCTTATCCAAAATATTTCAATCATAGGCTGGATTACCCTTTTATGGGATGCCACAGGCTCCTACTAGTCTTACCTATTCACAACCAGGTCAAAGCTATTTTGGTTTGGGCTATAATATTGGTGGACAGTCACCTTGGCAGTTGTTATCACTCCGCTAGATCTCTAAGGATGAAAAAGTAATCCCAACATAGGTAACCACAAACCAATATTTTGGCTTGGTATCTAGCCCTACCAAACTGGAGAGGGATCTATCCACAAATCATAGCCAAGAGGGCTGGATGAATTAGGGTTTTAGGCTAGGTATGAGTACAAGGTTTTGTTTGTTTGAATTTGGGTTGCTGGATGGGTGAATTAGGTCAAAGAGGCTAGGTCAGGGAAAATAAGATTAGGGTTGCATAGATTCAATAGGGCAAGGTAGGTATAAAACCTAACACTTTAGGGTTTCTTGAGTGGGATGGATCAGATAGGTGAGGATCTAGAAAGAGCAAGTATAAGCATGAATTCTTTCTAAACTGAAGAATATGGACAAACTATGAAGGTTTTCCCAAAACAAAGCATGAGATATGTATTTTGTTTATCAAATTAAACACAAACACATCATAGAAATGAAATGGATGACGAAACAAAACATTCATACATAATGACACATAAGAATAACAATGCTAAATTTCCATACCACAGGTATCCCAAAGAAATAGCTACAACCTTTTCATTAATTTCCTGCCAAAATGATTACACTAGAGTCTCTGATCAATGCATCAACATCCAACCTGTGAAATGAGTAAAAAAGTACATGATATATACCTAAAACAACCTCTCTCAACCTCAGGGGTTGAATCCATCAGAGGAGGAGTAGTTCCACCAAAATCTGAGCTAAATACCTAGAGTGTAGGGAGGTCAAACTGACTCATCCCTCGCTTTTTGCAAACTGATTCATTACATGTCATCAAAAAATTTCACCTAATGTATTTACCCTAGGTAAGTGTAAAAACAACATAATTACATTTACTTCCATCAATTATATCAAAAAAAACATGATTTCTCAAGATGAAAATCAAAATTGCAGAGAAAACTCAGAAACATTAGACACTGGTCAGGTGCACAACGCCATCTTCAAGATACATTTTGAGGGGGTTCTCGATGTCCAAATTGAGCTCAGTATAGCTCATTGGAAATTGTATCTAGTATAATTTCAAAAAATGTGATTGGTTTGTAGAGTTGACTTCATTTGACCTCCCAAAAAGTGATTCTCCCAAGACTGCACTATGCACAACGCCAAGGTGAAAAAGGAGGCAGAACTGTGATTTTTTGAAGGTTTTTTGAATTTTTCATCTGCCAGTTTGACCAGGCAAGGTTAGAAAAGTGTTTTTATTGCATGTTTAACCTGTTATAAATCCAATGGTGGCCTTACTTTGACCAAAATATGCCTCAAACAGGTGCGTAACGGCTAGGGCGTTGCGCACCTGACAGTCCAACTGTCACATGATTGTCTAGGAATGCACAAAAAATTCAAAGCTTTGCAAAAACGTATTAAGACTTGCCAAAATTTTTTGAATGGTGGCTGGTGATGAGGGTTAGGCATGGAGTGAGGCTTCAACAAGGATATCAAGCCTTCTTTTCTCTTCTTGCATGGTCAATGTTTCAATTTTTGCATTGGCTTGTTTGAGTTTTGACCTTGAAATTTTGTTTCTCATGGCATAGTGCTTTGCCATACTTCTCTGAATATCATTTTCCTTGTTTTATTTCTCCATGAGCTTCTCAATATGCTGGCTAGCTCTGTCAAGCCATTTCTCTTGATTCTCATTGATTACCACTGCAGATTGCTCATTAAGAGAGATCTCATCTGCTAGTTCTCTTTCTTTTTGCCTCTCTAGTTCTAGGGCTCTTTTCAAACCTCTAGTTCTTGGCCTTATTTTTGGTACTTTTTCTTCTGATTCATCTAGTACACCATATTTTTCTATTGTTTATTCAAGCAATACTTTAGCTTTTTCTACCTCTTTTTGAGCTTTGATGAATTTCACTTCATCAATGAAGTGTTTGGTCTTTAGTTGTTGGTTCTCCTGCTCAAGAAAGGTAATGCCAAATTTAGATCTATCAAGATTATTTTGTAGCTATTTAATCTTGGCTTATTTTTACTTGATGACTATGCTAGTGATCTCAGAATCGTCTTGTTGATTCGAGTCAACAAGGTCAAACTCCATTTTTGTCTCATGAAGATTTCCCTCCTCATGCCTAATCTCTTCCTGAATATCTACCTCTATCATCTTTTTCTTTCCTTTGTATACCTACTTTTCTGATGAAGAATGCAAGGCCCCCTTCCACAATCTGTGGAGAAAACACTTGCCTATGACCTATCTGATATGTTTTTTCCAATGTCTCTATCTCGACCACTTTGGTCTTTTGAAGCTCACTATTCTTAACCATGCTAGATGACCCAATCTGAGTGTGAAATGGTGATGATGGTGGTGAAATGGGTGAAGTAGTTTGAGTTGATGAAGAAGTAGTTATTTTAGGCTGAGATGGAGGAATGGATGTGGAAGGATGAGATGGTGGAGGCACATCTTGAGCATGTTGAATTGGTGGAGAAGTAAAGATGTCATTAGCTATGAAAGTGTCCCATGAGATGTTCAATTGATCGAGGTGATGGAGGACAATGATATTGATGAGAGAATGGTAAAAAATATTTCTCATTTGGTGGTCATAATCTCTCTTTTGAACAATGTATGCCATTTTTTCAATGTCCTTGAAGAGAAAATAAGGTATGTTGAGAATTTTGACCCTTGTGAAGTGCATTAATAACCTGATATGGTAGGTGTAGAGTCTAGAGAACCTTCCATCACAAGAAAAGTACCTCATGATGATTTTCATCATGGGGGCATACTTATCTAGGAGATAAGAGAAAATAAATAACCTTTTTGCTTCATTCTTGTACCTTGGCTTGATATATGGCTCATAGTAATGATTATCCAAGTATTTTTCCTTGTACCACTTTTCACCAACATTTGGAATTCTAGTGGCATCTACTATAATGGTTTTGGATACTATGAAAGTGACACCAGCAAGGTTTACCTGGTTATCATGAATATCAAATATGAGAATCCTGCTCAAAACAGGGTGATGTTGGACCTTTTGTATTTTTTCACAAAATTCAAAGCATCCTACATGCTTGAAACATGTCATAGTCATGGGAGAGGCCATGAGTTCTCTGGTGTTGATAGGTTCAAGTCTGATGATCTTCCCTCCTTTGTGTGGCCTCCTCTCTTCCCTTTCTTCTTCCTCACTGAATTCTTTGTTTTCTTCTTCCATAGTGTCTTGGATAGAAACCCTAGGGAGATGAATTGGGAGTGAAATGTAGGTTTAGGGAGTGGGGAATGGCATGGAAAAATTAGGGAGATGGGGGAAGGGATTATTAAATTTAGGGAGGTGACAAGGAGTAGAATTGTTGTGGGATTTGGGAATATGAATTTTATTACAGGTATGGGTATTTGGGAGCCTAGGAATTTGAAATACCTAGGTCTTAGTGTTTAGGGGATAAAGGGGTTTGGGATAGGGATTTAATGATATAGGGGTAGGGATAGTATTTCTTGTCATGCAGGAAGGGTAGAAGGGTCTTTCTAAGGATCAAATTTGGGATTATGAAGTGAAACTAGGGTTTCTATCTTGAAAAAACTAGAGATTTCTCATGAAAATCTTGACACCATGAAATTTGCACTTAAGAAATGCAAGGAGTGAATAATAATGTCTTACTTACTTGCTAGGAAGTGGAGAAAACATTTTCTGAATGTTTGGAGGACCTGAACGAATTTTGGAAACTTGCAAGTGAATTTGGGCAGGTGTGCAACTCCTTTGCTCTATGTGCAGTGCCTGTCCCAAGTGAGCAATGCCTTATTCCAGGTGCGCAACGCCTCCCAAAATTTTGACCTTTCACCTTTCAATTTCGATTTTTTGAGCTGTGTGAGTGATGGTTGTTGGGCCATCAATACGACCACTTTTTAACACTTATTTCATCCATTTTTACTCTTCTTTATCATGTTATTTATTATAATTTATCATATAAATCCATCTTATAATGATTTATGCTCTTATGGATGAATATTATTTCTTCTCCTTTATTTTTAATAAATTGATGATTATTATGCATAATTTTATAAATGATGGTTTATTAATATATTTTTTAACATCACTCACCATTTTAGCCTCCAAGATATTTTCCAGATTGAAGATTTGATCTCCAAATCATCATCAAATATTCCAACTCAGAAATTCGCTGGAATAAGAAGTGACAGTTTTGAGGTTAAGATTCTGGGCAAATGAAGAAGAATCTGGAAAATCCAGAACATGGGTTTTGTCCAGAACGGGCCCAATTAACCTTATTTACGAATGGTTTGCCCAAATTCAGCATGTATTGAGAGAAACATAGGGTTCTTTGAGCACAATTTTCTCAGATTTGTTGTTGCGGCCATCCTCCAAATCTCAGCTGCAAAGCCAAATTCGTATTGCTCTTGTTGAAAGATTGCTAGAAATGTATTTTCTGGTTGATCAAGTTGTTGGGAACAATCCAATATTGTTATGAGAGATCATATTTGCTATTTAATTTCTCCTCTTTCTGATTATAAAAGGAGAGCATGTATTATGTATTGAAAACAATGGATGATTATTGAATTCCTCTTGTAACACTGTAATTCCTTGACTCTTGTGATCAAAGAGCAACTGATGTAAAAGCTATTCGTGTTTGATTAATACAAAGAGGCATTCTCGTTCCATTTCTCAAGCTCTACAATAGCCTAGTGGCGTTTCACCGACGGTTGAGGGCCCGACCTTGGTGGATCGATTCGCTGTTTGTATTTCTATTATTTTATTTCTGTTGTGTGATAATTGCATTTAGATTTCTTACGATTACAGAGTTATTTGATTGCTGTTGGATTGAATTCAGATTTGAAGTATACGTTAATGAATTGCATTGCTATTCTATCTTAGCAAGGATCGTATTTACTATCTTATTGATCTTGCTATCTTTTACAAAGTGTTGTTGTTCCATTGATTTATGATTCATTGCAATGAACTGTTTCATAGTCTTGGTTGTCGACAGGATTAGAGTATTGAGATTAATTCCCTAATTGCGTTAGAATTAGAATTGTTGTTCATATTGCTGTTCCATTTCTATTTATTGTTTATTTCTGATTCATAGCTTCATATTAGCAAATAGATGAGTTACAATTGGTATGCATAGGAATTACAAGTTGTTGTTCCTTTCCAGATTTTGTTCCTTTTAGTTATTTTCATTAGCACGAAGATTAAGTTCACTTTCATTTCGATTTCTTTAAGATCACCAACTGTAGAGGACACTGGTTATTGCTTCCAAGTTCCCAGATTGGTTATCTTGCATCGATTTCTAAGGGAAGGTGTTATTGCTACTGTATCCCTGATCGATGTTTTGCAGAATGGTTTAATTAAGGTTTCAGAGCATTTCCATTTATGTTACTGTAATTAGATTTCTTTAAAAGCATCTGTTTATTCTTGTATTTAACACTATGTACTACATCTTCATAGCATTACTCTTAGACTAAATTGCTGCCTCAGACAGATTACACTCTTGAAATAAAAAGTCGCTCCCGGACTGATAATTAATATGAGATAAATAGGTGTTAAAAAGATACCTTTTATACCTTGACAATGGCTTGATGGCATAGAGAGAAAATGAATGTATTTTTATCTTTGGATGGGCTTTATGCTTGATGGATTGGATGTTTTGAGTTTTGGGACCCACTTTTCCTATGTTCAAATTCACCTTTAAACTTCACGATTAAACCCTTTCACTTTGATTTCTTTCCTTTGATAATTGATCATTTTGATGGACTAGAAACTCTTTGCACTTTGATATTTGCTTTTTTGGCATGTGGAACTCTGAGTTGGCAGCTTAGGAACCTTGTACTTATTACATATTAAATGACATAAAATTACAAAATAAAAATAAAAGTTACATCTTTTTGGAATAAAATTACATTCTAGGATGAAAAAAACAACTTTGGAATCAGAATTACATATTTGCAAATCATCTTTACATGGTAAATATATGTTATTTTGTTCACTCTCTTACTTTTCTAGCTTTATGCAATGAAAATGGTGTGTACATTGGACCTTGGAAAAACCCTAGAAACCTAACGAAACCTTGAAAAACCCCTAATACCTAATGAGACTTTGAAAGAGTGGTTTTCATGATGACATTAGTTTTATGAATGATGTACAATCAACAACGTATGAAATTTAGATAACAAGTAATAGAAATTTAGAAAAAGTGAATTTTTTTTACTTAGGCCTAACATCAGTGAATAAATGTTTGCATGACCTAGTGGAATGAATACAATTTTCTAAGTGGGACTCCTACAATGATATGAAAATAGGATTTTGATCACTAATGGTAGGATGCAAATGTTGACACTAACAATAGCCACAGCCTCAAATTCCACAACAACAATTCCAACATCAACCAACTTACCCAGGTCTTGGTCAACAGATCTCTCAAGAATTTGGTCATCAAAACAACACCTATTTGGTTTACTAGCAGCAAATGTCTTATGTTGGTGCTCAAAGGCTTGTTTCCCAAGCAATTCCATCATATCCTAGTTATGCTCAACCTGATTTGAATTGACAATTTCCCTTTTTTGCAACTTTAGAATTATATGATTTAAACTGGCTTACCAATGATCCCATTAGCTATTCTCCTTGGTGGTTGGTGATACCACATAAATTACCCTCTAACATTTCTAAATTAAATGGAAACCCTCGAGAAGACCCGTCAACACATGTTATGAATTATCATTTGTGGCGCTCATCAAACTCATTGAATGATGACTTCGTGTTGTGCTATACAACAACCCCCATTTATTTTTCATAAATAGGGACCCTTTAGAAATAAATAGGAAAACCCATTTATAATTTCTTTTAAAAACACTTAGAAAATAAATTTTCTACCTAAAGCGCATCGCTTATCACATATTTTATTCTTAAAAAAAAATCCTAAATCATAAAATATGCGAATTGCAAAATGTGCTCTTTAAAAAGCATTTCCAAAGAAATAAAAACATTTACTTTCATTTTTTTCGCATCGCATTTGATTTAGTTAAGACCTAAAGAAATAAAGTAATATAAGTTGTGACAGTCGCGGACCCGATGAAGTGAAGAAACTCAAAAATATAAATCTGTTTTCGCTATCGCATCCACTTTAAGCTTTCACAAATCGCATCGCGCGGGAATTATAATATAGACTTAAACATATCTTTTAAATCTTACGATCTGCGATTTGCGCAGATCGCATTTCGCAACATTGATGAGACAATCACGAAATATTATAAGGAATCATTGCGATTTACGCATTTAATGATATCAGCGCGTGAAAAGAAACTTATGTCATATCAAATTGAATTTCAGATCTTAACGGCTTTAAACCATTGATAAGTATTGTGTGCGAAGTCATGTGAAGCCATGTCAGCCATTAAATTTTGAAATCATAAGAAATTATGAAGAGATGATTGATAAGATTGACAGTTTTTCGCGTGAATTTGAAATAAAATCCCTAGTATATCTTTGTAATGCTCGTTATATGATATATTTCACTTTGCTCTCAGGAAATCAATTATCGAGTTAAGAAAGTCAGAGATGAGTAAAAAGGGTAAAGAGGTGTCTCAAGCATCATCTTCAGAGGATATAGATATGCCTTCATTATTTTCAGACACTGTCTGTAACAAGGATTGTGGCATTTCTTCATGGGAAGCTATGTACAAAATTTTTGAGGATGAAGGACCAAAGGTGATAATAAAAACATCTGCGAAAGGTACTGATTCCACCTCTGATGCAACCCTTTTCGACGTTGCATGCTCTTTTATTCATATAATAGCTGTGAGACCGAAGATGATGCCTTACATGGATATGATTAAGTGGGCAGTTGAGAACTTAAATATTGAAGATAGAGTTTTCAAGAATTCTAGAGGAGATATTATGGGCTCTTTCAAACTCGAAGATTTGACAGCCATGTATCATTTACTAGCTCCACAACATAAGTATGATAATAGATATGTACAAATGTTCAGAGCGAAACATCCAGATCTTATCAAAGTCATCCATGAATGGAAAGACAATGAAGGGAAATTGAAGTAGGAAAAATATGGTACGTACCCCATTACACAAATCCCTTATCCTTATTGCTATGCTACTGGTATGTTGTGTAGGCTATTTACCAAACCTGATAGTACTAAGTTCATTAGAGATTGGGTTCCCTTAATTGACGCAATCATCAATTCATCATTTTGAATTGGGCAGACCTTTTATCCAATTATTTAGCCAAACATATTGTCGAATATAGGAATAAAAGGAGTGCTTCATCCAAAGAAAATTCACCCTTTTACATGTCTGTTGTGTAACCAACTCCAAAAATAGAAGAAATGAGATATCAACGCCTT